>JAUPFP010000029.1:2703209-3266801 GCA_036925085.1 Brachycybe producta
TAGGAAAAAATATCTATTTCAGGCTTATGTTAGCCTTAAGAATAAGAAGAACACCCTTAGAGACATTTGTGACACTAAATTAGTTTTCATATTTAAATAGTGAAAATAGAAAGATTTAACATTAGATGTGCAAATAATTCCAAGTTTGTTTTTTCGAAAAATAACAAACAAAGAATGAAAAGTCGATCAAAAATTATATATGAATATGCTTTTAAATTTTTTTTAATTAAATTATGTAATTTTCATAATAATAATTCTATTACTATAGGGTGATTCCGGTGTTGCTGTCGATGCTTTTTTCCACGCTCTCTATAGAAAGCCTCAAACTTTGATGCTCCTTGGAAGTGCGGCTTCTCAAGTCACCGAACAATTAGCTCAGATTGTTTCCTTCTGGAACCTAATCCAGGTGAAGATAAAAATTTTATCATAAAAAAAAACATCAGACATTCTACAAATAAACTGGTCGATTTGCAAACAGTAACAAAAAAAAATATCTAGAGTTTTAGGCAAGGTGCAAAATGTGTAAAACAACAAAACTCAAAATTAATACTTGGGTGCAATTAGTAACTAAAGATTTTATTTCTTTGTGCTGTGGTTGTGATTGTTCTCTACTTCTTTCTTTCTTAGATAATTCCTTTAAAAGAAAAGAATTTCCGGATGTTCTTCTCAAATATGAGGCTAAAAACGCCTACGTGTTGTATCCGAATGCTACTTTTCTATTTACTTCACAGAAAATAGCTATTTCTTTCGTTTCCGATTGCACCCTATATAGATTTTTTTCTTTTTACATTGCCTAAAATGCGGATTGGTTTAGGTGATTTTGCATATTGACTAGAGATAAATCTACAGAGTGACTGATTTTTAACTTTGTCACTTGAAAACAATGTGGACTTTTTTTTTTGGTTATTTTTTGCTTGGTGTGTTAGAGGCTAGAGTTGTTCTGGAAATTAAATACAACTGAGTAGAAATTGTAGGTTAACTCTATAGCCTCTAACCAGCGTATTTGATTTCAAAAAGTGGAATCTTTTTAACCGTACAACTAACTCAGTTATTTTTCTCAAGAGTTTTTCTTCGAAACCCCCCTTTTTTATTTTCAGTGTAAACGGAAGGTAAAAAGTATCGAACTCCGAGAAAAGTAGCAACTTATCGTCAACTGATCTTCGATTTTTTTTTTTTTCGTTTTTCTTCAGAATTTTACCTTTTCTTGTTTAAAACGTTTTTTGAAAGTTAGAATAAAAGGCCAAATTGAATAAACGGAAGTATTCAAGTGATGAATAAATAAATAAATATTTTAACATTTGGAACTTTTAAAATTTAATATTCAAATATGTAAAATATATATTTTTATTTAAATAACCATTTTTCCAAATAAGCAAATGAGAGATCAACAATGGAAATAAACTGATTAATTATTGCGCGTTTAATTTTAAGAAGAAATTGAACGTGTTTTAGAAACTAGAAGAGTAACTTAAAAAAGTTATTCATATATTTAAAAATGAACTTTTTATGGCGATTGTGAATTTTTATTTTGCTATGTTAGAAACCGTTATAAAAAGAAGTTTATTTTTAAAGATTTCAACATGAAAAAAAGCCATTTTTGCCTTTTGATTTAGTTGATCTTCTAGTTTCTAAAACGTTTAATATGGGCTTGAAAATTAGCAATTATTCATAATAATAAATATTAAAATATATGTGTTAAAATGAAGATAAATTTTATAACTTGTGAGATAAATTACTTCTTGAAAAGAGGAGGTTTGAAATATGAAACTGGAGCCAATTAAGACCAGAATAATTAATTGGTCCCGTGATGGTCATTTTTTGGGGTTTTTTGGGGGGGAGGGATGTGTCTCAAATGTCCAGATAGATGGTCTTTTTTTGCTGTCTTTCTTGAAACCTCTTTTATTTTGAGAAGATGTTTCAAAATGAAAATATTCTCAAAGGACCCTCGAAAATGTGTCTCATATTTCTCATGTCTATTTTGAACCAATTTTAGTTTTCCCTTTTATTTAAACAATTATCTCAATATTGATATTTTTTTTTTGGTTTCAAAAACCTTTTAATTGTAGTTATTTGATCTTATTACTAAAAGTCTTATTATTTTTCTAAACTAGATTTTTGTTATAAAAAAAATATCTAAAGTTGACAAAATAATAATAAAAAAAAGTCATAATATTGATTAATCAAGACTGTAACGACCATTGTGTTGTGTGTTTGTTGGCCTTATTATTATTATTATTATTATTAGCTTATTATTGGATGTGCTAATTTGACTTTTTTTTCTTCTTCTTCTCATTTTTTTTGCACTGAATTTAGGTTTCTTTTGGGTCAACGGCCCCTGCATTGAGCGATCGACAAAGTTATCCTTTATTCTATCGAACTGTGGCCCCAGATTCGTCTCACAACGAGGCTAGAGTTGCTTTTGTACAACGTTTTGGATGGGACACGGTCTCGATTATTAGTCAAAACGACGATGATTTCACTCTAGTAAGTAAAAATAAATAATTAATGACTGGAAACCAGTGGAAACCACGAAAATGGAAGAACCAGAAGATTTTTTTTTCGTATTAAAAGAAAGGATTTGGATGCTATTCTAAGCAAATGGATCAAATACCGATATTTAATCCGATTTTTCGTGTTATAAATGGAATTTAATTCCCATTTATTATTATTATTAATTATAATTAATAAAAATTGTAATTTATTAAAAAAATAACTTATTTTTGATTTTCTAAAAGCTCAAATTTAAAATTAAAATAAGGGTTTGAACTTTAATTTGAACTTTTAAACCAAGATTAATACAATGTTAATGACATTTCATAGAAAAAATAGTGTTTTTGTTTGTTGGAACCCTGTTCTGAAAGAGTTCAGAGTTCAAGTATCAAATTTCCTTCACAAATTTTGGACAAAAGTTATAATTTTTCACTAATTTTCGGCGTTTTTTGATTCCTTTTAAGGTGGTTTTAAAATCTAAACGAATCTCGAATTCTTGGTTATGATCAGGTTTAGAAGTAAAATGAATAGAGACACTTGAAATTGTTTTAAAAACTAGAAGAGTAGTTTTCATGTTGATGTTCGTTTGAAAAATAACCTGTAATGAAGTACACAATATATTTTTAAAATTTTCGTCTAAAAAAAAAGTTTATTTTGAAAGATACACAACATCAACATGAAAATACTAGTAAATAATTCAAATTTTAATTTCAAATTTTGAATTTTTAAAAGAATAATATTGAATTCTACATATTAATTTTTAATTTTGAAATATTTTTATTTTATGAAGAAAAGAGAAATCAATTTTTTTCTTCTTTTGTTTTCGTATTAATTTTCCGCTCATTTTTCTTTTCTTTTCTGAAATGAAAGTTTGGAAGAATATCTTTTGATGCAATTGTTTTTCCTTATCATGTTTTGTGTTTGATATATTCAATATCCGGTTTTTGGCTGGGAATATTTCGGTATTGGTGGTATATATAATCACTTAATCAGTGATCACTGAATAGGCGTCAAGTACAACCATTTCCTCTTCTTCTTCTTATTTCGAGACTTTTTTTTTCCTTTTCCTTTCCTAATGATCACTTTTCATATCTTTTTTTAAGGGTCCTTTTTCAACATCAAACTCATAATAAATAATCTCTGGCCATTTTAATATACAGAATGAGAGGAGAAACCCCTTCAAAAAAGCGTTGGACTTTTTTTTTAAAATATTTGTCTAAAGCCCCGTTTTGACGATGATAGTTGTTACGATAATTGCTGTCATGAGAGCAGCAACTATCGTGAGAACTATCATCGTGAAGACATGCCATGATAGTCACTATCACACATTGTCGCGATAGTGACTATCACAACTATCTCGTTTGACTAGATAGTTGATAGTACTGTCGCGATAGTAATAGTGGTTGAGTGACCGCCTCTAGGGAAATATGGCTTCTGGAATGAGAGAGAGGCAACACGGTTGTTGACTCAATGATATCTGTGAAGTAGATGTCACACTGTCATGTGACAGACAACTATCACTTTACTTCAAGACACGTAAGCCCCGTTTTGACGATGGTATTTGTCACGATAGTTACTGTCATGAGAGCAGCAACTATCGCGAGAACTATCATCGTGAAGACCAGTCATGATAATCACTATTGCACTGTTACGATAGTGACTATCACAATTATCTCGTTTGACTAGATAGTTGATAGTACTGTCGCAATATAGTAATAATTGTTGAGTGACCGCCTCTTGTAGGGAAATAAATCCACTTTGTAGGGAAATTTGGTTTCTGGAGGGAGAGAGAGAGAGAGGCAACACTGTTGTTGACTCAATGATATCTATGAAGTAAACGTCACAGGCAATTAGAAATCGGGACATACAGAAGCTGGCTCCGCCCTTGTTATGACGACCGGCAACTTCTAATTGGTTTGTTGTGTGGTTCGACGTTGAAAAGGGCGGAGCATGTGACGTTAGACTACATAACCAACCAATTAGAAGTTGCCGGTCGTCTTAAAAAAGGCGGAGCCAACTTATGTTCGTCCCGATTTCTAATTGCCTGTGTAGATGTGTCACGTTACTTCAACACGTGTAGACAGTTGCTTTCGTGAGAGAGAGTGAACTATCTCAACTTTCATGACAGCTACTCTCACGATAGAACTATCGCCACCGTGAAAACGAGGCTTAAAATATTATTATTCAAGAGTTTTTGTTTCGTACTCTCCTCCCACCCTTTTACATGTAATTTTTTTTAATATTAATTTGCGAATTATATGAATTGTAATTTTGCACTCAAAAAATTTTACAAATGAGATGTAATTATGCGGAAATGACATTTAAAGAGTCGATCCCAATTAGTTTGAATATACGGACTTTTCTCTAACTAGTTTCCGAAACAAAAATTGACGAGAATTTATTTATTTTTTTTTAAAGAATTTTCTTAAGAAATCGATTGTTCTCATTATGAGTCAATAACTTTTGATATATTACACCAAGCATGTCAAACTCAAAGGCTAACACGGGCCAAATAAACAAGGTCTTAAGTTTATGTGGGCCGCAACAAAATAAAAAAAAACTTCAATTTTTATAGAAACGCAGGTTTATTTCGAAAATTTGTTATTTTAGAAATGTAATAACGGCAGCACAAAATGAGAATTAAAATATATTTTAAAGGTGAGGAAAAGTAGTTTAAGCCTAGAAAATTTTATTAAAACTTTTGTTCGTTGCCGTTATATTGGCTGGGCCGCAAAGATATTCCTTGTGAGCCGCATGCGGCCCACGGGCCGCGAGGTTGACATGCTTGTATTAACACACACACATTGTTCTTAATAAGGTTTTTAAATTCTTTTTAAGAAATTTCTTTTGTTTGTTTTTTTACATTTCATTTGTCATTCACAGAAGAAATCGTTGTTTTTTTCTTCAGAATGATAATTTTTTGTTTGAAGAGTTGTTAATTAAATGACAATAACAATATTGTCATTGTTGATAAGATACTGAAATTAAAGATGATATATTGTTGTTAATGAAGAAACGTTAATTAATTAATAATGAAAATGGATAATGTGTTTAGGATGATTTTAAGCTGGGTTTTAAAAACGCAGATTCGAACTCTGGTGGTTAATTCTGTCTTTCAGGAGCAAAATTAAAATATCATAAAAAAAGCGTTTTAGAAACTAGAAGGGTAGCTCAATCACTCATAAAGGTATTTTTATGTTGATTTTATCTTTTAGAAAATAAACTTTTTTTTTGGTAAGTTTTAAAATGGTCCAATTTTAGCAGACGATATTTTTTTTTTAAGTTTTTGTCTATAAATTTATTTTTGAAATATATCAACATGAAAATATTCTTAAGTGATCGAGCTACCCTTCTAGTTTCTAAAACACTTTCCACTTCGAACTCAAAAGTGTTTGAAAATCAGCTAGCTGTTCATAAACCATCTTAAGGTGGTTTTAGAGTATAAACGGAGCCCTTCGAATTCTGATTAATTCTGTCTTTCAGAGGCAAGATGAAGAGAAAGTTGAAAGTGTTTTAGAAACTAGAAAGTCACTTTTGGGTAATATCATGTTGATATTTTTTAAAATAAACGTTTTATGTCAGTTTGAAAATGACTCAACTTTAGTAAAACGATATTATTTAATTTTCCTCTATAAAAAGTTTATTTTGAAAGATATATCAACATGATATTCATATTAAGTGATTCAGCTACTCATTCTAGTTTTTAACGCACTTCAGTGTCTTCTTAGTAGGATATACAGTAGAAAATTCGTCATTTTTTTCGTACAATTTAAATAAGAAATCAATTTTTACTTTTGTGTTTTTAAAGGGCATTAATGATTTAGTGCAACATTTGGAACATGTGAACGTTAGTGTGGTGACCACAGTTATCTTTTCACCTCAGGATTACGGTGATAGATTGGCCCAATTGAAGGTGAGATACAGTCCTAGACAGATATAGGCCTACTTTATTAATTAATAAAAATTGTCAGTCTACTTTATTATTCTTATAATTAATAATATTTCCACAGCTTCACTTTTTTTTTCTTTCTGTGATGATGAAGAAAGATAAAATGGTTGTCAAGTCTATTGTTATTTTGACAGCAAAGTTGTGACATCGCTTTTCTTTTTAGTATTTTGACAACCAGAAAATTTTATATATTTTATTCAAAATAAACGCTGACTTTGTGTGTGAAAATTTTTTCATTGTCTGTTCTGATTTTTATCTTTATTCTTTTGTCATTATTGTTAGTTTTGTGTGTTTTTTTACAACTTCAAGATAAATTACAATTATATAATTAAGATGCAACTTTAGTTTTAATTAAGTATTTCTTCGAAAATATGTTATAATAATTATTTTCTATTTAATAGATTAGTTGTTTGCAGGAATAATTATGGTTATTAATAAGTTTGAAGTGGTTTTTCTATCTTTCAGGAGCTATACATTAAGAGAAATTTGAAAGTTTTAAAAAACTAGAAGAAATTTTAAAAATAAGCTAAGCTTTTAATGTCAGTTTGAAAATGAAAAAAAATTAAACAAGTGATATTTTTTTTAATTTTCGTTTATAAAAAGTTTATTTTGAAAGATTATCAAACATGAAAATACTAGGATTCAGCTACCCCATTCTAGTTTCTAAAACACTTTCATTTTTTTATTTTCTCCTTAGTATTTCACAAAATAACGAGCGTTAGAAAATAAGTTGTTCATAAAAAGATCATGTTATGTAATATTTATTATATGTTTTCATTATGATGATCGTTTTTTCTTTTTATATTTTTGTTTTTTTGCAGTCTACTGATTGCCGCATAATTTTCGCCAGTTTTGTACAGGATTTAGCCTCAGACGTCCTGTGTGAAGTAAGTCTCCCAATTATTTTTACGTCTATATAACGAATAATCATTGTTTTTAGCTGTTTTTCCTTTTTTATCTGGATAACGATATCCCCTTAAGATAGGCAATCACTGATACATTCTTTCCTTTGCAAGGAAAACGATGGCTCAGGGGGGAGAGGGAGAGGGAGGATTTATATTGGTAATAATTTAGATGATGATGGGGACCGCGGGTTGGCATTCGACGATTGTTGTTTTCTATTCCAATTTCTAAGGGAAAGATCACACAAGCTGAACAAAAAATCGCACTTTTTAAGGCATTTATTAGAAGCGCTGCAAAAAAACAACAACACAGAAATACAACTGAATTTGTATTTTCTGGTGGGGTTTTTTCAGCTTGTGTGATTTTTCTCTTAGTATTTTATATTATATACAATTTGTATATCTTTCTGTGGAAATTCGTAGACATTTTTGTTGTTGTCTCTATTTTGAAATATAGATGAAAACATTAATATAATTGGCTAATGTTTTTATTAGTTATTTATGTGTTCAAAATATTGATTTCAATATTATGAATATTGTAAAAAAAAAGAAGCTAAAATAGATTATTGTTGTGTGTGTGTGGTGAACGTTTCTGTCGGTGGCCGTTTTTTTATTATTAATATTACAATAAGAACACAAAAAAATAGATGAAAATTCGATTAGTACCAAGTGGCAAACAAATGATTTTTTGATCTGAACCAATTCGATTTGAAACACCATTTGTTTTTAGTGTTGAAATAACGAAAACAAAAAAAAAATAGTAATATTTAACAATTGTTATTATATATTTATGAGAATTAATGCATTTTTTATTACTTTTGAATGTACGTTTTATATTATTTTTCTTCTTAAGTTTCTTCTTAAGAATCTTTCTTACATACAACTTTTTAATTTTCTTTAAATCTGGTATTAAAATTATGTAAAAATACAATGAAGACTATATACTGAAGAGAAAGACACACAATGTAGATATAAATAGAGAGAGAGAGAGAGAGAGACAGAGGGAGAGAGAGAGAGAGGGATAGAGAGAGAGACAGAGGGAGAGAGAGAGAGGGATAGAGAGAGACAGAGGGAGAGAAAGACAGAGGAAGAAAGAGAGAGAGAAAGACAGAGGGAGAGAGAGAGATATTGTTATATGACAAGTTTTCGTGTCTTTCAATACTTTTCAAAGTTCTTTTGTAAATGAAGCATAAATTTTGGTTGTTATGTTCTGAGATGGAAAGTGTGAAGAATATTTCATAGCTATCAGTCTATTGTTATTTTAATTTGACGCATGCGTAATGTCTTAAGTCTCACTTGACTTATATTTATATATTGAGTGGGGAGGGGATTTTTTTTTGTCTTCTTCTAGTTTTTTTGGAAATATGTAACCTGTACTTTTTTTCTTTAACGAATGATGCATTTAGGCGTAAATTACACGGTGTTCAAATAAAGTTACCTGTTTTTTCAAACTTTTTTTTTTTGCAGACTCCCACAGCAAACATTTTTTCCGGAAAAAAATGGCAGCATACTTTAGTAAAACTCATGACATACTAGTGCCACAGAAAACCGTTTTGGGGACCATTTAAGGGGTGACCACTCTATTAGAGAGAGTTTTTGCTCTTATTATACATCAATGGAATTTTCTTCCTAAACAGGCAATTGATGGGGTTAAAGTTCCTCTGCCATAGGCCTAATAGGCTGCTTGTATAGTATTGTTTTTATAATTGTTCAAAATTACAAAAGAACAATATTTATACGTTTAATTTGAGGCAAAATGCAAATAGAACAAAGTGAAATTTTGATTAAAAAATTAAAGCTCGAATTTAAAGATGATGGAGGCCTTTTTTTCTAGTTCCTTACTCCAAAGGGCCGAGCAAATTATTTTTTTCAGGTCGCACTTATATTTTTGGTATTTTTTTCATCTCGGTAGTGTTATTAATTTAGAAACTTTATGAATTTTTGAAAACAGGTGACTTTTTTTTGGCTCACGTTGTATATAGATTGACTTGCGTGCTTGCATTTACAATGAGATCAAACTATTATTTTTTTCTTAGAAAATCACGAACTTGAAAGTTTTTTCTTCTTCTTCTTCTTCTTCTTCTTCTTGACTCATCCAACCCACAAAACTACATTGGCACACATTATACATGCATTCAAAGACATACTTATCTTTTTCGCCTTTCTGTGTCTTAACCCTTTTTTTTTCCCACAAAAATTCCTGATTTTTCTATTTTTTTTTCCAGATGGTTGCTTCTTTACATAAAGTGCTGGGGAACACTTTCTTAAAAAAAAAAAAGAATGCCAGTCAAGTTTTAAAGTAAATTTTCTATTTTCTATTTGTATTTAAAGGTTTATCAACTTGGTATGTATGGAGGAGAGTATGTTTGGATTTTTCACGAGAACTTGTCCAAAGACTGGTGGCATGAAACTTCATCTTCTTCGAGATCACGGTCTCGATGTTCTAAAACTCAAGTTCTGAACGTGTTAGTTGGTGCTTTCTTTATTCGAAGTAATAACGTCATAGTTGGTGACCAACCATCCATTTCTAACTTGGTGAAGTTCAAAAAAGAGAGAGAGAAAAAAAAAAGATCGAACATATGTTCGAACAAATTGTAATCTATTGATTTTCTTCTCTTTTTTTCAAGACTAACAAAGATTTTTTAGAGATATTTGAAAATCTGACACTGGATTACACAGAATTTACATCACAGACATATGATGCAGTCTGGGCAATTGCATTGACATTGAAAGAAGCAGAACTGGCTTGGAAGTCGTCCGGAAGTGAAATCAGACTCGAAGACTTTAACTACAAGAGGAGCGACATGAAGGACACGTTTTTCAATGTGATGGCCTCGTTGTCTTTTCGAGGCATCTCGGTTAAGTAACTTAATACATAAGTTATTAAATATTCTTATTTCAGGCTAATTGTTTGGTTCGAATATTGTTGTGTGTATTTTTTTTCAGGGGCCGGTGTCGTTCCGTGGTGCCGATCGGGTTGGAATATCTTCTTTTTATCAAAACATAGGTAAAATGTTGTTATTGTCATACAGTTTGAGCATAGAGAGAGATAGGTAAATAAATTATTTTGTTTCCGTTTTTTTTTGTTTTTTTTTAATATAATCAGATGGAGAATTGCAACCAATTGCCTTATATTTTCCACATGAGAATAACTTAGACTTTGGATGTTTTGGATGTGTTCCAGTCTATTGGAAAGGTGTGAATCACTTCATTTAAGCATTATTTATGTCTCGTAATCAGATGAATTGATTCTGTTGAAAACTTAACACTTGTTTCTTTTCTTTCGTCATTCTGTTTCTCATTCTCTTGTCGATGCTATTTTTTAGTTTGCTAAAAGGATTTAATTTTAATTTAATGGATTTGCTTAAAGTAAAATGGCAAACACTTTATCAATCATCAACTTATCATTAAGGTCAAAAATGTGCATAAAACGCCCAAATCGGTTATAAATTTATGTAAATTCGCATACGAGCGTAATTTCAATTATTTCTTATAAAAAAAACATGTTTTAGTCAGCAAAAAAAAATCTATAAATGGGTTCTTAATCTAAATCGTTTTGATTTTGCAATTTCTCATATTGCTTCTGATTAGTGTTGTTATTAATTGCTTCAGCCATTTAATTAATTGTTCATTTGCTGTTTTAATTCTAGTCTTAAGCTTTTATTTGCATAAAACGCTGTGCACACAAATTGCGTAAACGTTTTGGCCTAAGCCTAATCATTATCAATCTTTTGAGATTGGTTGATTTTGATAACGATTTTTCTTTTTTTTTTTTTTGGAAAATAAAATTGATTTAGGTGGACAAATACCAGTTGCTCGTCGTACTTTAAAAGTTTATATCGTAGCCGTGAAATGGACGGCATTTGTAGCTGTTACTGTACTGGCGTCCTTTGGAATACTTTTGGCCTTTACGTTTCTCATCTTTAATCTTTATTATCGCAAACTAAAGTAAGTTTGTATTATTTGTTTTGTTGTTGTTACTTGTAAACATTTAACAACAATTGATTATGATCATCACTTCGATGTGATTTCTTTTAAAAAAAAATAGTAAAGTAGCTTCATTTAGGTTGTTGACAAGGTGATAAGAAATTGTTTTTTTGAAATAATTGTAGTACGAGAGTGTTTTATGTTTGTGCTCCTTGTTAGAAAATCTTTTTTTTTTTCTAGTTTTTTGTGTTGCACTCAATCGATTTTTTGTTTGAAATTTTTCTAAAGACTCATTATAAAATGACGGAGGTTTTTTTTGTTGTTACTTAGCTTAATTGTTATTTTGACAATCAATTTGTATTTTTCAAGTGGCTTTTTTTTTTCACTGCTAGAAATGAAAAGTTCTATTTTCAAAACAGGATTTCATCCTCTATTGATAAATTTTGAAAACGTTTTTTTCTTTCTTTCTAGTATTAATGTTTGTTTAGTCAAACACACTTCACGAAACATAGGTTTTTCGTAACTCTTAATCTTATTTGTTTGTTTTTTTTATTTTCGTAAACTTTTCTCCACAAAAGTTTCATGATGAGGTTTTTAAGGGAATTTCAGAGAACCATATGATTTTTCTCGATAGACGTTTTTTCAATTTATTTTTGTGTTGTTTGTAGAAATATAAAGTTATATATACGAGTGTATACTTAGAAAAGATCAATCAGTCTTCATCAATGAAATGTCCAGAAATCTTCATTGAAATCTTACGTTGTTTATGGATGAGCTTATTGAGCACAACATAGACTCTTCTATGCTAATTTTATCGTATTCTTTTCTTTAAAGTAAAGAAAAAGAAGAAGAAAAAAGGGGTAATTCAGTTCAAATTGAATAAGGGATTTCGGGTTCTTTTCTTCTTCTTCTTCTTCTTGAAATGTTTCAATCGTTTGTACTCTCAAAAAAAGAATCTGATGTCAAGTAAACGGATATGTGTATGTGAGATATAAATCAATTAAAGTAGTCAGGAGATAGATAGATCTGTTGGTCCAAAGTTGGCTGAGTTTCAGAACTTCCAATTTAATGTCATTGACTATGTGAAATTGGATTTTGTAACAACAGGGCTCATATCAACCTGGAAAGTCCGAGAAAATCAGGGAATTGAAATTGAATCAGGGAAAGTCAGGGAAAATAATTATTTTTGTCAAAAAAAAATTAGGAGAAAGTTAGGGAATTTCTTTAATATTTTTTTAATTTGTAATTATACAAATGGTGAAAGCGACATCAAATGCGTCAAGTTGAAAAATGGTTTGTTTTTCGAAGCATTTTTGGCTCACTTCGATCGCCAGGTGGAAGATTTATGTTTAAAAATTATTTACGGATCTATTTTACAAACATTTCATATTTAGGGTAATTTACACATTATTCATTTTAAAATTAACAAAAGCAATTATCACTTAAAAAGTTATGCAAAGCAAAACTTAATTTCATTAGGTCAGTTAAATGAAAATGAATCAAGAATGGTCACTGGGAAGTTAGGAAAATGGCTTATTTAGTTTAGAGTACAAACTATAAACAAAGCTTAGGGCCATATTCAGAAGCGTTACTTAAGTCAAAGTGAAACTTAAACAAAGCTAAACTTAAAAACTCCATAGACTTACTATGTGTCGTGAGTCATAGTTTAAGCTTAGCTTTATTTTAAGCATCGTTTTCGAATTGGGGAATTAGTTTGTTTTAACATTTTGTTATGTTAGTTGGCCGTTTTATGCGCTTGGTTGGACTTAATTTGCTTTTGAATTACAAACATTTATTTTATTATATTATGTTTAAAGGTACATTAAACTTTCTAGTCCGAAACTAAACAATATGGCCGTGGTTGGATGCATTCTCGTTTATGCTGCAATAATTCTTCTTGGAGTAGATCACCGAATGATTTCTACAGAAGAACATTTTCCAATGCTTTGTATGGTATGTGTCTCTGTCAATCTCCTGGTGTCGAAGAACAAGATAAACATTTGAATTAGAATTCTGGTTGGTCTATATTTTTGTTTTTGGCCGTTTTCAGTCACGAGCTTTTCTATTGTCGGCCGGTTTTTCATTGGCTTTCGGTTCTATGTTCACGAAGACATATCGCGTACATCAAATATTTATTCGTGCTAGCAGTGGAGTTATTAAAAGCAAGGTAGAAGTTCGTTGACGAATCTGTTTTATTTGGGGTTTGTACATATATCAATGTCGTTGTTGTTTTTTCAGCTGTTGCAGGACAAACGGTTGATTGTTCTTGTCGGTGCTCTTTTGCTCATCGATTGCTGTGTGGTCACCTTATGGACAGTCGTTGATCCGATGCAGAGGCATTTAAGGAACCTTACCACAGAAGTATTCTCGCTTGTTAAATATGCCGTAGTTCTCTTTTATGCCTTTTTTATTATTATGAAGATGCTTTTAAAATGCAAACATCGCTTGAAGCAAAATTAAGTTGAAACTTGAAAGTATTTTAGAAACTAGAACGGTAGTTCAATCACTTAAGACTATTTTCATGTTGCTATTTTTCAAAATAAGCTTTTTAAAATCAGTTTGAAAAGTTTTATTTTGAAAGATGTCAGTACAAAAATCTTCTGAAACGCAGAATAACTAAAAGTTCAAAAAAATCAGCTGTTTATAAAATATCTTAAGGTAGTAATGCTTAGCTCAATAAGAAATGATGTAATGTATGCAAATATATACGAATGAGACCGTAATTGGTCGATTTTTTTTTTCTTCAGATCAGTCATTTGGAGCGTGACATCGTTTATCAACCTCAGGTGGAAGAGTGTAAATCAGTACATATTGAGAAGTGGTTGGGAGGACTTTATGTTTACAAAGGTCTTCTTTTGGCTGTCGGTGTTTATATGGCTTGGGAAACCAGGTGTGTTTGTGTATGCTGCTGCAATACCTGACATATGGTGAAGATTTATACTGGTCACTTGAGTAAATGTTATTTGGGGACGTTCGGTCATTGTCATTCAGTTCCGAATTTAATGTTGGGGGAGTCCAAAAACACTTGACATGAGAAAACGGACATCGAAGGTTTTGTACAAACTAAGAAAACATATGGACAAATGTAACCATAAAAGGAAATTTCCGTGCACCTTCTAGTCTTTAAATAGAAAATTAAAAACCAAGCACCTCAACTCCAGATACACTTAACAGGAGAAGATCGAAACACAACATATATTTTCTAAAAAACTAAACAGCTCTGTAGAAATGAATAGAATTTTACAAAAAAACTAGAAAATGTATCCACAAACATAATCATAAAAGGAAACTTCTGTGTAAATTCTTGTTTTTTAATTAGAAAATTAAAAATCGAGCACCTCAAATCCACCATACACTTTACGTTGTAAAATTGAAACACAAAATATTTACTAAAAATATAAAAAAAAAACGAAAAAAAGAAAAATGTATTAAATTTTACAAGAAACTAGAAAATGTAGCCATAACGTTAATCCTGAAAGGAAATTTTTAGTTTTTAAATAAAAAATTAAAAATTCATGAATGTCAAGTTCCCATAAACAGGATTGGGAAAATGTACATTGAAATACAAAGAATTTCACTAAAAACAGTTGAATTTTTTCAGTCTACTGTAGCTCACTTATTTTATTATTTTACAGAAATGTAAAAATTCCTGCTCTGAATGATTCTCAGTACATTGGATTGAATGTTTATAATGTTGTAATCACAAGCCTGATTGTCGTAGTTATCGCCAATCTGATATCGGAACAAAAGACATTGGCATTTGTTGTGGTCACTTCACTTATTTTTGCATCGACCACAACGACACTTTGTCTACTTTTTGTACCCAAAGTAAGGAATTGGATTTAAGTAAATGTCTGAATGAAAAGTCTCTCAATTCTGATTTGAGAATGTTTTCGTTTTAAGTTGCACGCCATTTGTAAACATAGTGACGGAGATCCAATTGTAGAAAGTATGGGCCTCAGGATTGAAAGTAATACGAGACGTTTTATCATCGACGAAAAACGAGAACAGTATTATCGAGCCGAAGTTCAGAACAGGGTCTACAAGAGAGAATTAGCAGAGGCATTTAATTTTGTTTGCAACGCTTACATTTTATTTTTTTATTTGTGTTTTTGTTTGTCTGTACGAATCAGTTGAATCAACAAATCGGGCGCCTCGAAAGGCTTCTCAACGGTGAAAGCATCGATCTTAACATGAGCAATACGGATGGTGAAGATTGTCAATCATTTTCAAAATCTGACAATTCAAATAACAAGGTCTGACTTCTGTTTTACAAATTGTTTTTGATATTTCCTATATTAATTGAAAAATGTGGTTTTGCATTGCAATTTGTTGAAGGGTCAAGGACTGGAGGCTTTATGTGCGAGCACTTTAAATAATTTCCTTTACAACAGAGTCCTAATGAGGAGACGATCTTGCGATACGTCTCAGAGACTTGCAACTAAACAGCAAGACGATTACGCGTCTGCCATTCAGAGTCACATCGATCATCACAGACGACAGAGAAAGAAACGACTCAAAGAATATCTACCCGAAATTGTCGTTTCTTCGACATCTAACGAGTATAACACGGAAGACGTGATGCAGAATCAACCTCTTTTGAATAATTGGCGTTTGGATGCAGATCAAATCTGTGCCAATCATCGACAAGATTTATTACGAATGCAACCGTGGAACTGTAGCAAACGAATGTCTCTTTCGGTGGGTCCGGCACGAGTCGACGCGAGTCACACAGTTAAGAATGTTTCGCAAGACGCTAACAAGAGGAAGCGAAGTTTGTTTGTCGGATTTCTATCCAAAGCAGGCAGTGAAGGCGTTTTAACGGCGTCCACTGGATCGTCCTCATTGGACGGGAGTTCTTTGCCAGTAGTGAATGCCGTTTCGCGGCCAGCATCACAGTCTTTACTCATGTTAGATTTTACAGCTTCTTTGGGAACCGCTTTGTCAGAAGACATTAACAGTGAGTTTATTCAGAAGGAAGATGCAAAGTTAAGAGATCAGATAGTAAATGATGCGAAGGGAGGTACTTCGAATTTAAGTAGGACTCCTCCTATTCTTCCTCACTGTTTTTGTGTGGCTAATGCAACGGCGAGGTCGAGTGTCTTCGATAGTTATACTGAAATAGACTCTTGCAAAGACAATCAACAGTTAAGCTGCTCGGAGCACAATAATAAATATAACGAAGATGAAAGTAATTCGAACAGTCCAGAGGTAAATGTTACATTTTCCGACGATGGTTCCATCGACGTCAGCATCTTATCCGATATGCTCGATGCTAAAAGAAAGGAAATTGAATCATTGAAATCAAAGTTAAGAAAACTTGAAGTGGATTTGAAATCTTTAGAGGAAAATGCCACTTCAGTATTTGTATGATGTGGTTTTGTTTTAGCTCAATTACAAAAGAAAATGACATTTTTAACGACATAATTGATACAATATAATAAGCGGGTATTTAATAATTGATTTATATATATATATATTAATAAAAATGTTTGCTACCTAGGTTTTTTTTTGGTGGTACTAGTTGCCAGCTGAAACGTTATATTTAACAAGATTTTCTTTTGATCGAGGCAGGATCTTTTGATATAATATGTCCATCACTTTTGTAGATAGATTCAATATGACTCATCTATGCAGAAAAACAAAAATAAAAGACGTTATTCAATTTGTAGCTTAACGGTCTTTTAAGATTGTTTTTTTTTTTTGGTTGATATTTTTTTTCGATTCGAAGAGATCGAAACATTCTAATGTTACTAAGAAGTGTGGCTATTTTTATTAGTATTCCTTCTTATTAATGTGTTTAAACGTGGATGATGACGTTCTTCTTTCTCGGAGCAATTAAGTATGTGACTGTTTTTCATTAATTTTAATTATTTTATTGGACACATACTCTGCACAGGTTAGTAGTTGTGTTGACGTCATTTCGTAATCTTTTGTTAACTTCTAATATACGTTCCATTTTATCATTGTTATTTCTAGGAAAATTTGATTATTGTCCATTCTAGAATTAAGATGTCTTTCAGTTCTTGTGAGACTTCTTTGAATCTTTTATGATTATTATCTTTTCTAAATGGAATTAATAATATCAAAAATCACAAATTTGTTCATGTTTTCATTTTAATATTCTATTTGTAAGGTGATTTCTGCTTCACGATAATTGTATTTTCATCGAGCAAAAAAAAAAAGGATTACGAACATGGCGTATCACTTACTGCAAGTACGTATAAATAACATCGATTGTTTTTACTCTAAACTTAAATCGTACAATGTGCGTTATATGTTTCCAAAATCAAGTCGCATTTTCTCTAAATTTCGTACAAAATGTCTAAAGTGAAAAAAAAAGGATGATTGTTGTTCACATTGAACACCTATAATGGAAAGTCATTTTTTTCATATATTTTTTTAACGTATTTGTATAGTATCGTAGATCAAATCAGATTATTAAATATTTTGTGCTTTTGAAGTGATTTTAAGGTGAAAAAGCTTCTCGAACTCTGGTTATTCTGCCTTTCAAAAGTAACATTACGAGAAATTTGAAAGTGTTTTAGGCACTAAAAGTGTAACTCAATCACTTAAACATATTTTCATGTTTAAGCAGACAATATTTTTTTAAATTAGTGTTGCTCTTCTGAAAAGACAGAACTAACCAGAGTTCGACAATCAACTGTTCATAAAATATCTTAATGGCTGTATAGAAAATTGCAGTCTTTGAAAATTTGGAAACTGCTTATACAAAAAAAAATATATAATTATAAATGCAGTAATTTTCTTCCATTCATGACATAGTTGAGGTATTTTATTTTACTTGGCGTTTGGCCCAACTTAAATTCCATCAGACATTACATATTATGTATTCAATTTCAGTTTAGATCGAAGTTTTTGTGAGAAAAGTGGTTTCTTTGAACTGTGGCAGAAAAAAAAAGTTGGATTGCAGAACGTTTTTCAAAGCGAAAAAAAAAAGAAACCGAAATGTTGCGGCGATTATCTTTAACTTTGGGGTAAGTTTGAAATATATTTCGCTTTTCGTATCATTTTTGTATTGCAGACACATTTATTTTAATGTAATTTTTAAAAACATTTATGTAGATTCTTATCAATGTTATTATTTTTTACTAATACGTTTTCAAATGCAGTGATCATTTTTTTTATTACTGTTTGAGTAATTGTTGTAGCTGTAGTTTTGCAATTGGGTTTTTTCTCGAGAACCATCTATTCGTTTCATTTCTTCGTAAACTACGGTACTCAATCATTTTAAATTGATTTAATTGAAACATGAAAAAAATATTTTCTCGAGAAAATATATAATTATTTTTACCTGATATGACATATAAATTATTTCGATTACAATAATCAGAAATATTGTTACAAATATATAAGTATAGAGTTTCTAACGTATGAGGGTTTTTTATGTTTTTTTTTTCCAGTGACTGTAACTAACCGAGTTGAGGAGAATCATTTTAATTGTCTTATTACATACGTCAGGCAATTAATTATTTTGAAATTACATTAAATTACTTGGACGTTATTCAACTTTCAATATATTTTGAAGGAAAAGGTTTATAATTGTCGTTTTAAAATGTGACGTTTTTATTTCGTCGTAGAGGATAGAAAAGTTGAATACTCAAATAATGAGCTATATATGTACCCACTTTTTAATCAGAAAATTTTCATATAATAATTATATCAGCACCTCTTTTAATTTTAATTTTAATAAAATTATTTCTACCGGGTCGGTATAATATTTCTAAAATTTGGTGGCAAAGTAATGTAGGATGTAATGTAATGTAGGACCATAAATATATGGTCTTTGAAATATACAATAAAATATTTAAGGTAATATTTATAGGAAACTTTTAATTTTAAAATCGTATTTTTCCAACCGAGGTAAACTGATTAGTTGCCAACAAAAAATGTCTTTTTGTAACTTTAGTTCATTCCTGGTTTATAATTATTATTATTATTATTATTATTATGGTCTCACAAGGTCTCTCTCTTTTCTCTCTCTCTGTCTCTCTGTCACTGTTCTTTATGTGGATTACAATAACAAGCCTCATTTAAATTGTGTCATGCATCAAAAGATTTCGATGAAAAACCAATGCAACATATGTCACACATAAACCAACTGACTTACAATGTAGTTGATAATGACATTTTTTTTTGTTTGTTTGAAATTTTGTTTTTCGTAACTTTAAATATATGACATTTATTATATTTAATTAAAAAAAGAAGAACAACAATTGAATTTTGAAAAGTTAAAAGTTTTTTTTGTTGCTAATATGGCTGATGATAAAAATAAGTAAGTAACATTGTTTTATTTGCAAATGTAGTAATTAGATATGTAAAAATTTTTCATACTTGTTGATATGATATTTAAAATATAGTGAAAATTCTGTTTAACACGAAATGGAAGGAATCCGAATAATTTTTTTCTTCTTAAAAAAAGAATTGTTATGTTACATATTTCGTGTTATTCGTTTTCGTATTAAGCGATTTTCACTGTAGTTTAAGAACAAGTTTTCAAACCGCAACAAAACCGGTAAAGTAAATTATAATTAATTTTTAGTGAGCAATTTGCTTTTTTTTTAATATATAAAAATTATAATTTTGTTTGTTATTTACGAATTTCACATGTGGTAGACTGTTTTTTTGGCATTAACCAATGAAAATGCTCAAATAACTAACTTCGTTTAATATTGAAACACTTTTCCGTAATTTTATAATTCATTAGGCTAATGATGAAATTAATGAAAAAATAGAAGATGAGTAAAAACTGAAATATTTCATCATGAAAAACATAAAATCTCTTTTAAAAAATAATATAATCTTACTTTGCAGAAATATCTTTTATTGTTACAACAGTTTTTTAAATTTTATTTTGAATTTGTTCGAAGTAATTTATTTTTTTAAAAAATTCTTTTAAGACTTCAACCAAATGCTGGTGGAACCCATATGGCCTCTGAAGGAGATACAGATGACCATAAGAATTCTTCTGGACACAGTGATTCGGAAGATTTTTCTGATTACGACTCTGGTGATGATTATACCGACGATGAATTTGAAGAAAATGATCGAAAACGAACAAGATCCTGGTTCGGAACATTCTGTTTTGTATTTCGACATTCTTTCAACTTAGGAACGGTTTGGAGATTACCAGCACTTCTATGCAAATATGGAGACGGTATATTAATAATTTTAATTATGATTATTTTGTATAAATTTGGAGATTTTTTTTGTCTTTTTCTTTTAGTTTGTTCGTTTTTATTAGCGTATGGTTTCATGTTAATTTTAATTGGTCTACCACTATGTTGTCTCGACCTTGCACTGGGTCAGTGTTCAGGACTTGGAGCTGTCAGAGTTTGGAAGATTACCAAAATAACGACAGGTAAAAACTAATAATAATAATAATACATCTTGAGACAATAAATAGGATATGAACAGAAAACAGGAAATAATAACATTTATATATCTTTCTTTTTCAGTCTAAAGAGGGTCTTAATTAATTCAATTTTCATTTGATTTGAAAAATGGAGAGAGAAAAAAATGTCGACACAAAAATAATTATATTTTATTTAATTTAATTAAAAATAAACAGGTGTTGGTTATGCAGTTGGTTGTCTCAATGCTGGACTTACGGTTTACGTCAACATTGTCGTCTCTTGGTCATTTTATTATTTCTTTGCGGCTATTCAGAATCAATTACCTTGTACCAGCTGCGATTATTTTTACAGTAATGACAACTCTTTTTCAAATATATATATATCATTATAAAACTATTAATATTTTATTAAGATATTTATTTAAGTTTGTTTTAATATTGGTGTCATTTGACTTTTCTACATATATATATGTATACATTGTAATTATGTACAATGGTAATATAAATTTATTACGAAAACAAGTGTTTAAAGATGACTGTTGGCAAATAGTAATTAGAAATGAAGTCGTTTGGAAAATTTAATGACTCTTCTTCTTTTCGAACTTTTTGTTTATTCCGCATACGAGCTTGTACTAAGGAGACATTGACAGTTTTTTTTAGAAACTAGAACGGGTAGCCAAATTACTTAATAGTGTTTATTATGTTGATATCTTTCTAAATAAACTTTTTATGGACAAAACTTTTTTAACAAAAATATCGGGTCATTTTCAAAACTGGCATAAAAAAGCTTACTTTGAGGTAATAATTCTTCTAGTTTCTAAAACACTATCAATTTCCTCTTAGTTTTTCACCTGAAAGACAAAATAAACAGCGTTTGAGTTAACCACGTTTACATGTTAAAACTACCTTAAAGTATGAGGCAAAAAAACAAAACAAATATGCTTCAAATGAAATATTTTGTGCAAATATTCAAATAATTATAACTAATTTAATTTTTGTTTTACAAATTACACAATGTTGTCCATTTTTTTATTTCAGATTGTAAGACAAATACGACTTTTAATTATTTTTTCGACAACTGTAGTTCTAATGGAAATTCAGCATTTCAAAATGTTACTTTTGATCTGAATGACAATGCTACTTTATTTGGAGCAGATGCTTTTTCGTCAACAAGTGTTCTATTTTTTGAGTAATTTTGCGACATTTTTAAAATCATGGTGGTAAAATTTGACGATTTTAATTAATTATTCTTAAATTATTTAAGGAAAACTATGTTGAATCTACAAAATAAAGGAAATGACGGCTATAGTTTAGGTTCAGTTCGATGGCCTCTTGTACTTTGTCTGTTTTTCACGTGGGTTCTATCTTATGTGGGACTCATTAAAGGAATACAGAAGGTTTTGGATTTACTAATATTTTATATTTTGAAACGAAAAAGTCAACTTTTTTATAAAAAAAAAACACACACAATTTTCTTTACAGGTTGCTTTTACAGGAGGAATTATCGTGTTAGCTATAACATCTTTCGCAGTCGCAGTTTGCAATGATAATCGAATTGATTCACTCCAAATGTTTTTTAAACCAACTTTTAATAAACTGGCTGACTTATCGGTCAGTGAAATTATAGTCATATCTCGACAACTAAAATTACAGTTAAATCACTTGTAACTTTTTTTTTTAGATGTGGCACGATGCAGCCACTCAAGTTTTATTTTCACTTGGTCCCAGTTTTGGATGGCTTATTAATTACAGTAGCCACAAACATTATCGTGGTGGTTGTTACACGGATAACTTTTTGTTAGTCGGAGGTAATGCCGTCGTAACCATTTGGATAACTGTCTCCACTTTCATTCTTATCGGTTCACCATCCTATTTGCATAATTTTCAAGCTGGCCTCAATGAAGGTTTGTGTGTTTTATTTTGTTGTATAGTAGTAACCACACACACGCACACACATTTCATATGATTTTTTCTTTAACAAAAATACGAACAGAGGAAGGATTCGTGTTTGTTGGCATGTCATCCATCCTGTCGCAACTGCCGGGAAGCGTCACCACTACTTCACTGTTTTTTCTCGGTGTCGGATTCCTCGGTATCGCATTCAACGTTAGTCTGGTTAAAGTGATTTACCATTGGTTAAAGGCATTTCACATTAAAATGACTCAACTTAAGAAGCGTTTGTTTGCGGCTGCTCTTGTTTGCATCGTTCTTTTTGGACTCGGATGCACTCTCGCCACATCGGTTAATATTATGTTTTCTAATTTTCTAGTTTGTTTTTGCTTATTTGTTTTGGTTTGTTTGTGATTTCAGGGAGGATACTTTCTCATCGGTGTGTTTGATAAGTATTTTCTCGGTTGGTCATCTATTTTAATAGCGCTCACCGAGTGTGTTATTATCGGATGGTTGTATGGTGGACAGAAGTTGGCTTCGAACATCGAAGTGAAAACGGCACAACACAGTAGGCTTCCATATTTTATCATGTGGGAATACGTCACACCGCTTGTTTTACTGGTAAAATATAATTGACTTTTCCTGTGAACCACCAACTGTTCTAGTTTCTAAAACACTCATTTTATTTTTCGTTTTTTGAAATTTTTATCATGAAAAACGTTTGAATGATTTTTGCAGACGTTTTTTGACGAACGTTAAATTTTTCTTAGATTTACAAATAGTATTTAATAAATAGAAGCACTCACTACAAGTCTAACTTTGAGTTTCGTTATTTTGAATATCATTTCCATTTTTGTTGTTCAATTTTCACCTTTAGCTCATGTTTCTTTTTAAATGGGCTGCGAATCCCGGGGATGGGATCGAAGAAATCAGATACAGTACTTTAGTGGGACGAATACTTTCCTCTTTGCCGTTCTTCATAATTATCATCTATGCTGGTGTTCTTGTATTCAAAGATTGCTACAGAGACAAGAAAGTAAAAAAAAAGAAAACCTCATTTTTCGACCTTCGAAATATAATTCCACGAAATATAATTTTTATTTTGATCTTCAAAGGATTTAGCTAGTTTGTTTCGACCGTCAGGCGATTGGGTTCCGGATGAGAATAATCCCGTTTATTCGGCTATTTTATCCGATGGTCGTTATATTCGTTCACCTCCTGAGCCCTTCATTTTGGTCGAAATCGAGGATCCTGCCTACGGAAATATTCCTTACGGTTTCTTTTTTAATCCAGCAAAGAGAAGGAACTTAAATCATGTATTACAGGCTCACGATCTGGGGTTGATGCCCAATGGAGACGAACAATCTCCATCACCTGGTTTCGAAGATAAAGTACGTTAAATTTAAAGAATTCCTCCCCCCCCCCCCCCCCCCCCCCAAAAAAAAAATGTGACCACGTTTTTTAAATTACTTTATTATCAATTAATTATATGTTGAAGTTGCACGATGGACTCGTAATGGGCAACTTCAAAGATCGATTTTCTCGTTTCCGACTGTCCGGTCGTTCGGCCTCTTCCTTGTCTCCTCTGATGACTCCGAACGGTTCTTGTAAGGACGGATTTCCGACACCCATCATAATCGCTCGTAGAATGCCTTTTCCGTCCATTCTGACGACGGATAATTTGCCGGCTTTGAATTCTCCGTCACCTTTTTCTTCTACAAGGGTAATTAATATCTACGTTTGATGTGTGTTAATATTAGTTCATTATTTAATAATATTAAACCTTTGAGTAGAGATCGCGCTCTATGAGAGGTTCGATGCGAACGATGCGTCGTAGTAAGTCTTCGAACGATTGTCCATCTCTGGCCATCGTGGGCACCAAAGAGGGCACCCTAGGAAGCGAACTACGAACACCGGATTCACCGAAAGAGAGTGGATCGAGTGATCCGAGTAGAAAGTTTATCTTTCCATCCGTGTCGCAACACGGAGTCATAAATCCCTCTTTCGTTATTGAGGAATATCCTTAGATTGGATTTAATTAATATTTATTTCGTTGTTTGAAGACATTTTTTTACACTTTTTTTTTCTTTGTCGAAATCAGCACAAAAAAATAATGAAATAGATTTAATTGTTGCATTAATTCTGAATTTAACTTCAATACTGACATTAGTGTTAAACTAATTTGAACTTAATTAATTTTAAAAAAAGCTCAACAGTAATTAAGTAAAGTTTCTAAATTAATCATAAACTTTTTTTTCATCAGAAGAATCAAAGTTTGTTAGAAACTAGAATAGTAGGCGAATGAATGTGATAGGCCTAATAATATTTCTTAGGACATCATTTGAAATAAACATTTTATGACATTTTTTTGGAGAAAAAAAGACGAAATTTTACATTTTTTAAAATTTATTTAAAGTTTTTGACTATATTTGACTTTTCAAAATAAATTGAATAAAAGGGAATTTAAAAAAAGGTGTATTAACTTTAAATATTTTATATCATTCTAATAAAATAGAGCAAAATAAAATAATTGTTATATATACTGTATATAACAATTTTATTTTATTCTAGTTTATTAGAATGATATATTAAAAAAGCCACAAAAATTTGAGAAAAATACATGTAACTACTTTTTAAAGTGGATTGACATAATCGTGTTTATTTTTCAAAAAAAAAAACCTATAGGTTAACATATTTATAGGTGAACCCTCTTTAATTATACTTAAAATTCACGTGAATTAGCAACACTGTCTAATATGGCCATATAAGCGGGTTTAGAAGCCAAGAGGAACATGTGACAAAAATAATGTTCTGATAGTAAATTGAATTCAAAGTAAGACACCTCCATAGATATCAATGTTATAGTTCTACTTTTTGAACTCTATAAAGCAGGAATGAGCATTTTTTTCATTTATTTCTCGTCTTGTCTACCAAATTCTTTGTCATTTCATTGGCTAAATGTGGTACTTTTATGGGTTATAAAAAAAGTCACTTATCCCTCTTGGCTTGTAAGCCACTCTTACTATTGAGGAAGATAAATATATAGAGGTAGCTCAACTAAAGAGTTTTGCAGATGGACAATTCCTTATCAAGCTGTGGCCAACAGATGGCGCCACCTATACTTAAGTTAAATTTCATCTCAATTGCAATATGATTCAATAATTTTATAAACAGTTGATAGCTTTGTAAAAGAGATTAAAGGTTTTCTTCATAAAGAGAAATATAAAGATAATAGGAAGTTAGAATTATTAAGAGAACCTTGGAAAAAAGGCTATAAAATTTATGCTCATTCACATACGACGTTTTTCTCTAACATTGGAGTTTTGTTACCTCTATATGCCATTGATGGACTTAGAAGCCAAGAGCGATAAGTGACATTTTTTTTTTAAAATTAAAAAATGGAGATAAATAAACCACATTTTTTCAATGAAATAATAAAGAATTTGGTGGAGAAGAGAAATAAACGAAAACGCTGCTCATTGCTGTTTTATAGCATACAAAACGTAAAACTATAACATTGAAATCTATGGAGATCTCTTAAGCTCTAACTTTGAACTCCACTTAACATTTTCCTCACTTGTACCTCTTGGCTTCTCAGACCCCTCAATTGTGGTTAATAGTAGAGGTGGCAACACTGTGTTGCAGCGCATGGATTTTGTCACCGGTGAGATAAGAGGTTTGCATGCAATGATGTAATAACAACGTAAACAGTTGTCATGTATTGTTTTTGCCGGTTGAGACGAAAGGGAAGAGAAGAACGAACCACGTGTTCGCGTTTAATAAGTCTATAAGAGATCAAAGGAAGATCTTTGCACTTGTTTGTTTTCAATTTGGCAAAGACTGTCATTTAATTAGTTGCTGGTAATCTCCTTTTTTTATTTATTATTATTCTTTTATCGTGTTTTCTTTTGTTTTTGTTTTGAATCATTCAGGTCAGATTATCACTTCATTCAAGATAAATATACGGAGGTAACTCAACTTAAGATCTCTTCTTATGGAGCCGTAACGTGTCATACAGGCAAGTAAAGACAGTAAGATACAGTCGTTGTGCTCCGCCCCTTTTTATGAGGACTGGCAACTTCTAATCGGTTTGTTATGTGGTCTGACGTCACATGCTCCGCCCTTTTCAATTTCTAATTGGAAAACGACTGTATCTTCCTGTCTTTACGTGTCTGTTCGTGCCATAGCTGAGTGTGGCCAATAGATGGCGCTAACTGTACTTAGTGCTTCAGTTAGAAGCGGCTCTAATAGGGTTCAATGAACATAGAAATCAAGATGGCTTCTTTTTAGCTTCAAAAAGCAGACGATTCTTCACTCAATTTTGGTGTTTTTGTTTTCTATCTTGTTTTGATCTCCATCTTCTTCATCTCAATCAATGGATGATGATGGATTTTTCAATCAAATGAATAAATAATCTTTAATTTAAATTAATATAATTGAGATGGGTTTAGGAACAGCTGATTTTCGAACTTTTTTTTTATTATTCTGTCTAGTTTCAGAAGAGCAAAATTAAGATAAAATTAAAAAAAATGTTTTAGAAACTGGAATTTTCATGTTGATACATCTTTCAAAATAAACTTTCTAGTAATTTTTATGAGCTATGATGGTTTATGAACAGCTGATTTGATTATTCTGTCTCTTTTAGATGAGCAAAAAATTAAGAAATGTGTTAGAAACTAGAAGGGTGGTAGCTTAATCACTTGATAGTATTTTCATGTTGTTATCTTTCATAGGAAACATTTTATAGACGAAAATTAAAACTGACATAAAAAAAGCTTATTTTGAAAGATATCAAACATGAAAATACGTTTAAATGATTGATTTACCCTTCTAGTTTCTAACACACTTCTTAATTTTGCTCATCCAAAAGAGACAGAATGATCAGTGTGTTCGAAAGACACCGTTTACACTTTTAAAATCCACGTTAACTTAACTAACACACTTTTTTTTAAACTAGTTTATTCAATAAACTTACAATTGTACTGTTTAACTATTTCGTATTGATGTAAAAGTGACGAATCAATTGTTTTTTTTAGATAGAAAACAAATGGAGAAAATTTAGTGCCGAACATTTGACGATCTTTTTGACTTGACTTTTGGCTGATGAAATCTTTTAGCTGGATTTTTGAACTCGGATCGCGGATGCATGTGAATCATCATCAGAATTCAAAAACGGTTTCGAAACGGTTCATCACGAAAAAGCTGAGAGAGAAATACTTCTTTTCTCGGCTTTTTCGTGATGAACCAATTACATGATGAAGTCAATTCGCCACATGTGGTGGTTACATTGTTCCCTCTAGTCTTCAGATGAGACCAGTATTTTTTTTATTCAGGTTTATTTCGTTTTTGAGGTCATTTTATCGTACAATCCCCGCCGATTATAAATTTACATATTTGTATTTATTATTAGCCGTCGTCTTCCGGCGCCTAATTGCTTTAAATAAAGTCTCTCTCTCTCTCTTTCTGAAAAGTTGAACGCCAATTAAATTGCTTCAATTACAATTTTCGTCTGTTGTTCTAATCATCGTCCTCTTTCTCATTTTGTTTTTCTTTTAGAATTTGTATTAAGAATCTTCTACGAGTTCTTCTTCTCGAGACGACAAGACGACGCATGGAAGGAAGATGTTCGCCATTAATCGTCTTTTGTTGCCTGTCAAGTGTCATAATGTCTGTTTTTTCGGAGGTATCAATATCATTCTTATAATAATATTTAGGGCTGAGACATTCGAATCCTCGAATCCAGCTGCAAATCTTGACAAATATTCGAGATTCAAAAACTAGAATCTTCGCCGCTTTTTTCGTCTTTTCAAATCTTTCGAATCCTAACCTTAAAAAAACTGTTAAAAATTTTGGTAAAATTAGTTTTAACTCCAATTGACGTCCAATAGAAGCGTTCAATAACAAAAAACCGGCGATTGTTGCAATTTCGGTGGTTTTCCGGATCACCAATTGGATCAAGTTGTGGCCTGACCCTGATTGCAACACTGTGTTTTTTATTATTAATAATTTAATATTATTTCATTTATTTCTATCTTCTTAATGAAATAATATAGGATTCTTATAATGAAGGATTAGAGAGATTCGAGAACCTTTTAGGATTCGGATTCGAGATTCGTCCCCCACCTCTAATAATAATAATTAGTAAATTAACAAATAGCTAAAAGTCTGTATTTTTTTAGCAATTTTTTTTGTGTTGCGAATCGTTTTTAAAGCTTTTTTCTGGCCCTTTCGTAGAATTTTTTAGAACTTGTGATAATTTTGTCTTTCAGAAGGAAAATCAAGAGAAACTAGAAAGTGTTTTAAAAACTAGAAAGGTTTAATTACTTATAATTATATTTTCATGTTGGTATCTTTCAAAATAAACGTTTTTTTATAAGCAAAAATTAAAAAAAAAGTTTATTTTGAAAGATACCATCATAAAAATATGCATAAGTGATTGATGTGTCCTTCTAGTCTCTAAAACACACCGAAGTTTTTCTTCATATTTCATTTGAAAGACAGAGTAATCAAAGTTTGAGAACCGTTTTCACTTTAAAACCACATTACGTGGTTGAGCGACTCCTCTAGTTTCTAAAAAAAAAAACTTTCTAGTTTCTTTTAATTTTTTTTTTTCTGAAAAAAAAAATCGTTTTCTTTTCTAATAAAAAAAAACGTAGCAATGGCTGGATGCGTTCCGTTCCTGATGACATATGCTCACCAGTTGGGAGCCTCACCGAGCACGGTCGGCGTTCTCTACGCTTCACTTCCTTTCGGTGTGATGGTAGCGAAACCGTTACTAGGAAGTTTAGCCGACAAACTACAGCAACTGAAGACAGTGTTTTTATGTTCTCTTCTAATGATGAATGTTGGTTTTTTTAGTATTTATTTCATTCCTTCATCGAACGATTCGATTAAAACGTTAGATTCGCCTTCGATTTTGTGTCGTAGCGACACTTTTTATCTAACAAGGTGTTTCGCAAAGTCGCTAGGCGACATATCCGGTTGGACTTGTACGGCGACGTGTAGATCGTTCGATAATTGTACTTTTGCGGAGTTCGAACCGTATTTTCGTACCGCGAAATGTGACGACGATCGAAATGATCTTCCGACCACCGTTGGGTTGGCTTTGAAGCATAATAGCTCTTATTTATTGTTAAACGAAACGTGTTTCTTGATTCCAGTTCAAATTGAAACGATGAATTCGAGTCGCGATTTGTCCTGTGGTAATAACAACGAAACTTTATTTCCTTGTTCGGTTTCGTGTACAAATATCGGTTCGAGCGAAGGTTTTAATTTTGATAGTCCGACGGATTCGCTTTTCGGTGTTCACACACAGATTGTGTTTCTCTGGATTTGTATGTCCATAGCTTACACCGGAATGGGTGTAGCGGTCAGTATGGGCGATGCGATTACGCTTGACCTCTTAGGTGACAATAAGAACGCTTTTGGTTTGCAGAGATTATGGGGTTCTATCGGTTGGGGGAGTTTTTCGGTGGTTGCGGGTCAACTCATCGATTATGCGAGTAAAGGTCTCACTAAACTCGACTTTTCACCCGGGTTTTACTTGACTTTGACCTTGGGTACGATCGATTTGATCGTATCTTCGAACATCAAAGTGATCAAAAAGAAACGACCAAAAAACGTTGCGAAAAACATCGGACTTCTGATGTTGAAGCCGAAAGTTTTCATCTTCGCAATCGGCGTGTTCGCCGTTGGTGTTTTAACCGGTGTCATGTGGACTTTTCTCATTTTGTATCTTAACATTTTGGGTGCGAGTCAGTTACTTGTCGGATTGGCAATGGCAGTTCAGTGTTTTCTCGGAGAACTTCCGTTTTTCTTCGTTTCCGGATGGTTACTGAAGAAACTCGGACATGCTCATTCGTTGACGTTGGCGCTTTTCGTTTTCGGCGTTCGTATGATACTCTATTCTTTGATTTCGAATCCGTGGACGGTTTTGCCGATCGAACTGACTAACGGCATCACTTACGGCGTCTTTTTCTCGGCCCTTGCGACATATTCGAGCATAATAGCACCTCCGGGTACTTCGGCAACGATGCAGGGAATTCTTCAGGGAATATACGAGGGATTCGGTAAATTCTTTTTTTTTTTTAATGGCGAATCGTTTAAAATGTATTATCGTGTCGCTTGACGAGAGTTGCATTGTTGTATTTTTCGACATAGGTGTCGGAGTTGGATCTCTTGTTGGAGGTTTTCTATTTGAAATATACGGCGGAAGTACGATGTTTTTCATCTTCGGTTGTGGATCGGTTTGCTGCAGTTTCATTCTTTCTGTAGCCAATATGATTATTTCGAATTGTTCGACTTCCGATTCGGGAATCGTACTCGTCGAGATTTCAGGTAAGAGTTCGGATTTCACAACTTAAAACCAGCACAATGGTTGAGGGTTGATTATAAATGTTTTATTGAGTAGAAAAGCAAAATGGAATCGAGGACGATAGTTGCATCGGCTCAAAGATGTTAGATCTTTCTAATGTCAAGGATGCGGAAGTTACGTAGATCTGATGTGGTTTGTTCGCCTAAATTTGTATCGTAAATGGTAAAACAATGAAGAATCTCTCGAAGGTAGTTTAGATTAATAAAAATATAACTTCTATCAAGTCACGAAATCGATTCGAAATCGAGTTATTTGCATAATAAATTGATACCAATACTAAAATTTCTAGAAAACTTCCAGTTTGTGTTGTGCCTTTTTTATATTATTTATGTTTGCTTAGAATCCTTAAGGAGGGATCACACATACAGAAATTTTCCAAGAAAAGAATTTTTGTTAGAATTTTCAAATTCTGACCAATTTTTTTGTAAGAACAAAAAAGTTAAGACTTTTTACCAAATTTCAGCGGAGTTTTTCCGATAAAAATTTCCGTCTATGTGTTCTCTGCGTTAGAGTAACCGAAAAAAAATGCCATTTTCAATCAAAAAGACAATAACTAGCATTTTGTCAACTATAGTCATTGCATTGTAACGTAAATTCTTGGGACGTCTGGGAATATGGGATTCAACAAAATGTTTAATTACTTCATTTTTTTCTGATGGCAAAAGTTCGCCAGAAATATTTCATTGAAAATGAAAAATTTGTGGTCAACCCAACTGACGTCGGGGCGACTGAATAAGCGCCAAATGGAAGAAACGCCAAACTGAATAAAAGCCAAAAATTTGGCGGTAATTCAGTTTGACGTTTGTTCCATTTGACGCTTATTCAGTTTGGCGGTTATTCAGGTTTTTTGTAAATTCTGATGGTCCAAATATTGTGAGCTTTTATAGACGTCAGACTGTGCAGATTTACAAACAGAACATCCTAACCTAACCTAACCTAACCTAACAATGTGTTGATCACATTTTGGCGGTTATTCAGTTTGGCGCTTATTCAGTTTGGCGTTTGTTCCATTTGGCGCTTATTCAGTTTGGCGTTTTGTTCCATTTGGCTTTTATTCAGTTTGGCGTTTGTTCCATTTGGCGTTTATTCAGTTTGGCGTTAGTTCAGATTGGCGTTTGTTCAATTTGGCGCTTGATCAGCGCCACCCTGACGTCACAGATTTTCAGGGCACAGTGAGGTGACTGTAATTTTAGCTAAGTGTTTTGAAAATTTTACCATCTAAAACAAGTGTTTTTGTTTGAAAAATGCAGGTATTTTTTGTAGGAATCAGTAGTTGGAAGTTTTTTTTTTCTCTTATTCATTTGAGAGGAGATTTTTTGGTTTTGTGAAAGTTTTTGTTTAATAATGAAAATTGATCGGCTGAAATCTGGCATTATTTGCTGTGTGATGTAATCGAAATGCATATTGTGATCATGATGTAGCAATAAAAAAAATTCTCAGAATCACAAAATACACTTGCTTATTGTTGTGTTTCCATAAGTTAGCTTATACACGATCAATTCCGGCTTGTCCATCTTGGCTTGTTAATCCAGAATTGCCTCTTTATCGGAAGATTTATTGCTCCTGCCATCTTTTCATGTATGTGGTCACCCGCATATTTTTCTTTGCTCTTTTTTTCTACTAATTGACTAATTCTTATAATGGGGAAACATTAAGATGTCTGCAAATTTTTTGTTTACAAGCAACAAAGATTGATTGTCATCCCATCCTCTCAGAATTGAAGCGAAAGTCTGCCGAAGTGAAGCAGAAAGTTCGAATGATGATGGAAAGTTAATTGAAAAGATTAAAAAAAAGACTTTGGTTTTGATAAGCCAAGATGGACAAGCTAAAATTGATCGTGTGTAAGCTACTAAGCTGCCTAAGCTGCCCCTATCTAATTGCATTGTTTGGTTTTCTGTTGTTTTAAAAGGTGGTTAGGTGGTCATTGACCTTAGTGGTGAACTTGTACTTTGACACACTAAAACTATAGAGCTAAATGTCAAAACTTATCAAAATAATCGTGATTTAAAGTGGTTCTTGATGAACTGATATTTGGTGGCAATTTGTTTATTTAGTTTGTAAGCCACTCTGTATTAACATTGTAATTCACTGAATGAAATACGTGTATATGTTCGGTATAATGTTAAAACAAGGCCAAACACAAAACGCTTAGTTCAAGTGTGTTTGGAGCGCAAAATTCAGCTTAACTACAGCTGATTTTTGATGACATTTTTTTTATTTTGTTGGTGCATTTTTTTTTTTGTTCAGAAAGAAGTCGGCTAAATATAGTTTTTGTTTTTTAAAAAAAGAAACGTTTAACTACAGAAAGAATGTTTCGAATTAACAGGGTTCTGTTGCTGGTAAAGGCTCACTACGCTTGCTTTTACGGTGGTGTGTATTCCGTATTTATTTGACTTTCTGAGTTGGTTAATTAATAGGTGATTTTCATTTGAAAACACAACTTAGAAGTTATGACATAGAAATTGCATTTGAAATTAACCTTGAAACGAGAGAGAAAACTTAATTCCATATCTGACAATCATGTTCAATTTAACATGTCACGTTTTTTTGGGGAGGGATTTTTATTTGTATTTATTCAATTAAATCAACTGGTTAAACTAATGATAACCTTTCAGACATTTTTTATGGATTTATGTCAAACTCAATGTTCAGTTCAGGGCCGTTAGGGATTTTTTTGTGAACCTATGAGATGTCAAATGTTTTTTTTTATTTCTAAGACCGGCTTTGCACGGACCACTTTGCGGCGCCACATAAATATTGGTGGTTTTTTAGCAAACCAGCCAGATGAGCCACCGCAAAGGTTTTTTTTTTATTTCATGACATTGCATGGCGATTAGTAGTTGAGTACTGCCACAAGTGGCAACCACCGCTTGTTTATCACACGGTTATATCATTGGCCTGTGCAGTGACAGCAGGCCAATGTTTTCAATGGTGGTTCGTGTGATGCAAGTCACGTCAACCACTTTGTTGCAGCAATGTAATTTCAACTTAAACTGGTTTTAAAGTGTAAACTCTTGATTAATAATTTGTTGTTTCAAATGCAAAAATTGAGAAAAACTTGAAAAATGTTTTAGAAACTAGAAAGGTAGCTTTTTATGGTAGTTTGACAATGACCCATCTTTTTGATATAGAATTGCCTTTATAAAAAAAGTTTATTTTGAAAGATATCAACATAAAAATACTAGTGTTTCAGCTACCGTTCTAGTTTCTGACACACTTTCAATTACTTTCACATAAGTGTCGCGCATTGTAACAAAAAATTAACCAGAGTTCAAAATAATTAGCTGTTCAAAGTTGAAATAAGTTTTGTTGTTGTTGTCAGCAGTGTAAAGTGCCAATGACAAACGTCACAAGTTGAACACACGTCATTTAATGTTTGTTTCAATCTTTGACATCACGAATTTTGATCTTTTAACTGATCAAAGGAATCAAGTGATTTTTTTTAAAGCTTCTCTAATGGTTTTCATTGAATGATGGATGATTTTGATAGTAATTTATCATCTCGAGTTTCTTCTGATTGTGACTTGTTTCAAATATCAAGCAGATTGATTGGCTTAATTAAAACGGACACCACTTTTTGCAAAGATTATTTTACATTTAAATAACAAAGTACTTTTTAAAAAAAAAATGTAATATACAGGGTGTTTTTATAAAATCAGTAACCATGTAGAAGAAACTCTAAAAATATTAGTCTTGTTTGATTTTAGATTGCGGATATTGAGACGAGATTTTATATATTTGTAATTTGTTCTTCCTTTCCGATGACCCTAATTCTCATTTGTGAACATGTGAATAACCCAGAATGGTGTTTATAATTAATTAAAATGGTACAAACGTAGTGTTTGTTAAAAACTCTTAGTCACAGCGTTCTATCTTTCAGGTGCAAACTGAAGAGAAACTTGAAAGTGTTTTAAGAAACTAGAAGGGTAGCTCAATCACTTAGAAGTGTTTTCATGTTAATATCTTTCAAAATAAACTTTTTATGTCAATTTGAAAATGATACAACTTAATTTAAGCAGATGGTATTTAATATTTTTTTGAATTTGAATAAGGGCCTGTGACAGAGGGAGTTTTCAATTTCTCGTTATGGTCACTCAATTCCGAAAACAATCATAAAACATGTTAATGTAATTTTTTTTTTTAAATTATTTTTCAGGATTGGCTGGAATCATTCCATTCTTAATGACTTTACTTATGCAGTTAGAAATATCTCCAAGTACGATTGGATTACTTTATGGGATTCTTCCTTTTCTGAAGATGGTGTCAAAGCCTCTGTTTGGAAGCATTGCAGACAAATTCAGTTTACACAAAGCCATGTTTGTGTTTTTTAAAGTAGTAATGACTTCTAGTCTGTTAGCAATTTATTTTATTCCAACGCCCAAAGAAATGGTGGTCACGTTCGAGGATCACCAAGAGATGTCTTCCGTTTTCTTCGTAGAATGTCAAGATCTGAACGAGCAACTTCTTGTCGCGTCTCCATATTCGAATGCTATTGTGGACAGACATCATCATCATATGCCAAATTGTAACATTTCATGTATCTCAGTAACTAGTAATATGATTTGTGACCATCTTATGAATGCATCCACTGTGAAAAGGCCTTCCAATTATCAGTCGAACATTACGAATGCTAGTTTTAGTAATTGTACTAATAATTTTACCATTCCTTTGAAGGAATTTAATTGTTTGACTCCGTCTTGCATATCGGATGGAAAACACAGTTTACCGTGTACATTAGTTTGTAATAATAATAATAATAATAATAATACGAGTGATGAAGTGAAATCTAGTTATTTCGAAATGGGTAATCAGTTCACTTTGATGTGTGTCTGCATGGTCATTGCATGGATAGCTATGGCTGTGGCAGAAAATACGGGTGATGTGATTGCATTGGAACTGGTAAAAGAACATAATAGTGGATTTGGTTATGAGAGGGTCTGGGGTTCTATCAGTTGGGGTTTATTAGCCATTGTTGCCGGAGAACTGATTGATTTCGCTAGCAAAGGAAAGAAAATGATGGACTTTTCTCCAGGTTATGCGATTGTTCTGATCGTGGGGGTTATTGATGTTATCATCAGTTTAAGGATTAAAGTGACTTTTTCTGGGAAGTCCAAGAACATGGCGAAACAAGTTGGAAGTGTCTTTCAAAAGTTAGAAACCATCGTGTTCACTACAAAGGTGTTTATCGTTGGTACCATGACAGGAGTTCTGTGGACATTTCTCATTGTCTATCTCATAACTCTGGGAGCTTCTCAGTTGCTCATTGGTCTGACGATGGCTAGCCAATGTTTCTTGGGTGAAATCCCTTTTTTCTTTATATCCGATTGGATTTTGAAGAAAATCGGACACGCTCACGCGATGACATTGACCATGGCGATTTTTGCAATACGATTTATTCTTTATTGTTTATTGGTTAATCCTTGGTTGGTTCTGGTCATTGAAATTGCTCAAGGAATTAATTTTGGTCTCTTCTTTACTTCATTGGCAACTTATTCTAGTGATATTGCTCTACCGGGAACGGAAGCAACCGTTCAGGGAATCGAACAGGCCGTGTTCGAAGGCTTTGGTAAGCACCAAGCAATAACGTCTTCATTAAAGTTCGATTTAATATTTGTTTTCTTGGTATTTTTCTACAAGGAGTTGGAGTTGGTTCTTTGGTAGCGGGATTCTTGTTTGAAAAATACGGTGGTAAATATATGTTTCTCTGTTTTGCCATCGTGGCTGTCGTGTCGACAGTGTTCTGTATTTTGACGCAATTATGGTTATCTGATGGGAAGTTCAAAGAACCGATCACTGTGGAAATTCCAGGTAAAAGTCTAAAACTGGCCACTTGTAGGTTTTTTTATTATTATTTAACTTTGATGTTGTTATTTTTTTTTCTAGATATTCGAAACGATCAGCAACCAACGGATAGCAATTCAAAAATGTTACAAGAAACATAAAATTCAGATTACGAAATTGCTGAAATGAAATTTTAAAATCTAAAGTTTCTCAAATTTATTTACAGTCTTGTTACACAGAGAATATTTATTTTTGTATGACAACTTTTAACAATCGAAAGTTTGATTGCGTTTAGAACTAACTACAATTTACATAGATGTTGGATTAGTCAGTGTTTAAAGTTGATATGTGGCTTGTTTTTTAGAAATATGAAAACGAATATTTAAATCTAAATTGTTTAATGTTCACCGCCAGTTGAACATAATATATAGAGAGAGATATCGAAGATTATGAGCGATGAGGTTCATAAAAAAATGACATGGAAACCGGACGAATTAATAAATAACATTTATTAGTTTATGAAGTTAAATTTGTGAAAAATGATATTCAGAAGTCATTTATTTCTTTACTGTTGAAGGGATTATCTGATGCAGCCTTGATTTTGTTGGAGTTTGAATCCACCAACTGATCTTTTGTCATAGTTGTTTTTTTTTTTTAAAAAAAATAAAACTTAACGTTTGCTTTAAATTACAGCTGTGTCTGAATCTTATTCAAACGAAAACTTTATTCAACTGAAAACATTTACTTAAGAAGTTAAGATATATGTTTTGTCTATATATATATATATAATTTATGCATGAAGAATGCAAAGTTACGGTGGTGCTTTCTGCGACGATCTCTCGACTGAACTTCCAGCTTTTCCCCATTTGTTAATTTAATTTCCGTAACTCTTTGAAGTAGTGAGATTTCTACCGAATTTTCGAAAATTGTTTTTCTTACAGTGAAACTTTTTTTTTTCTTGAATTTTTGACTATCAAATTTGGTTTCATCTAAGTGACTTAATTGACCAGGTATGTGGTTTTGCTTCAATGGTCATGTCGTGCTTAACCTTCAAAATATAATGTTGTTTTTTAGTACAAATGGGAGTTCCTAAAAATATCTCTTTAATTGTCATTTTATGCTATTGTCATCACATGAAATCGCATGTGATGACAATTGGCTTTATACATGTACATACAAACTTATGTTTAAATATAAGACTAAACTATTATTATTTTGTATTTTATTACTATTTTTTTTTTCTTCTTACAATATGACAATGTAAAAATGAATAATAACATTCAATTTGTTGAATGTTTTGTATTGGTGCTGAAAACCAATATACTACGCTCAAGCTCGTATATTTTTTCTCATCTTGCATAATAAAGGTTTAGTTTGTTATTTTGTTAAAGTCTATTTAACAAGGAGGAGAAAAAAAAAGTCAAAACTAGATGTATAAAATTATCTACTTTATTTTATAATTTCATTTTTAAGAATTTGTACACATTTTTTCTAGAAATATAAGAAGAGCAGAAATGGATGAGAAAAAAGTTAGTGAAACAACAACTAATTCGAAAAGATGGCAAATCAATACCAAACTAGTTCCGATGAAAATCCACTTCTTTCTATTTTTTGGATGTAAGTATTGCAATTAATTAATTTATGTTTGAATTTAATTTGACTGAGGGGGGGGGGATTGTTTTGGGTCCCCATATACACCTGAAACAAAAGTTAAGATTGCTTGCAAAACTAGAATGGTGAAAAATATTTTTTCATGGCAATATCTTAAAAAAATAAACATTTTATAGCAATTTGAAAAGTATCCGTTTTTAGGTTTCGTTTTTCACAAAAATTTATTTTCATGTTTGTTTTATGTTCCATGTTAATTCATAAGATGTCATAATAAAAAAAACTTTATAATAAAAACATTATCACCAACTATTCTAGTTTCTAAAACACTTTGAATTTTTTTGCAATGTTTTTGGAATGTTTTCCTAAAAAAAAAGTTTGACTGAAAAAAAATTCAGTCACCTTAAATAAATAAATATTTTAAGGCAATTTAAAATTAGTTTTAATTAAACTTTGGCATAAAAACCATGTAATTGCCAAACTGTTAATTCAATTCAATTCAACCTCATTATACCTGCAATCAGCTCAAAAGCCATGTGACAGAGATTGGAATAATTTTAATCATGAATAGTTGTCATTTAGACAAAAATTTAAACATTCACAAATTTGTCGAAATTGTCCTAACTCGGTAATATCTACATTAAAAGAATTGGAAAGAAAAACGAAAAATATGCATCAGTTCTAGTTCGGAATTCTTATGTTAGTGTTTATTTTTATGGAGGTTTCTCATTTTATTGTTAGGCCTTTGGCACACAGATCACTTTTGGTGGTCGATCTTGACTGCAAAATGAAGTCGTGTTATCCCGACGAAATCAGTCGAAATCGACCACCGAATGTGGTCTTGTGTGCCAAGGGCCTAGAAATAAAATGTTTTCAGCAGCTGGCAACTGTTCAAAAAAAGCAAAGTTTCGGTCATTAAAAAAAATTTTAATTAAAAATTGAATTGAATTGAAAAAGAATGAAGTTTAATAAATAATAATTTGAAACTGTCAATGGTTGTGCATGATATAATACTTTTTCTAACGCACCTTCTATTCTTGTCTATAGAAAAAAAGACTTAATTATTTAAAAGTTAACATTTGATATTCAAATATTTGTTTGGAAAATTTCCTGGAGAACCACTTTTAATATTTTTTTTTAAATATGTATTTCTAGCTTTTGCTGGTTTAGGTCCAGCATTGATTCTTTTTTGCCAGAAGATTGGAATGTCGTACGGAATGATCGGAACCATGTATGCTGTTCTTCCGTTTATCCAGTTCTTATCGAAACCGTTGACTGGAAGTTTTGCCGACAAATTTCAAAAGCACAAGGCAACATTCATGGCCAGCATAGTTTTGATGACAGTTTCCATATTTTCTATTAACTTTATGCCCTTACCTGATAATAATCTCAACGCTGGTCAAAACATCATTTGGTTACCTCATAATGAATCTGTAGTTGAATGTCCACCAGCGGAATCCTGGAATGCAAATACCGAAATGCGGTTGACTGTTTGCGAATCGAACCACAAGAATAACTCCATGAGTAGTACACAATTGTTAGCTCATTCAACTGTGTTTTGCAGACTTTCGTGTGACCATTCGAAACAAAATCTGATTAGCTCTTTGTACTGTGACAATGACAATCCTAATTGTCTTTCGTACGATACAAACTACAGGCTCGATACCATAAGTCTCTTGGTGGCCACGTCACCGGTTTCTAATAATGTCTCTCAATCACTCGATACGAGGGGAAACAATGACTTTGCATGTTCCACACTCTCGATTAAAAATATGTCCCTCGGTACGAACGGCACGGATAAACTGCAATATCTAGTACGTAATCTAACTATAACATCGTGTACTAAACATGACGAAGTAAGATTTGGATGTTTAGCTGTTTGTACTGCAAATAGAAACGTATTGAAAAGTGGAGAACATCGTGATTTAAAACTTCAATTTATGTGGATCTGGATTGCAAATATGATAGCTTGGTGTGCTTACGGAACACTGATGAGTACTTCGGATTCGATATTGTTGCATTTGTTGGGAGAGAATTCGAAAGAGTTTGGAATGACTCGGTTGTTTGGATCGGTCGGTTGGGGTCTCATGGCTCCCATTATAGGATATATTATCGATAAGGTTAGCGAAGGACTTCCAGAAAAAAACTATTCTCCAGGTTTCTATATGTTTGCTGGTTTCATGTTAGTAGATTTTCTAGTGAACATTCCAACAAAAGTTAACGTTCAAGATAAATCAAAGGAAATATTCAAAGATGTGATTTCCGTATTTCGTAATCCCGAAGTTGTCGTTTTAGCTTTGGCCGTATTCTGTAACGGTATCACAACAGGATTTCTGTGGACATTCTTGGTAGTTTACGCAAACGAACTTAACAGCACTCAACTGATCATCGGTCTCAATTATGCAGTTGAATGTTTCCTCAGTGAGATTCCACTTTTTATCGTGTCTGGTTGGATTGTCGAAAAACTCGGACATTCCAATTCGATGTCACTTTCTATGCTTAGCTGCGGAATTAAGTGCGTTCTCTATTCGTTCATCAATGATGCCTGGTACATGTTGCCCATTGCTCTGATGCACGGTGTCACTTACGGACTCCTCTACTCTTCGATGGCCACCTACATCCTTACGGTCGCTCCTCCTGGTACCATTGCCACATTACAAGGAGTCTTTCAGGGTTTGTTCGAAGGAATAGGTGAGTTCAAGTTTCTGATCGAGTCAAGCAAATGTGACTCATTTTCAATTATCATTTATTATGTTGTTGTTGTTGTTGCAGGTGTTGGAGTTGGAAACTTTATAGGTGGTATTGCTTATGAAAACTTAGGAGGTAAACAGGCTTTTATGGTAATTGGCGTTGCGACAATGGCTGCGTCTGTTCTTCATTATGTAAGTAGCTGCATTCTGTCGAAGTTTCGGCCAACGACGGAATCAGTTACTGCATGATTAAATGTGTTTTAAACATATTTAGACAATTAGATCGACCTTAGATACTTAGTATTTTAGAAGCAACTTTTTTTTAAAAAAAAATGTAAATCATCATATTTCTATTATGTCATACAATATATACGTGTATATTTGAATATAAACTTTTTTTATTGTAGATTTTGAACAACGTCAATTTTATTTCTCGTCCTAGTTTCTAATGAATGTTAAAAAATTGTCTTTTGAAAAAAATACAATTAAAAGACCAGAAAATTGCTACACTCTTGTGCAAGTAAAATTTATATATTTGCCTTTTTAGGGGTTCAATTTTTAAAGAATGCCATAGAAAAACCTATGATATTTTTTTCTTAAAAAAAATGAAACAATACGGGAAACAGGATTTTAAGGTACACACATTATAAAGGTGGACATACACGGTGTTCGATTTGTTGGAATCAACGGTGTTGAAACCAACACAAAAAGACGTTGAACATGTTCACATACACGGGCATACATGCGTACATATAACAATGAATTTATCATTAACAACAGTAGAAAATATCAAAAACTTTTATGAATTTAACCTTGAGTTTAAATAATTTTCATTTAACTTTCTCATAATTGGCTATAAGCCTTCCAACACTGTATTTTGCTGGATTGAAGTAGAGCAGGTCCTACTTTTGTTGGCTATGTTGGATGTTGGAACGAACACGGTATTATTCAGGCATACACGATCCAATATGTTCGTTTCAACAGTGTTGATTCCAATAAATCGGACACCGTGTATGTCCACCTTAAGTCTACAAAAATATAGTTGGGATGCCGTAAGAATTAGTCATTTGTATCAACTTTTCCTCTCATATACAAGTATGTCTTTGACCAATTTGTTAACTCTCTCATTTGTACAAGATAATAAACATCGTTTTATGTTTTTATTGTATTTTGGTCTTATTTTTGCTAATTGTTGAAGTTGTCTGCTTTATTTTAAACCTTTTTATTCACCTTTTTTTGGTGTTGTTAGTACTGAAGATGTGTTATAATTAACTCGAAACGTCAGTTTCATTTTTTTTTTGTCTTAATGTTTAATTGGTTATTTAAATTGCCATCATTATTAAACTTAGATCATTCTTGAGATCACATTTTTTCTACTAGTTAGTTAATATAAAAAAAATAAGCAAGGACACAGACACATCAATAGTTTCATATTTTGCAAATGATGCAATATATTGCTATATATAGCTAAGTTTTCTGCTAATTCAGCAACTTCGTTTGTTTGTATATTCAGTAATTGTTTTAATCATAGGTGTAAATTAGGGGCTCGAGCGGGGTGGCCGCCGCCACACAATTTTTTTTAAAAAATTATTTCTTTTAGAAATTTAACTTGCAATTTAAACTGAACACAAGTTCACACATTTGTCACCAATTTATTTTAGTGCCCTAACAGTGCTGCAGTCCTTCTCAAAATGCATTAATACAATACTAGGTCTTATTTTTGTCATTTGGTCCCCCAACTTTTTTTCACCCGACTTTTCAATCCTAATTTACGCCTATGGCTTTAATCTATAATTAATTATTGCAACATCCATTGTGTGTGCTTTTTTTAATTTAAAACGGTCATATGCCTGCCATAAATACTTTTTTAAGAATGAATGTTATTTTCGCACATTTATTTATTAACTTAAGCCCAGCAATATAACAGTGTATTAACAGACAAAATACAAATATAACAGTTTGTTTTATTTTAACCTCAACAACTCAATTCATTTGCCAATTTTGCATGACAGTCAATGGCCGCGGTTTAAGATCTTCGTAATTCGAATAGATTTTATTGAATTAATTTTAATTTTTTTTGTGTGTGTGTAAACTTTTTTTGTAGGCCCTTAAATGTTCATAGACCTCATCATGCAGGGCACTGTGCCTATTGTGCTATAATGGATAAAACGGCCTTATAATGATAATATTTTTTTCATATTCAAAAAGTTTTGCAATATAAAATGGGGAAAAAAGTAGAGAAGTGGAAAAAACAGAACAGAAAAAGGATCTTGTTTAAAATTTCAACTAAATGGAGGTCATAACAAATGAGTGTACACCTGAATATAAGAGCTCTGAAAAGTTCAATGCCTTCATTTTAACTTGTATTCGTGGAAATTGTGGTGAAGTTTTAAGAAAGAGTTTTGTCAGTTTCTTTCTTTGTAATTTTCTAGCAGTTTTCCTTATATTACTTGTTGTATATTGCATTTTAATTTTTGTTACACCTGTCTTGCATATCAAATAATTAAGTAAAATGTATTTTTATAAACAAATAACCTATAGGCTCTTTTTTTTTTTTTTTTTAAAAAAAAAAGAAATTTCCGTTGCAAGTCAACTGAAGCATGTGAGCAGTTTTTATTTTCTCTAATTATCACAATGTTTTCCTGCTGTGATTTTTAAATATGAAAAAGATTTTAATCGTTTTTCTCAGACAATTTTCAATTACTTTTAAATATATGATAATTTTTTTGTTGTTAATATATATACATATGTTAAAAAAAAAAAAGAATTTCAATGAATACTAATTATTACATTATTAATTATTTCATTGTCCTTTTTTAATTTATTCCTGCTGTGGGCGTCTCGTTTTAAAAAAACCAGTATATTACTTTTGTCCTCGACATGTTCTCTATTGTGTTTTCGATTACATTGTATCTACTTTTTTTATATTATATTTCACGACATAAGTTTGTTTCGAGTGGATGGATGTTCATCATCATCATCATCATCCTCATTTTTATACATTGTTGTAATTTATTTATTCGTAGGCAAGTTCGAATCATTGTGTCGTTTCAACTTTTGCATCGTTCATTCTCGGTAGAACGTCTTTTTTTTTTCTTGTTCATTACTTTGTCTAACTAAGGTAAGTGATTTTTCTCCATTTCTTTGTTTCTAAACAGTAAAATTTTATATAATTATTATTTTTTTTAAAAAAAAATATACATCTAATGTCCATATAGACATATGGATTGATGGATTATTTTGTTAAAAATCTAAGCAAAAAGCTCTAGAAACAAAATTAATGGCTATCCGTATTTGTAACCATTTATTTAAGCAATTTCCAGGAAGTTCTCGAAGAACATTTATCAGAATAATTTTTGCAATCCGGTTTTTTTTTCTTTATATTCATACATATAAATAATGCCTGCAGTTATGTATAATATTTATAGGTAAAGTCATACACGCAATTGCATTTAAACAGAAAAAATACAAAACTTATGTTCGTGACTCGTTTTTTTAAACTTTTGAAATAACACAAGGAAAAAATGTGTTAAAATACAAGGATTTTATTTTTAAAAAAATGAAAATGCTGATTTTTATTTTTCATTGATTTTTTGTTACATTTGTCTCTATTTTAAGTTGTAGTATTTAAAAAAAAAATGGCTCCGACAACGTTCGTGGATGTTGAGACCCGTAATTCGAGTGAAAACTTCTGTCATGTCAATAGAAGATTACTTTTGCATAAGGCTCATTACTTCTTGTTCTTTGGAGGTGCGTAAAACTGTAATGAATGATTTTTTTATGTGGTCCCATCTAATACGATTAAATGCCGTATTAAATTATTTCTTTTCAGCACTCACGGGAGTAATAGTCCCAATGATTCTTTACTGTCAACAACTTGGAATGTCGGTTTCTATGGTCGGAGTCCTGTTTGCCGTACTACCGTTCGTCCAGTGCATATCGAAACCAGTCACCGGAGCCATTTCCGATAAATTTCAAAAGCACCGGACTGTTTTCTTGTGCAGTTTAATCTTATTGGCCATTTCTATGTTCTCGGCCAACTTTATTCCAAAGGTACCTAAAGTGGTTAAACATATCACCTGGTCTCCGGAGAACTTGACGGTTTTCGACTGTCCTCTTCTGTCTACCTCGGCACCGACGTCGTCTCCAACAACCTCTTCGAATATGCAGTTGACCATGTGCGACTACGAGCACGACAACGAGTCCACTCTGAGTTTGCAAGTCTTGGCACCGTCTACCGTATCCTGCAATATGTCTTGTGACACAAACACCTTAACACAGATGGATTCATTATTCTGTGAAACAGATATTCCAAATTGTCTTTCTAGAGAAAAATATTCATTCTATACGATACACGATAAACAACCGTCGATGAATTTGGTGTTGTCTCTTTTATCATCGCCTCAAAATGCCAAATTATCTCCTCACACGACAGAAGCCGATTTATTTTGTGCTACGCTAGTCGTGAACAATATTTCGATCGACAATACGGTTTTGTTTCCGACATATCCCAATGTCTCGGCCATCACGACATGTCCAAAAAATGTTGCCGTACATTTCGGCTGTTCGGCACTCTGTACTACTAACGTGACAACTTCCGATGACGAATCTCAACCGAATCTAGACCTTCAGTTCACTTGGATCTGGTTATCTTGTCTTATCGGATGGTCTTGTTACGGTTCGGTGCTTAGCACTTCGGATTCTATTTTGATTAAAGAACTGGGTGAAAACAAGAAAGATTTTGGTAAAACGAGGTTGTTTTGTTCGGCCGGATGGGGTTTTATGTCTATCGTGTCGGCTGTTCTTATCGATTACTTCAGTGTCGGACTTCCAGAAAAGAATTACGCTCCAGGATTTTATCTGTTTTTGGTTTTGATGATTTTAGACCTTATCGTAGCTTTACAGATTAAAGTTAACATTGTAGAGAAACCCAATAAATTATTGAAAGATGTTATAGCCCTTTTTGGAAACTTTAATATCGTCTTATTTACTCTGGCCGTATTTTTCTCGGGAGTCAACACCGGATTTTTATGGACATTTGTCGTAGTTTACGCAAACGAACTAAACGGTAGCCAACTTATCATCGGCCTTAACTACGGAGTCGAATGTTTTTTAAGTGAAATTCCAATGTTTATGATTTCTGGTTGGATTATTGAACAGTTCGGTCATTCTAATTCATTAAGTTTTGTTCTATTTGTTAACGGATTGAAGTCAATTTTATATTCGTTCATTTACAATGCTTGGTACATGTTGTTCATTGCACTGGTTCATGGAGTCACTTATGGTCTATTGTATGCTGCGATGTCCAGCTATGCAAGTGCCATTGCACCAATTGGAGCATCGGCCACTTTACAAGGACTGTTTCAGGGAATTTTCGAAGGAGCAGGTTTGTAATATTTATTAACGCAAAAGTAACAACTAGTTTGTGGCTTATCGTGTTTTGGTTGCAAAGTTGGTGCTCGTCACTCTTTTATCTTCTGAAGTGACTCTGTTCAGTCACGGTTTCGTGATCTCTTTAAATATGTTTGTAATTACAATTTTACATCTAATGAATGAATTCTGATTTTAGGTGTTGGCACAGGAAGTTTACTGGGAGGACACTTATACGAAAGGATAGGAGGAAGACAGACATTCCTCGTGTTTGGACTATTTACAATGAGTTTATCTGTAGTACATTATTTGAGTAACTGTATTACAGTGAAGTTTTCGAAAAGTAGTGAAATTATAGGTTAGCAAGAACGCGGTTTCTTGTGTTTCAAACTTCGCCGTAATTTTTTGATGTCGCTAATTTTCAACAAATTTTGTTCTCTGTAGATTCAAAACAGATCCTGAAGTAAAAAAATACTTCATTTTGAAACATCTACAAAGGTAAATCTCAAGGGCAGTTATAAGTTTATAACAAGATTGACAAGTAAGCTTAAAATTGTTAGCATTTTAAATGGACATTAAAATGTTTCTTTGGTAAAATCATAAAAGACTGCTGCTGAGTTTATTGTTGGACATTTCACGCTGACGTCTTCTCAGAATTGTGTTCAAACTGGATAAACTCAGCATGAGAATTCGGAGAAATTCAAACAGACAAAAAAAACTGGCTGTTTCAAGTTCTTATTGAATTCTAGTCTTTTATTCTATTTATTTTTAGTAAAAATCTTTTATTTTTTTCAATAAAAATAGCAATAGAATCAAAACTCGTACAGATTATCATCAATTTGCTTTTGCATCATTTACAGTATAATTAATTAAAAGTGGTTTTCAAGTGTAAACGCCCCATGAACCCTGGTTATTCTGTTATTTTCGGAGCAAAATTAAGAAAAATTAGAAAGTATGTTAGAAACTAGAAGGGGTAGCTCAATCACTTAAGGTATTTCCATATGGATATCTTTTAAAATAAACGTTTTATGTCAACTTAACACTATAAAAAGTTTATTTTGAAAGATACTCTTCTAGTTTCGAAAAACTTCTCCATTTCTCCTTCTTGTTGCTCATCTGAAACGGCAAAATAACCAGAGTTCCAAAAATAAATTCTTCGTAAAACATCTTACGAGCCCGTAATTCAAAAGAATATTTTTAATGTCCATTTATAATTTTAGTCAAAGAAAAATTTTCACGTTAGTATTTTTACATTTCAAGTAAATGTTTTTCATTCGAACAGTTTTTATTACAACATTTTTTTTAAAGTAATAATTCGGTTCTAAATTTTATTACAATAAGGCTGTGAATATAACTATACAAAAAAAACAATAAATTGAAAAAAAATATCATCCCGTAGAAGCGTCGCCATTTGTTGCTCTTTTACTTCTCGTCGTCGTGTCCTTGTTTTGCCTTTCTTGTAGTTCTTGATCAATTCGTTCTTTAGCTCTAACGACCTCAAAAAGCGATCACTGGTTAGACATCGTACAAAGGAGTTGACAGAACGTTCCATCGTTTACGCTCGTAGATGGTGGGCAACAGAGACTTCAAAACGTAATGAAGAATATACGCTGTAACTCCCCATATACGATAACGATTAACCTCGGAATGGTTAAAAACGGGTAAAGTCACTATTAAGGGCATTAATTTAATGCGAAGCGTCGTTAAACCATGTTTCTTCGAATCGCAGAGATCGTCTAAACCGATAACAACGACTTCATCGACTTCGTCGTCGTTAACGATCCATTTGCGACCGCCGACATCGATGCCGATCTGACCTAAAACTACATGAATAATCATATTTCTCTGTGGGTGGTTTAATGGAGGAAACACGGCCCAAATGTCCACCTCGCTACTATGCAAACCTAACTCTTCCTCTGCTTCGCGAAGAGCCGTTTCACGTTCGTCTCGATCGACTGACGAATCCATAATTCCTCCTGGAAAACTCATTTCACCTCGACTCGTTTTCAACTTTAACGATCTTAAAGTGAAAACAATGGATGGTTTACCATTATGCGTGCAAAGAGCCACGAGAACAGAAGCTCTCCTCTTTACGTTTTCGATTCCGACCAAATTCCATTTTATATTTTTTAATGATTCGACGCATCGACTTCTGTTCTCGTCCGAAAAACAAAGTTCTATGGCCGAAGTATGACAAAATCTAGAAGGAGGATGAGGAGGAGGAGGAGGAAGCCTCCTGAAGTTGTTCCAAATGGATAGAAACGGTCTCTGAGCCACCATCTATTTAGAGGCACAAACGAAGGAACTAGAACGGTTAGAAGGAGAGAGTCAAAGTCCTCGTTAACTTACTTTCGACTGAATATAAAACGATCCTCCTTTGCTCTTATCGTTAACTGCAAACAAGTGTTCGTACTTGTTATGGATCTCTTCCAATTCTAGTTTATCTTCGACGTTTAGAATCTGTTTTGCTTCCTACGAGCGAAGACAAAGAAGCGAGTAAGGATTAATTATATTATAAGTTCGGATTGTGATTATTTGTTTGCCTGTAACGTCATTCCTAGTTTGAGGTTCGTCGCAGCCTGTTCTGCTCCTTGTTTTCCGCCTCCCGCTTGTCTAGCTGCATTCTGACTATCTATAAATAGGCGTAAAATTGAAAACGGTTAAGTATTAAGTTGATTTTAACTTTAAATCATCATTATTATTATAATCCGTGGCTGCGTACTTATAAATTCCTGCCGAACTGCGCGTGCAAATGCTCTTCCAATCACCTGACTTCCAACGAGTATCACCTGTGCTAAGTATTTTGCCTGAAAGAATAAGAAAAACCACTTTAAAACACGAAATTTGAATAAGTGGCGGGATATGTATGGAGCGCCATACATGACGTTAGCACGCTTCTATTATGAGACATAGTGCCAGATATTGCACCGACTAGTGTTATGGAGGCAACGGTCACTCATAGATTAATATTAAAAGCTCAATTTTCGATTTTTAATGATAGATTTGTAAGATTTCCATCACGAAAGCGTCGAATTTCAATCATTAACCTCACCTGGTCGATGATGGTTAACTTTTTAACGAGTTTTCTAGTTTTAAACTTTAAAATATCGGTAAAAACTAATTTAAAAGCCGCTCAAACCCACCGTGATTATCAACACATATTCTCATGAAGTCTAGAAACAGCTGTTCTTAATTTTTATAAATCTAAAACAATTTAAAGTAGTGATTTTTACCATTTTTCACCTTGAAATACACATGCTTCGATCAGAACCAAACGATCACCTTTATGACGTAATAGCAAAAAGAGAAATTGAAACATTGCTACCAGATATAGTTGTCTCATCGTAATTCATCTTACGGCTTGTGACGTCAGAGGGGTTGACGAAAAATTTAGGATTGTGTCATTTGCTGTGATAATAAAAAAATGATTGCAAAACGTTCTCAGATTTTTAAACAAAAGCATTTTCCCAATTTTTACGCCTGTTTAATTAGACAAAATGACGCAAGCCTAAAATTTGTGTCAACTCCTTTGACGTCACAAGCTTCTGCTTAAGGCGAGAGGCAACTATGATCACGTTTATTGTCGGTAATTCAATTCGAAATTATTTTTAATCAATAAATTTTTTTTAATACAAATTAAAAATTAACACCACCGCAAAATACCAAAACTTTCATTTTTATTTTAAGTTTTTAACAAGGAGGTTAGAATAAGGGAGAGAACATTACGTGACTTTAGTGAAGCCAAATATTTGAGTGAGAGGAAAATAGTCGCCATCTTGTTCAGACCCAGTACTAGGTCACAAGCATCTGGAGACAGCTTCAGAATTTCTTCGGCTCGCCCTTTTATGGGCGTCATCAATTTTTAATTGTATCGGTACTGGGTCTGATGCCACATGCCCCGCCCTTTTTATTTTTAATTGGTTGATGTTTGGTCTGACGCTCATAAAAGGGCGGAGCCAATGAAATTCTGAAGCTGTCTACAGATGCCTGTGTTCTAATCACAGCCATTTAGAAATCGGGACGAACTTCAGTTGGCTCCAACCTTTTTATGACGACCTGCAACTTCTAATTGATTTGTTGTGTAGTTCACGTTGAAAGGAGCGGAGCATGTGACGTCAGACTACATAACCAACCAATTAGAATTGCCGTTCGTCATACAAGGGGCAGAGCCAACTTCTGCGCGTCCCGGTTTCTAATTGTCTTTACACTAACCCACTAACCTAACCTAACCCAACACTAACCCGCTAACCTAACCTAACACCTTATACATGGACTCTATGTAATAGTTGATTATAGCGCCCCTATCTTTAAATATTTGAAACATTAATTAAAAAAGTTCTATGTTAAAAATCCTATACCTCGAAAAAAAAGTTTTTGGTTTTTAGAAAATTTTTTTTAACGGAAACGGTGGCTCCATCTATTTTGAGTGAATTTTTTTTATTTTATTTTATTGTTTGGTATATTGTTAAATAATTCCTAAATATAATTTATTAGTAGTGTTGTTACAGTTGTCTGTTTGGCTGTTGTGTTAGCACAACTGCTTTCTGAGCTGGAGGTCTTAGGTTCAAGCCTCAGTTAGGGCTCCATAAATTCAATATTTTTCTTGAATTTAAATTATTAAAACAAATTTTAAATATGATTATTGTTAAAATTCTTTTCTGTTGTCTGATGTCACATGAACCGCCCTTTTTATTTCTAATTGGTCTGACGCTCACAAAAGGGTGGAGCCGAAGAAATTCTGAAGCTGTCTACAGGTGTCTGTGTTCTAATCACAGGCATTTAGAATGACGACTAGCAACTTCTAATTGGTTTCTTGTGTGGTTCCACGTTGAAAAGGGCGGAGCATGTGACGTCAGACTACATAAGAAGTTGCCAGTCGTCATAAAAAGAGCGGAGCCAACACTAACCCACTAACCTAACCTAACCTAACACCTTATACATGGACTCTATGTAATAGTTGATTATAGCGCCCCTGTCTTCAAATATTTGAAACATTAATTAAAAAAGTTCTATGTTAAAAACCCTATACCTCGAAAAAAAGTTTTTGGTTTTTAGCAAAAATGTTTTAACGGAGACGGTGGCTCCATCTATTTTGAGGGAATTTTTTTAAATTTATTTTATTGTTTGGCATATTGTTCCTAAATTCCTAAATATAATAAGTTAGTGTGTTGTTACAGTTGTGTGTTTGGCTGTAGTGTTAAGAGTGTTTCAGGAGTTGGAGGTCTCAGGTGCAATCCTAAGTCATGTCTCTTAAATTCATTATTTTTAATTTAATTAAATTTTCTAAACAATCTTAGATATAATTAATGTTAAAATTCTTTTATGTGTGGTTGGCTGGTTAGCCTAGATGACTGAAGCCTCTGTTCCTGAACCAATGTCCTGTCCTGTCCTATGTAATAGTTGATTATAGCGCCCCTGTCTTCAAATATTTGAAACATTAATTAAAAAAGTTCTATGTTAAAAACCCTATACCTCGAAAAAAAGTTTTTGGTTTTTAGCAAAAATGTTTTAACGGAGACGGTGGCTCCATCTATTTTGAGGGAATTTTTTTAAATTTATTTTATTGTTTGGCATATTGTTCCTAAATTCCTAAATATAATAAGTTAGTGTGTTGTTACAGTTGTGTGTTTGGCTGTAGTGTTAAGAGTGTTTCAGGAGTTGGAGGTCTCAGGTGCAATCCTAAGTCATGTCTCTTAAATTCATTATTTTTAATTTAATTAAATTTTCTAAACAATCTTAGATATAATTAATGTTAAAATTCTTTTATGTGTGGTTGGCTGGTTAGCCTAGATGACTGAAGCCTCTGTTCCTGAACCAATGTCCTGAGGGTTCAAGTCTCACTTGGGCTCGTGGTTTTTTTATAAGTTCCTTCAGTAGCTTGCATCGATGTATCGATATATTTATAACAACTATCAATATTTTTTTTCGATATATAGAGATGAAGTAAGTCATTTCTAATGTATTCCAATCTATTCAATTGTTAATTACAAGTTTTTTGTAAGTTTAGGCCTCTACATCAGAAAAAAAAAATATTTTTTTATTGTTGCTTTAGACTCGATGAGGTCTGAAACGTAAACATTTGTTGAAAAAGCAAAAAAAGTAAAATATGTTAATATATCGGTATGTTTAAAGATATATCGATTGATATATGTTGTTTCCGATATATCACAAAGGCGATATATCGATGTTTTTCATCTTCGTTCAATGATGAAACAATATATAAACTTCCGTCAGGGTCTTTACAATATGGCCGATAAGCCACACCCCCTGCAGTGCAACCCACAAAACTTGGCTTCATGAGTGGAAGTCCGAAGTAGTAAATGTATCTCCCCTTCCTCCCTAGTTTTGAACGTGTCCATTTTTCATTTTATTATCGACAGCATTGGCACATGGCTAGTCGCCAATTAGTCACTAGTTTTATAGTCGCTGATCTCGTTTGTGAATTTGTTTTTTTCTTCAGCTAATTCAAGATGGCCACCTTCTGATGTGTGTTTTTATTTGTCTTCGTTTTGTGAACCGCGTTTTTTTTTCTTCTTTCATCGTCTTTTTTTTCCAGATAGAAATCAAGGTGTTCAATGTGTAGGTAAGAATAATTAACACAATGCATTGTTTTTATGGTTGAATTAGTGTATTGCATTTGCAGTTAGAGGCTAGGAGTTTACAGAAGTGATCGTGGGGGGGGAGGTGGGTCTATTTTTTTTTTGCAAGCGAAGTCTCCTCCTAACCCCTATTTCCTCCCCTCCCTCAACATTCTCCTAAATCTCACACCACCCCCAAGTTTAATTTTATGTTCCTATTATCTACTTTTGAATGTCCCGTTCGTTGTTTTTCGGGTTCGTTTGATGGTCCGATCCTTGTTGTTCTCTGATGTTTCGCATCTCATGTTTATCGGGAAAGAATTTTGGTTCAATTCGCATTTTGTTATTAAGTAAGAAATCTTCTTTAAAATCGATAAATCAGGTTTGAACTTAGTATAAATCTGCAGGAAACTGCTTAAAACAACAGTCAATTTTTACTGAAAATTGCATGAAATGAATGACAGAAATCTGCAGGAAACTTGCAACAAAAAAAACCCCTCCAAGAAACGTATAAAAATGCTACAAGAAGCAGCAGTAATCTACATAAATCATGATTAGAAACAGTAGAAATCTGCATAAAATTGTTCTGCTTTTGAGATTTTTTCAATTTTTAAGATTTAATTTTTTAATTTTATTTTTTTATTTTCAGCTGACATTCACGAGAGCCAACGAAATGAACCTAAATTAGGAAGTTAAGAGGTGGGCTGAGGGTGACGATGTTCTCATGGCCAACCTGGAAGTGGACATCGAACTGACCACCAGTGGTGGACAAAATGCAGAAAAAGATGAAGATCATCGTGAAAACCAACACCACCAACGCCACTTCCAGAATAACGTTGTCCAATGTTCTACGTCGTCGAGTCCAAACAACGACACCAATCCATCTCTGAAGAGGTAAATATTATAACAAATTTATTCAATTTACTTGTATTTCAAGTTATTTTGTTTTTTAAATTTACATAATTTGTCACGTTTGAAATGATCTGGCAACACTGTAAACGCCCCCCCCCCCCCCCCTTCCCCCCTCTCTCCATTTATTTTCATGTTTTCTTATTAGTTTGATTAAAATGAATGACGTAAAAGAGAAAGTTTATTTGGAAAAACAGTGTTGCCAGATTTACTTTTTGTCGCTTACAACTTTCATAAAATGAAGAAATGGTATATTTATATTTAGACTTAATTTAGTTGGGTCATTTTACTCATTTATATCTTGGTTTGGTTTTATAAATTGAGATTTCTTATCCAATATTACAAGGGTGCGTCCACACTTAACGAAAATGAACAGTGCGGTGAACATGGTATGCGCAGTTTGTGGATGTCTTGACGTGAATAACAAACGAGCATCTCGAACAACGGTCCGTCGTTTGTAAATTTTGTAGGTAACTTCAAAAGGAAAACGTTTATTTGTGTTGCGTTTGCTGTACGCTTCTGTGCGTACGCTCTGCTCGTTTGATCAGTGTGGACGCACCCAAATATGTTTCAGGGTGTGAGGCTCGTCGAGCCCAACTCATAATCACAAAAGGGGATCATGAATGGGGAGTGTTTTTTTTGTGTGTTTGTAAGGAATGGGATAGGTTGGTTGTGTGTGTCTCTCTCTCAGGTTGGGTCGTCGTCCAACTTCAATAACAACAACAGTAGCAGCTGTTGACGTCATTAATATAAAAGAGAGGGAGCAGCAGCTGACGACTGACCGACTAGCCACCACTAAAACATATCTATTACAAGAGATAGAAAGAGAGAGAGAAATTATGGCCCACTCTCTGTCTCTCCTTGTGAAAAATTTCGTTTTTATTTGGTCAAACATTTTGTGTTGCGTTCACACGAAGGTGTGTTTATTATCGAAGAAGAAGAAAAAAAGAATGTGGGAAAAAAAAGGTCTCACCCCCTCCCTCCCTCCCTTCTTAAAATACTTTTACCATGTTTTTTGGCTGCTTTATTTCACTCACACACAATCAGATCTCTTTAAATGCTGCGTTTACAGTCAACATTTCATAATATTGAGAAATTTGTTTATAAATTTATTACGTGTAAACGATCCTTGAACTTTTTTTGTTTTGTTTATTCCTGTCTTTAAAGAAGAAACTTGAATGTGTTTTAGAAACTAGGTTAGTTTTTTCAAACTGAACGAAATTATGTAAGCTTAAAAAATGGCACTTGTTTTCTAAAAGTTTTATTTTGAAAGATTTAACGGGAAAGTATCCTTAGGCCTTGTTTCCACTGAGGTAAAAATTTCAACTGGTGAAAAATTGAACAAACGTGGCCTCAGCCTATTCACTTTCATCCCAGTGGAAACAAGGCCTTATGAGAGGGCTTCATAGAGAAAAAAAAAATACTTGTGTAAATTGCAAGGTAGATGGCGCCTGCAACCCTTCCATAGGTGGCCAACTACACACGTGTCAATTAGTTGAAATCGAATGCAGGCTTTTTAGCCTCTAAAAGCATCCAAAACAACCTTAATTATCAGAGCACGTGGACAAACTTATACTCAGAACATAATATAAGTGAAGAGAGAGAGCACGTGTTGAGAAATAGCGATGACGTAATTAAAATTTTGCCACGTGCAAAAATAAAAGGAAGGAAAGAGTCTCAGTTGAAGAGTGTCTGCAGTACATTTATATGAGAGGATGGCTAGTGACGCCATCTAACGCTACAGGTACAAAATAAACCTTTATAGTTATTATGAATCAATAATAGAGATAATTTTTAAAATTATAATTAAAATTTATTTAATCAAATATTATACAATTATAGATTTTATTATAATTTTATATAAATAATTGACTCAAGTCATTAATTAATTTACGATTAATTTTAATTTTCTTTGACCTTAATAAGAAAAATTGTCATTATTTCCTCTCGTTATTATTATTATTATTATTATTATTATTATTATTATTAAAAAAAAGGAATCACGTGATTTAATAATAATAAATAAATGTTGGCCAATTCCTTCTTTCCAAATATAAATCTGATGTCCTCCTCCTCCTCCTCAATCAAAATAACAATTGTTGATTCTAATAATAAACAAACAAATTTCTTGAATTCAGAATTACTTTTATTCTCTCATTGTAATTCTAATTTGAGAATTGAGATTAATAATAATTCTTAAAGGGGATGTGTGAGTATTTTAGTGGGTGTGATTTTAATTCTATTTCATTGTTTTCTCTCTTTTTCTTAAAATAAATGAGAAAGTGGATTATTAAAAAAAAATAATAAGGAGAAATATTCTTCATTTTTATATAAATTAAGATTAAGAAGAAGAAGAAGAGGATGTGGAGGTGGATGGAAATTATTAAAATATTATTATTTGGGCGTTCATTGTTATGTTCTTTTTAACAATGTTCTGTTTTTTAATTCTGGTTATGAGGATGATTTTGTTGTGTAATAATCGTTACAAGGTTGAGGTTGAATACATTATTTAGGGCTGTTTTTCTGCTTCTGTTTTGAACATACTTTGACTGAAAATTCTTTCTTACATTTTAACAAAAGAAGATAAATTTGTTTTAACTCTTTTCGTGTTGTTACTTTCTCTCTCTCAAGATTTTCCACATTTTGGTATCAAAAATGTTCACTTGTTTCCATTGATTCATAATTGAGGTCCTTCGGTTTCGAATCCCATTCAAAAGTGGACATTCAAAACTCACAAATTTCCTTATTTTCTTGAGGATGAGGATGATATTTTCTACAAGAAAATCGAGGCCAAGGATTTAGGGTCGAATTCTTAATTATTGCTAAGTCAACGTTAAGTGCCTAAACTCGTGAATATTTGATTGAAAGCTTGATGTAAAGCCTCGTTTTCAACAGATGATAGTTTTCACGATGGTTGCTGTCACGTGAGAGCAGCAACTATCGCGAGAACTATCATCGTGAAGACATGACATGATAGTCACTATCACAACTATCTCATTTGACTAGATAGTTGATAGTACTGTCGCAATATAGTAATAGTTGTTGAGTGACCGGCGCTTGTAGGGAAATATATCCACTTTGTAGGGAAATTTGGCTTCTGTAGGGGGAGAGAGAAAGAGGCAACACGGTTGTCGACTCAATGATATCTATGAAGTATAGACGTCACACTGTCATGTGACAGACAACTATCACGTTACTTCAACACGTGTAGACAGTTTGCTATGGTGAGAGAGCTTTCATGACAGCTACTCTCACGATAGAACTATCGCCACTGTGAAAACGAGGCTTAAAAGTTGATGAGTTTAGCATTAACTTTGGACTTAGCAATCATTATGAATACAACTCATAAAGTTTCTTGTCTAAATTTGATGAGTTTAGCTAAACCTTTGACTTAAGAAATCATTATGAATACGATACTAAGTGCGTTGAACAGTGAGCATACGAACTTCTTTTTAGTTGTTAAGTTCGACTTGCAAAATGTTGTCAGAAGTGTGGCTCGGTTGTCTTTCCATAGCGATACAATTGTCAACCACAGCCAAGCCACCTGTGACAATATTTTGCAGTCGAACTCAACAACTCAAAGGTTTAGCTAAACTCATCATCAACTATGACATGAAACTTTATACCATCGACCTCTTAGACTTGACAATCATCAATGTTATGAATTCCGACCCCTAAAACTTCGGGTTTTAAGACAACTTTTGGTTTTCAAGCAAATTTCAGCTTATAAGGTTTTGAGTCTCGGTACAATCAGCGAACCAGGGGACCAAAAGGGTTTGAAAACCGTTAAATTGAAACTTTCGTTACACCCTTTCCTGTGAAATTGGGTTTTTTATTCATCTTCTGATGGATTCATGGTTTCCGTTTTGGAGAAAATAAAAATGGAGAAAAAGAGAGGAAACGCACCCATGGTGAACCAAAAATGCACTCTTAGCTTATTACAGAGGGAGATGATGATGATGATAGGGGGGAGGCTAGTAAACACGAACAATGGGCTTTTTTATGTGTGTATTTCGTGGCCATGAAACAGCTGTTTTTTTTTTCTTTTCATATTCCTCTCCAGGAGAGAGTCTCTTCTTTGGACTAGTAGGCCACTGGTGCTCCATAAGAGAGAACAGATGGCTGTAATGTCCTTTTTTCCAAATTACAGTGTGGGTCAATAGCAACTTTTTTTTTTAGTAAGAAGTAAAAAAAATCCGTCTTTAAGCTATTGAGCACACAAGACCACTTTTGGTAGTCGATTTCGACAACACTAAGTCGATTTGTCACCTAAGTGCCAAGATCCGGTGGCTTCATTCCAATAGCAATACATTGCAACCATAGTTGAACTACCTGCGACAACATTTTGTAGTCGAAATCGACCATCTAAAATGGTCTGTGTGCCAAGGCCCACTCCCCCCCCCCCCCCCCCCCCCCCGCCTTTTATGCTCTGGTCAAGTCTACGTTGGGCACAAAATGAAGCAAAATTCGGTTACTTTGTGCCTTGTATGTACCTGAAGTGAATTTTTTTTTTCTAAATTGAAATTTTGCTAGAAACTGGAAGAGTAAAAGGAGGATTTCCATTATTGTAATTTCATGAAAGAAATTTTCAATTTAAACGTTTTAAAAAATACAAAATTTCGTATTGTCATTAAACGTTTATTTTGAAAGATATCGTTTTTAGTTGTATTTTTTTGTAATTTCTGAAGAAAAAAACAGGAGGAAGCTTTTGATACCTGAGTTTTCAAACGCCGCCTGTTCTCCATTATCATTCATGGTTGTCCATCATAATTTCTAATTATTTTTTGCCCTCCTTTAAAAGGTTATTTCTTTAGTATTCTTTTTGTTAAACCATGTCAAACACATTTCTTCGAAGGACGTTGAAGGTTTTCGTTTTCTTTTGAAGAACTTTATGGATTTCTTGGCGAGATTTCTGGTCGTGTTTGATGTGGTTTTAGATTTGTAACAGTGGTCAGGAGGACAAACGACCTAAGGTTCATTCAAATTCAAATGACGAATCTGAGCAACACTTTGAGCCCTCTCAAAACAAGGCTTCCATTGGAATAAATTCCGGGTGTTGTTCTAAGGACGCGTTCGCAGACGTGCGACTTTTAGTCTTCAAAATGGACTACGGCCTACAGGAAGTGGTCGATCTGTTACCGATCACACTCGATTCGACTGCTAGCGGTTGGAATGTGGCCCTAGCATAGTTGAATGAACTGCAAAAAAGTGATTGTATGGAATCGACTCAAGTGGTCGATTTCGACCACACACGGATTACTTTTTTTTTTGCAGTCCATCTCGACTACTAAAAGTCGCTCGCTCGCTTTTTATTCAATTCTTGAATTTGAGTCAAGTTTCAAAGTGTAAATGTCTTTCAAACTCAGATAATTTCTGTTTTTTCAGGTGCAAAATGAAGAGAAACTTGATTAGGAATTTATAAACTAGAAGGGTAACTCAATCACTTAATGTTTATATATTTTAAAAATAAGCTTTTTTGGCGAGTTTGTAAACATAACCATTTATTTTGAAAAATATTAAGATTAAAAATAGTTAAATATACCCTTAAGTGTGATTGAGCTATCATTCTAGTTTCTAAATTACTTTTTAATTTCTCTTAATTTTGAATCTTGACAGAAAATAATTAAAAGAGTTTGACAATCAGGTTCTCTTTATAAAAAAACCATCTTAAGTTAAAATGATACGCAAATTAGAACTTTTAATTGTCTCCTCCTGTTTCTTTGAATGTCATGATTAGGGCTCGGATTTTGATGCAATATCAACCGGAATGTTTCTCAATTTGTGGCCCCAAGAGCCAACTGTGAAGTAATAAATATTAGTGCAACTGCAATTATGTTATTTCTAATAAAGAAAAGCTGGGTAGAGAGAGGCTAGATGTCTGGTTGCTATCAGTTGTCAACTAGCCTCTAACCATTGTTTTTAATTAGAAAGAACAATTGTTTTTTTTTGTTATCTAAACGATTCACGATTCATTTCACAATTGGCACTTGGGCCACACATTGAGAAACATTCCAGTTGATATTGCATCAAAATCCGAGCCCTAGCACTGATGATGAATCAAGTGTGACAAATTGTGACCAAAAGATTAGAATCGACATTTAGTTACCTGCCTAATAAATTAGGCAGAGGTAACTAGAACGGTGGCACCTTTTTTTAATATTATTCCTCCCTCCCTTCATTCCTCTCGTATGAATGTTTCTCTTTTCGAAAAAAAAAATTGCCTTAATTTGGTTAAACATTCATAATTAGTAGAAACGCATAAAGAGATAAACCAGGCTTTAACTATATCTGATTATGTAGATTCCACCCTTGAAAAAAACCCCTTACACTTTTGCCTAGTGGCCGTCCCAAAGGTGGATTATTACCCTTTTTTTTTTTTTGCAAGAGTTTTGTGTTACCATGGTGACAGATTGCATACATATCCTGCCTATATAATAGCCCTCCTTTTCCTACCCTCTAACCACCCACCTCTCTCTCTCTCTCTTCATACACACCTCACCCGCCCTATTGCTGCTAAGCAACCTTCCATACAACAGACACATGGAGAGAGAGAGAGAGAAAGAGAGAATGAAAAAAACACAAACACAAACAACCTTCTTCAACTTTTGATGTGTATTTTGGATTTCTAAATTTCTCTTTTTAAATTTCTCCAGAAAACACTATTTTTTTTGTTGACAACTTTTCTATTTTTTTTTTGTTCATCTTCTAGTAGACTGGAAGAAGTTACGAATCGAACTGAGGTCGAGAACATTACGGACGGCCACCATCACAACATTCTGGACTCTGATGATGGAGTTCAATTGAATTCTTTCAACGGTGGTCAACTTACGAAGGAAACCATCGAAGAAGAAGAAGAAATACGAAATAAAGAAGGTTCAGTTGAAGATAACATTCGAGAAGGAACTTCCTCGACTTCGTCTTTCTTCGAAACGGATTGTCTTTCTTCGGCCGCTGACAACGAATCACAAGGGTGTGTGCTTTTGTTTTTTAAATTTATGACAAATTACTTAATTAATCATATTTTTTGTTGTTGTCGTAAAATCATTTAAAGGTGGTTTATTATAAACAGCTGATTCTTAGAAGAGCAAAATTAAAGAGAAACTTTGAATGTGTTTTAAAAACTTAGAACGGTTCTTATTCACTTTATGGTATTTTCATGTTGGATATCATTTCAAAGTGAACTTTTTATTAAGAAAAGATTAAAAAACTTTCCATCTACTTAAAGTTGAGTCATTTTGAAACTTGCAGAAAATGATTTAAGATTGAAGCAACCCTTCTAGTTTATTAAACACATTTAAGTTTCTCTCTAATACCTAGTACTACACCTGATAATTTAAATGTATTTAAATAATAAATTTTTTCTACAGAGCCCTGTGAAGGACAAACAAACAATATATTGTCGAATTCAATTTATTCAGTTAATATTCTAAAAATATTGAGTTAATACTTAAATATAATCAGATAAACTATTGATATTAAAATATTGATTAGTATTTCAATTTAAAATATTGATTAATAAAGTCAATTATTATTTGGTGTTCATGTCCTTAACTGGATTCCGTATAATTCACCTAAACACATTTAATTTGAATTCATTTAACTCGTGTGTGTACAAGGTATAAGTGAGGAAGGTACCCTTCTAGTTTCTAAAACAAGTTTCTAGTTTTTTTAAAGGTTTTTTTTAAAGTGTAAACGGAGTCACTCGAAATCAAGATTTCAAGATGCAAAATGGAGAAGAAACTTCAAAAGTGTTTTACAAACTAGAAAGGTAGCTAAATTAATTAAAGACAACATTTCAATGTTGATATTTTTCAAAATAAGCTTTTTATGTAAATTTGAAAACGACCCAACTTCTATACAAAGTTTATTTTGAAAGATAATCAAGTTTAAAATACAATTAGGTGATTCAGCTACTCTTCTAGTTTTGTAAAACACACTCAATGTTTCTCTTGATTTTGAAACTCGAAAGACAAAATAATCAAGAGTTTGAGAGTTTACGATTTATTATATCTTTTACGATGTTTCGTTTTGAAATATTTAAAATTTCCTTTGCTAAATTTGAATGTTTTTATTCATATTTTCTCTCTCGTTTTTTGACACAGTGACCTTGATTTGATGCATGTTTTGCATGTTTTTTTTTTTTTTTGGTACAAAAAGTAAACCTGCAACAATTGAGGGATTTGTTCTGTTGTGTTTTTTTGTTTGTGGTCTCATAATTTATATATCTTTTTTTAAAAAAATCCCAAATAATGGTCATAAACCTAATGTGTGACCATTCCCCCGAATTGAATGGTTATTGTTTGTTTCTCTCTCTTTTTCTGTGTTTGTGTCGTTCCATTGGGTGGAGTGGACACCTAATTCACTTATTACTTATAGGGTGGCTGGTTGGGGGGGGGGGCTATTTTTTTTTAAAAAAGTTTCCTTTTTCCATGAAACAACAACACCTTAAATGCATGGCTCATCTGAAGTCCTTATATTTATAACAAAAAAGATAAAAAAAAAACTCATCTAAAGAAGTGATCGAGAAGAGGATGGATATTCGAGGAGGGTGTTAATTTTGGTTCACCACGTACTCTCGTGCGTCTTTTTTTTTGTACCGTGTGCACACTCTCGGAACACTCTCTCTCTCTCTCGGTATATTTAAGCCTCTTCTCACCTTTCATCGTTTTCATAACTTTTGGGCGGGGTTCCTCTTTTATTATATGAGGAAAGGGTGGTGCCCACCGCCGTGGTTGAACATTTGTTGTTGTTGTTTTGGAATAGTGGAAAACTGAGCGGTACAGCTGTTTACCTATTGAGAATAGGGTTCTAATGTGAGTGTACCTTAGTTCTGGGCAACATCCAATAACATCAAAACCTCTAAGGAATTTTATTTTGTTTTCTGGTGTGTGTGTGTATGGAATCGATTTTGAATTTTTAAGTTTTCTTGATTATATATTTTTCTGTATAATTATATTGCGTTTATGAACTGCTTGCTGCTGCTTTCGAATTCTAGATTATTCTGCAATTTCAGGAGCAAAATTAAGAGAAACTTAAAAGTATTTTTGAAACTAAAAGTGTTGCTTAATCACTTAATGGTATTTTCAAGTTGAATATCTTTCAAAATAGACTTTTAGATAAAAAATTTAAAACGTATCACATAAAAAAATTTAGTTTGAAAGACGTCAAATATGAAAATATTCTTAGGTGATTGATAGTTTCTAAAAACCATTCAAGTTTCCCTTCATTTTGCAACTGAAAGACAGAATAATCAGAGTTCGAGAGAGACGTTTGCACTTTAAAACCACGTTAAAGGTTCTTCTGATACAATAATTAGGATTTTTATGTATTTTTTTAACGTTTGTCCGTGTTTTAGAGACGGCAAAAGGGCTTCCAAGGACGAAATGCCAAACTGTGACCAAGAGTCAGCGGGAGGTTGTTCCATAACCCAATCGGTTTTTACTTCCAATGCAGACTCTCGGTCGTACGGCGAAAGTCGCGAATCTGACTCTCGCTCTTTAACGACCATCTTAGGTGGTTCTAATCCAGTTTGTGTCGAGCAAAAGGACTCGGTGAAAAGCTCGACGAGTGTTGCTGCAAATTGTGTTTCGGAGATGTTGCCCGTTGTCGAGCAGCTCGTAGATCGAATTGCAGACGCCATAAACGGTGTTCATCAATTTAGAACGTCAGAAGAAGAAGAAGAAGATGGCCGTGAAATCGATAGTGAAGAATCCGTTAAAACGTTTTCCTCGGCAGTATCTAAAATACGTCTTCCAGAGGGAATAGAAGAAGATGCTGCTGCTAATGTTAACGATGACGAAGACATTTTGGGTGAAGATGGTTTTCTCGTTGTTGTTAGTCAGTGTTGCGAATGTGGCGAGGAAATGGATGGAGAGGTGGAAGCGGAAGAGGAAACCGAAGAAGTTCTCTCCAGAGACCTTCCTCCTTGTATCTCGGACGAGATTCATCGGCCGTTTTCCGACGAAGTTGACTCTGTCGGAAGTGAACGCGGAGACATTGTCGATCTCGATGATGGAGACATGTTGAAGTTAGACGGTGGAATGGATTTGGTTGACGCTGTCGTCGGTAGCAGTGGTGGGGTTAGCAGCAGGAGTAGTAACAGTAGTGCCGGTTCTTCCGGAGATGTTGATATCGAAGAAGACATTGTTGTCTCCGAGGGAGACGGGAGTCCGAAATCTTCCAAGGACAAATCGGTGGTCGGTGTTCAATTGAATGAGTTTAATTTGTTGTTTTGTTCGTTTAATAATCGGTTTTTATTACCGTAGATGAAGCGTAAACAGTTTGTCGATACGAAGATTCATTGTCTCGGCAAAAAGCGTTGCTTTTCGAGCAATCTCGAATGGTGAAGAGAAATTTCTCGACATTTTTTGTCTTTTCATGAAATGTTTCATCTGTTGTTATTTGTTGTTGCACAGTGATTCCATCACTGCGGATACGGTTGCCTTGGAAAAGACAGTCGGTTCATCAGTAACAACAGTACCTGGCATAACTCAGATTCAGACTTTAAAGAAAAGGATTCCAACCAAAGAAAACCCTCCTCCAGAATTAGCACAATGGCTGACGACTTTTCAGGTGGATTTTTGCAAAAACCTTTTTACATCTTTTTAATAACAAACTGAATATTTACCTTTATTCTAGTGCTGGAGTAATGCCGAGCGTTTGCTTGCTCTGGATCAGATGATAGACTTGTGTGATCCGACACAAGTTCGTCATATGATGTGCGTCATCGAGCCGCAATTTCAAAGAGATTTCATTTCTTTACTACCAAAAGAGGTTTTTTTCTCCTCCTTATTTGAAAGAGAGAGAACTGTAATTTGATAAACTTTTAATTTTTGGTAGTTGGCTCTTTACGTTTTGTCATTTTTGGAGCCGAAAGATCTTCTTCGAGCTGCACAAACTTGTAAATATTGGCGGATTCTCGCAGAAGATAATTTGCTTTGGCGAGAAAAGTGTCGTGAAGCTGGAATAGACGAGGTTTCTCGTATTTTTTTTCTCTTTTGTTACGTTTCTTTTTCTTTCGTTTGTAACTTTTTGTTCTGTTTAGGCTCGAGATGTAATGAACAAAAGGCGGCCGAAATCTGGTCTGGTTCCTAGTCTCTGGAAAGCTGCTTATATGCGGCAACATGACATCGAGATGAACTGGAGGTATCGACCGATAAGGTCGCCGAAGGTAGCACATCTTTGGATCTATTAATTTGTTACTTTCGTACGGATCGACGATCTATATTTTTTGCTGTTTCTTCTTCTTAACATTTACATTGAAGCAGGTTTTAAAAGGTCACGATGATCACGTGATCACCTGCTTGCAGTTTTCTGGTTCTAGGATCGTTAGTGGTTCGGACGATAATACTCTAAAAGTCTGGTCTGCAACAACCGGCAAAGTGAGTTGTTTGTTCGACGTTTTGAAAGTTGCGTTAAAACGGAAGTTCGTGCGTTAAAAACGATGTGTAAATTTCGTTGTTTTAGTGTCTTAAGACTTTGGTTGGTCACACTGGAGGCGTTTGGTCTTCGCAAATGTCGGGAAGCGTAATAGTTAGCGGATCGACGGATAGAACTTTAAAGGTTTGGAATGCAGACACTGGACAGTGCATTCACACGTTGTACGGACACACATCGACCGTTCGTTGTATGCATCTACATGGACACAAGTATTATTTGTTGATTCTGCTTCGGAATTTGGCACCCGTTCGATCTGTTAGTTGAAATGTACTTCTTTTTCGTTGTGTGTAATCTAGGGTCGTAAGTGGTTCTCGAGATTCTACTCTTCGTCTGTGGGATATTGGAACCGGTCTTTGTTTACGTGTTCTGTTGGGTCACGTGGCCGCAGTTCGTTGCGTTCAGTACGATGGTCGGCTCGTCGTGAGTGGAGCTTATGACTATACGGTCAAAGTGTGGAATCCCGAAAGAGAGGAATGTCTACACACTTTGCAGGGTCACACAAATCGGGTCTATTCTTTACAGGTTATTTGAAACGGAACATTTTACGAGATTTTTTGTGTATTTGATTTAATATAAATATATATAGAGTGGTAAGCTCAAATAAGAGAGTTCTGGCTATTTAGCATTCCTTTTGCGATAGCCGAGTGTGACCAATAGATGGCGCGACATCTAATTAGAGCTAAATTCCTTCTTGTTTTCGCTGTGGTTCAGTTAACGTCCAAAAGCAATGGACGGTCTTGTAAAAGAGATTCAATGCTCTTTTTGTAAAGAGAAAGATAAGTACTGTGATAACCGTTTAACATGAAAATTCGGATAATACGAAATTTTATTTCTGGTTTGGTTCCTTAAAATAGCATAAAAATTCGTTCTTTTAACATGAAAGTCGTTTAACGATAAAGATTAGTTATGAAATTAAAACGCACTCACCCCTGAATTGAGCTACTTTTCGTATATATATTTATCTTGGCTTGATCTATAGTTTTGTTTTTTTGTGCTAATGTTTGCATTTATGTCTAGTTTGATGGAGTGCATGTCGTTAGCGGCTCGCTAGACACTTCGATTCGCGTCTGGGACGTCGAGACCGGTGCTTGTAAGCACACACTTATGGGACATCAGTCTCTAACGAGCGGCATGGAACTTAAAAACAATATATTGGTTTCTGGCAATGCCGATTCCACTGTTAAAGTGTGGGACATTATGACTGGACAGTGTCTACAGACGCTTTCTGGTTTGTCTCCAAAGTTTTTTTTTTTTGCGATTTACTGCAAAAAAATTTTTTTCTAAACTTACGAGCGATTTTATATATTATTCATTAGGCCCTAACAAACATAACAGTGCAGTGACCTGTTTACAGTTCAATAGCAAATTTGTCATCACGTCTTCGGACGACGGTACGGTTAAATTGTGGGACTTAAAAACCGGAGAGTTTATTCGTAACCTGGTGGCTCTGGATAGTGGAGGAAGTGGTGGTGTCGTCTGGAGGATACGAGCATCTCCGACGAAACTTGTTTGTGCTGTCGGAAGTAGAAATGGAACGGAAGAGACGAAGTTGCTCGTCCTCGACTTTGACGCAGATCAGAAGTAAGTTCGGGATGGTGACTCTTAACGTGTTTTTTTGTTTTATTTTGACTTCAGTATTCAAAGGAGCTCGAATCTTCTAGCATTTTTTGTTTTGTTGTTGTTGTTATTTTATTGGAACTGGTTATTTTTTATGCGAAACTCAATTCGATATGAAGGAATGAATGGTTTTTATTTTAATTTTTTCATTTCGGTTTTTAATCAGGTTTTTGGATTTTTGTTACTTCCTCAGGCTTTTAAAAGCGTTCGTATAGCGGCATCGTTTTTTTTTCTTTCTCTCTCTGCCATTTTTTGTTGGCTTAAAAGTTAGATAAAATTCTGCGCTCTCTTGCAAAGTTCGTTCGTGAGCTTTTTTTTTCTTTCTTCCTCGTGTTGTTTAGCCACGGATATGACTTTTTTTTTTTAAAAAAAGTTCACCTTGGTAAGTCGTAACACTTAAATGAACAATCGATTGTAATGACACTGCCACTAATAATTACATTTCAACTTTTTGGATATAATATCGGGTTCTAACGAGAAAGGCACATTTTAGAAGTTAGAAACAATCGAGCATCACGAGAAATAGAAATGGACAGAACTGGTCTGAGAAACGATATCGTTGATTCTATTTTTGGTGACTGAGAAAATTGATTTATTCATGAAGAACAAAGGGCGCCTTTTCATTTCTTCCAAACAAACAAACAAAAAAACAAAAAAATGCTTAAAAAAAGAATAAGACCCTCCATCAATTCAAACTTTGCTCAAACCGTTGTCGTTACCATTATGTATGCCCCAATGTTATCTATATTCACTTATTATATTTCCCTTCTATCTCTTGTCGAAATTATCCTTTTTTACTATTAGTAATTAGTAGGGCTCGGATTTTTATGCAAATATCAAGCAAATGTTTCTCATTCTGTGGCCCCCAAGAGCCAAAAACTTGTTTAGATCTACCAACAGTTTTTTTTTTTTTTCAAATCAAAAACACTGCTTAAAGGCTAGAACTTTGTAGTTTTAACTAATGGTAACCAGACATCTAGCCTCTTGAACCAGCCTTTTTTTGATTTTGAAAAAAAGGCATAATTGCAGGTTGTCTAATGTTGATAATTACTTCACAATTGGCCATAAATTGAGAAACATTTGCTTGATATTTGCATAAAAAAATTCTAGCCTTTATAACAATTTGCTGAATATTGTAGGGGAAAAATTCCAAAACAAAACCTTCTTTTTATGTTAATTAAATAACGAGGCACGTGCGCGCACTTACATAAAATATAAGGTAGTTTTTCCGAAAAAACACTTTACGACACTTGTGTTTCTTGTCAGAGGATATCATAGAATTGTAAATGTGATGGCACTTTCTGAAATAGGTTTTCTCATTTCAGAAAAATGCAAATATAAAACACGGATCTTTTCGATGTCGTTGTTGGCCTATCCTTAAGATTCTCGTTGTCTCAGAGTAGTTCTCTGACAAGAACTTGTCTCGTGTAATATTTCAACCTATTTTAAATACAAGACTTTGTTTTTTTTTTGTGGGAAGGGGAGGGGGGTTTCTGTCAAAATTTTTATTATTCTCTCTACAAAACCTATAAATATGGAAAGACACAACATTTTAAATTATATTTACTTATTTTTCTAAATGTCGGGATTCGAATTGTTCTTGTATTTCATTGCAAGATAAAGTTTTATTTGGGGGCACAGGGTTTTTGATTTGTCTTGAAGGGCGGTGAGGGAGGGGCATTCTGTTCGGACAATGGATTTTTTTTTCATCTTATTCATGAGATTTTTTTTTGAATTAGAATTTGTCCATTTTTTTTTTTTGGTTTGTGCGATCTTTTTTTTTGTTAGATCGAGACATTTTTTTTTGTAAATATTTCTTATATGAATTGTGTACAGAAGTGTTTTTATTTGTCCATTCAGTGCCATTTTTTTTTTCATTTCAATTTTCTCTCTTAATAATCGTCCAATACATTCAAGTTTTCCCTCTTTTTTTTTCATCTTCGGTATAAACATTTTCTTGTCTACTGTTGCTACTACTGCTGCTGTTTGTAAAATTGTACATAATATACGATCGCATTTTCGTTGTCAAAAAAAAAAAACCAGCCATTCATATATTAATTATAATCTGTTCTATACTAAATGTTTTAAAAGAAAATTGATTGTTTTTCAATACATATCAGGAAACACCAACTCTCTCCCAAATAATATTGGAAATTGTAACGCTCGTAGTATTATACCATTCATACATTATATTCTCCCTTTTTTTAATTCAAAAGACTATTTTTAGTTTTTGTTTTGAATTAATTACAATCAATTTACATGTTTTTTTTTAAATTTGTCTAGTCAAACTGAAATGTTGACTTAGACTTTTAAGTAGTTTTTTTTATGTAAAATGTTTTCTGTTTGTATTTTCAATGAACTTTTTGACATATTTTTAGTTCTTTGCATGTAATTGTTACGAATTGTTTTCTAGTCAAGAAGAGTGTGTGGTACACTCCATCCCCTACCCTACCCTACCCCTCCCAATATATGATTAACCTATTTGAAAAAAGAAAGAACCGTTTTTATTAACTAATTACTATGAATTGTTTGTGGCCATTTTTGATGGCTTAACCTCTCTACAATGAAATACGAGGGATATGATTGGTTATATTAATTTTTTGTATTTCAGTGAATTTCATTAATTGCTGTATAATTGCAGAAAAAAAGTGATTTTCTTGTAGAAGATTTATGTAAAAAAAAATGTAATTATACACCTTTTTTTTCTCTTAAACAACCCTTTTAAAATGTACTTGTGCCAATTAAGGTTGCAAATGTATTTTTTGTAGGTGGCATTTTTCATTGTGTGGACTGTTTTTTACGGTTATTTTGCCAATAAGAATACATTTTATGTACAGTAATATTATAATAATTGGTTTCATGTTTGACATTTTCATTGTGCTTTCATAATAGTAAAAATTTCATCTTGTTTTTAGAATCAAAATTAGTCTTTTTATTATTTTTCAATAATTATTTAATTTAAACAGTTAATTTAAACAAATTTAATAACAATTGCAAATTAATTTTCTGGTTTGTTATAGAAATGCAAGTAATTTTACTGAAATTAAAATTTCACTATTTTACTTCTAAATTTTGGAAAAAATAATTTAAAAATAATTTTATATTTATAAAAATATCTAAAATATATCATAAAAATGCATTTATTATAAATAACAAACTTAATTAAAATAGTAAGAAAATTTTAATATTTTAATTAAGTTTTTATTTATAATAAATGCATTTTTATGATATATTTTAGATATTTTTATAAATAATAAAATTTCTGTAATTGTTCAATATTTTTTAATATCATGGGTCTATAAGTAAATCAAGGAGAGAACTATTTTGAGGCTAAAAATCTGGGAGAACTCTAGTCTCTAAACGCGTTTTTTTAATTACAAATATGTATTTTTATTATAGGTTTCTAATTATGATAACAGGTGCCGCCACCAGTTTCGCTAGTAATATTTTGACGCGCATGCGCGTTTGATACAGTGTTGTCTGATTTGCATTTTGTTCTCTTAAATATAACAAACATTTCATTAGATTAATAATTATGCATATATTTAGCGATTATATGCGAAAAATTGTTGCCGTTTAGTTCAAATAGTAAGTCGTAATTTATGTTGATGTTTTTAATAGAATGACTGATAAACAATAATAAGAACTTATCGTATGAGGACTCTAGAAGCCAAGAGATATAAGTGACATTTTTTTTTAATATGTAAAACTGAAAGTGCCACATTTTTTAAAAAATGACATAAAGAATTTGATGGACAAGAGGAAAAAAATGTAAAAATGTGTTCATTTGTGTAAAATGTGTGTTCATTGATATCAATGAAGATTTCTTTGGATTTTTGAACTCAATTCACTTTCAAAAGATTACTCTTGTTACTTATACCTCTTGGATTCTTAGGTTATTTTTTTTCTGCTAAAAATATATAATTCATGATAAATCTGGCAACACTGTTAATAAGTTTAATTTTTCTTGAGGTTATTTTTTTTAGTCTTCAGTTTTGTTGTCGTTCGTTTTGGTCGTTTCTTCATAATTTCCTTATTTTTATTGATTTAGTTGACGAGATCGTCCGGAAAAAAAGACGAAAATCAGGAACATTTTTGGTTAATTTTGATAAAGACATTCTTTTTTTCAGTGTTATAACAAAAATTAATTACATGATTGAAAAAAACAGTCTTTTTTTGTTTTTCTTTAAGGTTTTTTCCCACTTTTTTGTTTTAAAAAAAAAGACCCATAAAAATGTTGAATTCAGTCGGAGATTGTTATCTTTTGCCCATTTTGATCAACTCATTTACGGCGACAATTTCTTCACGTTTTCATCGATGAAAATCATCATCATCGTAAGTACTGTAATTATATAATTTTTTTTTAATCATGATGCAATATTTCTTTTCACAATTAGTTCTCTTTATTAGAGACAGACATAATAATTCATTCATGAATTAAACAATAATAAATATTATTATTTGTTGTCGTTGTGTAAGAGAGAGATTTATTATTTGACAAACAAAATTTGGCGGGAAAATTATTATCTGTTTTTTTTTCTCCTCCTCTTAGTAGTGGGGGGGGGGGGGGGGGGGGTTGAAAAAGTGACAGCCAGAGAGAGAAATTCCCCGTTTATTCGAACACGTTCTTTAATGTAATCCATTGATTCTCAAAGGGGGTGTGCCGTCAAAATTTTATTCTACGTGTTTTTCGCGCAGTCGTGCCGGCTGGAACTCAGTGTGGAGCGGCGCCCCAGTACTCTTTTTTTTTTTATTTTACGACTGAAACATATTTTCATGAAATTAACTTTTGCTTTTTGGATGATAGCTTTTTAATTTTCACTGAAATATGGTGATAAAAATACTGTCATTTTGACAGCAGCTCCCATTGCTCAAGAGAGAGAGAGAGAGAGTTTAAAAAGGAAAAAAAAAAAACCAATAGAAAATGATGAAATTTTCATCGCTCGCTGCGCTCGCAGAGAAAATATTCTACAATATCTTACATACACTATGCAATATTTGTAATTTTTATTAAATTTTAAATTTTTAACTCAAGAAAACACTTAACAATTCAGGAGAAGAAAAAAAAAATGAAAATTTGAATTTGGTAGGTTATTTATTACACTAGCGTTAGCCCATTAGTATTAGCAGAGCGCATGCGTATTGCCATCTTATCGTTTATATAAGGAAGTGATTGCAGATTTGCGTTAGCAGCGCCATCTATTGATTACCAATGGAAACAATAGATGGTACTGCTAGCGTGCATCTACGATCGTTTTCCTGTATAAAACAATAAGATGGTAATGCGCATGCGCTCTGCAAATTCTAATGGGCTAGTATTTATTACTATTTAATTTTATAATTTATTTATTAATGTCAAATCTTTATTAACTTTTTTGGAATCATTTTATATCGATAATATCGATATATAAATTTCAAAGCGCTCCACCAAAAACCCTAGATATATTTATAAAGGTAAATGCAACTCTTTAGAAACAAACTTGTCAAAAATGAGCGAAGAATCGTCTGCTTTTTGAAGTTAAACGGAAGACATCTTTCCAAAGAGGACGACACAGGTTTGAATCTCGTACGGTATGGTGGCAAGCAATTTTAAAGACAGGCATTTAGAAATCGGGACGAACACAAGTTGGCTTCGCCATTTTTATGTAGTTCGGCGTTGAAAAGGGCGGAGCATGTGACGTCAGACTACATAACCAACCAATTAGAAGTTGCCGTCACATGCTCCGCCCTTTTCAACGTCGAACCACACAACAAACCAATTAGAAGTTGCCGGTCGTCATAAAAAGGGCGGAGCCAATTTCTGTTCGTCCCGTTTTATAAATGCCTGTTACAGAAGTTGGTTCCGCCCTTTTTATGACGATCGGCAACTTCTAATTGGTTGTTTATGTAGTCTGACGTCACATGCTCTGCCCTTTTCAACGTCGATAACAAGGGGAGAGTGTGGCACACTTTTGCGTTCAATGTGCCACCGTGACTCGTGCCGTTTAGCACAGTTAATGAGAACCCACAGATTGGAAGGTTCGGATTAATGAATCCCGGAGATAGATTATCATAATCCAATAAATGGTGTTGTTTGCATTTCTCTTATTTGACCTCGGTCACCTTATCCTCCTCCTCTTCCTCCTCCTCTTAATTGCTTCAATTTTCATTCATTCATTGCATTTGATGAAACCGTTTGATGAAGAAGAAGATGAAAAACGAATTTAAAAATTGAACTTTTTTTATTTCAAAGACTCCAATATTAATAATAATAATCCAGTTATAAGTGCGAGGGTTTTAAATTTTTATATTAAGTTTCATAACAAGTGTCTAGGGTCCAGGAGACAGGTCTAGAGGTTAACTGTTGACCTCATTTGACCTCAGAAGAGACCAGAAATAAGAACTGTGTGTGTGTGCATTACTTCCATTTCATACAAGAAAGAGTTTTTGCAGAAACAAAGAACATTTTTAAAAAAAATTCTAAAGGTAAACTTAATCATTTTTTTTAAAGTTACAAAAACGTAATAAAACTGTCATATGACAGTAAGAAAATTTTGTATATCTTTTAGCTAATATAACCTTTTAACAACTAACAAAATGTCAAATTACAATATTTGTTAAAAGGTTTTAATGGTTTATTACAGAAAGGTAATAAGACTGTCGTATTGACAGTAAGTATATTTTTATATCTTGCTTGTAACAATGTAATAAGTGTCATATGACAATAAGGAAAATTCATATTAGCTCATATAACCTTGTAACAAGTAACAAAATGGTAAATTACAATATTTTTAAAATTGATTAATACAAAAAAAGGTTATAAGACTGTCATATGACAGTAAGTATATTTTTATATCTTGCTTTTAACAATCTAATAAGTCACAACATGCAAACTACGTAATATATTATTAATATTATTAATCAATATTCTTATATTTGATTGCAATTGTGGAATCATTGTACTAAACATATGACAGTCATACCTAGTGATGTTACTGCTTGTAAATTATGATTTTATGACTATCAAATTATACTGTACACCAGACAATGGCAGATGTCTGCCATTGTCTGGTGTACAGTATAATTTGATAGTCATAAAATCATAATTTGTCATAATATTTTGTAATGTGCTTTTATGCCTATTACAAGGTTATTAGGTAGATATGACAGTCTTATTTTCTTTATGTAATGACCTCCAAAATATTTTAGTTATAAAAATGATATCAGTGACATCTTATTTAGAACGATTTTATAATTTTGAATTTGTTTTATGAAGTAACTGTCATATGACAGTTTCATGTCTGGCTCATATCTTTTGTAATAAGTCACAAAATGCAAGTTATAAATTATATAAGAGCATAAGGTATGATTGTCATAAATTTAAAATTAATTTCAAGGTGTTTTATGAATAACGACTGTTATATTACAAAAAAAATTGTCATAGCGTAGCTCATAACCTTGTAATAAGTCCACAAAATGCAAATTATAAACTTCATAAGATAAGAGCATAAGCAGTGACATGATAAGGTATGATTGTCATAAATTTAAGATTATTTCTAAGGTGTTTTATGTATAAAGACTGTGATATTAACAGTAAAATGTCACAGCCTTGGCTCATCATAACGTTATAAATGAGTCACAAAATGCAAATTATAAAAAAAAAAAATTGACAAACAAATAGTCTCTCTCTTATGACAGTTCTCTAAACTGATAAGAGCAAAAAAAAAAAAGCAGTGACGTCATAAAGGTAGGCTTGTCATAAAAAAAACAATGACGTCATATAAAGGTATGATTGTCATAATTTTATAATGATTTCCCAGGTGTTTTTCATGCATTTTTTTTTTCTCTTTCGTTGCTGACCTCATAAATTAATAATTTCAACTCTAGACTCTTCCAATATTACTTTATTCAGTTTTCTTCTTCCTCTTTTTGTGTTTTTGTCTAAAAAAACAATAATCTTCCGAAGTTTGTATGATTTCATTTCGTTTGTTCTGATAACCAACAATGATAAAAACGAATGAAAAGAAAAGGATATCCTTGAAAAACAGAAACTGGCTCAAACTCGATCTCTCTCTCTCTCTTTCGATTTTTCTCTTTTGGAAAAAACCAAAAAAAAGTTCAAATTAAGAGAGGGCTTTTCATAGAAAAATACTTGTATAAATTGCAAGGTAGATGGCGCCTGCAACCCCCTCCATAGGACAGGCAATTAGAAATCGGGACAAACAGAAGTTGGCTCCGCCCTTTTTATGACGACTGGCAACTTCTAATTGGTTTGTTGTGTGGTTCGACGTTGAAAAGGGCGGAGCATGTGACGGAAGACTACATAACCAACCAATTAGAAGTTGCCGGTCGTCTTAAAAAGGGCGGAGCCAACTTCTGTATGTCCCGATTTCTAATTGCCTGTCTCCATAGGTGGCAAACTACACTCGTCGCCAATTATGTTGAAATCGAATGCACCCTTTTAGCCTCTAAAAGCGTCCAAAACAACCTTAATTATCAACACGTGACATCTTAACCCAGTGAAGAGAGCACGTGTAGAAATAGCGATGACGCAAATTAAAAGTTTTGTCAGGTGAAAAAAAGGTGAGTGTCAGTACATTTCTATGGCGGGAGGGCTAGTGGCGCCATCTAATGCTACACGCACAAAATAAATGAGTACTTGCATTTTTAAACCAGAAAACTCATGTAGGCCTACAGTTGCTGCACTGTAACTTGAAGCTTGTGACGTCAGAGGGAAAGAGGACGATAAACTCATAACAGAAATAAAATAAAATTGTCATAACAATTAAATTGTCATATCTAGCTCATAACTTTCTAACCGCCACAAAAGCAGTTAAAAATATGATTAGTGCCATTGACTGGTGTATATCATTAATATGACAGTCGTATAATAATAGAGTACTAAGAGTGACTTCCTAAAAGTATGATTGTCACAATTTTATCACAATTTCTGTCATGGAGGCCCTTTAATGACACTTTGACCTGTGTAGCCTCTCTAAACAGATTGATTATTTGTCTGGTTAACTATGAATTATTATTACTGAATATTAAAAATATATGTTCTAGAATTTTGTTCACTTTTTGTGAGTGTGTGTATTTAAGCTATATATGATTGGGGCCCGACCCCACGGGGCCCTCTCTTATACAGGATGAACAGTCAGTCGCAGCTGGTCAGTATTAGTTTCAGTTTACATTTTGGAAAAATGGATCCGGGTTTGTGTCTGTTGTGTTGTGACTTCAATCAATAAATGAATAAATTATAATTAGTATTATATAACAAATATTTATACAAATATTTTCATCTTTAAAAGATGCATTTTTATTATTTAGAATCTTTTGTTTGTATTATTAAAATTTATATTCAAGGATGTAATTTCAGGGGGGGGGGGGGGTGGTTTAAAAAAGGTTTTATGTAAATTTGAATAAAAATAGTAGGAAAAATTTTTATATAAAAAAAAATTCCGCCATTTTATTACAAAGGAACTAGTGGGGTAACCCGTCATAAATGACGGGAGCAAAATTCACAGGCAATTGTGCGCATGCGCGTCGTTTTTTCCTTTTTTTTACTCCTTTTATTTCAATTTCAGTCATCCCCTCCCACTTTTCTCTCTCTCTCCCCACTTCTACACTTTCCAATCTTTTCCCCTCACCCCCTCCCACTTTTCTCTTTCCCTCCCCTTCTACACTTTCCAATCTTTTCCCCCTCACCCCCTCCCACTTTTCTCTCCCCCCCCCCTTCTACACTTTCCAAAGGAAGAGTTCAACATATAGTTGACCTTGAGAAAAAAAAAACGGTTCATTTATTCAAATTTATATAAATTCCGACGTGCTTCAATGGTTTTTGTTACTCCACACACACACACACACACACAGACCTGGGATATTATATATATATATAATGATTATGATTATTTTTTGTTGTTGCTTTAAATCACAACCAACCTCAAATTAATATCTTGTTATTAATTCGTAAGTGAATCAGAAAAAAAGAAGACAAAAAAAAAACAATTAGAAAACGGGATGAACAGAAGTTGGCTCCGCCCTTTTTATGACAACACATATACGCCACATAATGAGAAATATTTCGGTTGATATTGCATCAAAATCCAAGCCTTAGTCATGACATTCAAAGAAGGATGTTTAAGGTTAAATAGTTTGAACTTGATGCACACGTGCAGTAAATAAATGACATTACCTTAATCTTACATTAACGTAATGGCTCTGAATCAAATAAAAGTTTAATGTGCTCCATTATGATGGACTTCCTCCTCTTTAATACTTTGTACTCACACATGAGTTAAATGAATTCAAATTAAATGTGTTTTGGTGAATTATACGGAATCCAGTTAAGGACATACGAACCAAATAAAAATTGACTTTTATTATTAATATTTTAAATCGAAATACTGAATCAATATTTTAATGTCAATAGTTTATATATTTAAGTATTAACTCAATATTTTCAGATTATTAACTGAATAAATTGAATTCGACATATTGTTTGTTTGTCCTTCACAGGGCTCTGTAGAACACATTATTTAAATTATCAGGTGTGTACTAGGTATAAGCTATAGAACAAATTGAAAAATGTTAATGTACTAAATGATGTTTAGTCTTGATTACAATTATAAGGTTATTATTTACAAAATGATTATTCACAATTTTATTCATTATTGTCAATTATTAATGATTATTCACAATTATTTTCATGATTGATCATTTTATTAGACAACAAGACTAATTAAAAATTAATTGTAGTTAAAATTTAAAACCCAAAATTGTTCTGCAATGATAGAAGATAAAAAACAAAAACAAGAAAAACCATGGAGAATCACAGGAATTTATAATAATTAGGGTTCGGATTTTCATGAAATATCAAGCAAAATGTTTCTCAATCTGTGGCCGAAGAGCCAATTGTGAAATAACAATCCTCGTTTAGATCAACCGAAAATTAGCATTTTTTTTCAATCAAAAACACCTAGTTAGAGGCTAAAATTATCTAGTCGAGAACTGATAGTAACCAGACATCTAGTCTTAAACCAACCATGATTAGAAAAAGCAAAATTGCAGTTCTAATGATGATGATGATAATTACTTCACAACTGGCACTTGACCAGACAGGTAGTTAGAAATAGGTGAAAACTTCAGTTGGCTCCGCCCTAGTTATGACGACTGGCAACTTCTAATTGGCTGGTTATGTAGTCTGACGTTGAAAAGGGCGGAGCATGTGACATCAGATTTCATAACCAGCCAATTTGAAGTTGCCTGTCGTCATAACTAGGGCGGAGCCAACTGAAGTTTTCACCTATTTCTAACTACCTGTCTTGAACAGTGTTGGATTAAACCCTGTGGAGGCCCCTAGGCAGTCGGAATCTCTGGGCCCCCAAAAAAAATTTTTAAAACATTCACTTTCCTCAAATTTTTTTGTATGAAATCTTCTGGAAAACAATTTAAGAAAAGCTTGATTGGAATTTTTATTCAATATCAAATCAATATTATTTTTGATCCGTTGTTGCGGGCCTCTAAAAGGCGTGTGGGGTCCGTAGGCCAGTGCCTACTCTGCCTATTTGGTAATCTAGGCACTGCACTTAAGGCCCGGCGCATATTGAACCCAGCCAACGCACAACTCAGCCCATGCCCACGCGTGGGGAAATTTGTAAAACATAGATGGTGAAGGCTGCATGGGGTGGCCGTGGGCTGGGTTCAATTGGCGGCGCAGTACTACCATCTATGTTTTACAGATTTTCCCACGTGTGGGCATGGGCTGGGCTGTGCGTTGGCTGGGTTCAATATGCGCCGGGCCTTAGACCATAGCTTGAGAAACATTTTGCTTAATTTTGCATGAAAATCCGAACCCTAGCACTGATAATACTTGATGATGATGATAGTATTTGAGGTTTCATATTACATTTTGAGGCCCTGGCCCTGGAGTTTCTTTACACAACAACAACAACAACTACTTCTTCAGTATAATATATTCATTCAATAAGAAAAAAGTGTTCCTCCCAATCCTTATATCCAAATAAATTGATGATAAGAAGTCACTCTCGTATTGGGTTTGGGTGGGTGGGGTGGGGTTGGGTACTGATGGTTTTCAGCAAACCCAAACTACCCCCATTACACATGGTGTTGTTTGTTGTCATTTTTCGATTAACCTTCAGTACCAGACATTTTTTTTCTATATTAGAAAATATTATGTTGAGACTATATATCCCAAAAAAGGAAATAATAGAAAAATTAGGTCATCATCATCATCATCAGCCATCATCATTATGATATTTTTGTGACTTTTCTTTAGAAGTAGGCCTACATTATTATTATTCTTATGTCCAGAAACATTTGAATTACACATATTCTTGTGATTGTGTGTAACATCAAGATGATGTTCAAAATACAAAAAAAAAAGGCCCCCCCCCCGGGAGGGGGGAGAGAGAATAGGAAACACTTTCCTATAATGTGTTATTCTTACAAGAAGAAGACATTTGTGATGGAAGGAAATCACTTCTTTGTGTCTTTTATTTTCAAGGGAAGGTTATTTGTGACGTCACTTAGACTTTTAGCTCTCTCCCCCTTTTTAGCCCTTTTTTCCCCCATCAATACAGAAATCATAAGAAATGAGAAGATTGTTTCCTCCATTCTTCCATTCTTGTGTGTGTTTAATTCACATTTGGTATAAAGTGCACACAGACAAACACACATTTAATTATATTTGTGTGTTTGTTTTTGTTCACTATGTCACACCATTATGTAGTGTATGGTAGTAGGCAAAACCCAATCTAATCACAAGAATAGAACAAATGTTAATTGAGAAATTAATGGTGAAGACACACAAAAGTGGTGCGGAAAGTTACTAGCAAGAAGAAGAATTTGTAAGAGGATGGGTGGCGCTGAATAAGTGCCCAATTGTGTGTTAAGTGCCAATTTGACGCTTATTCAGTTGTCGCTTTATGAAAAAAAAAAAGAAATGAAACAGATATGGGTGAAGATGATGGGAATAAAATTTGGAAAAACATTGTTTATTATAAGAATGCAAGTAGATCATTCATTTTGTCAGTTTAGCGTTATAGATGGCGCTACTAGTCCTCGTTGAAATGTACTGATACTCTTCAACTCTTGACTACAGGCATCTGTATACAGCTTCAGATTTTTTTTGGCTCAGCCTTTTTATGAGCGTCAGACCAAATATCAACCAATTAGAATTAAAAAGGGTGGGGAATGTGACATCAGACCCAATAACAAACCAATTAGAAATTAATGACGCTCATAAAAGGGCGGAGCCAAAGGAATTCTGAAGCTGTCTACAGAGATGCCTGTCTCTGACTCTCCTTCACTTATATTGCGTTCTGGGTATAAGTTTGTCCACGTGCTGATAATTAAGGTTGTTTTGGACGCTTTTAGAGGCTAAAAGGCTGCATTCGATTTCAACTAATTGGCGACTTGTGTAGATTGCCACCTAATGGAGGGGTTGCAGGCGCCATCTATCTTGCATTTACACAAGTATTTTTCTATGGAGCCCTCTTTAAGCGCCAAATTGATAAAAAGAGACCATAAAAAGGGAAAGATGAAAGTAATTTTCCGGGGGAGGGGGTATTGTGCCCCCCCCCCCAAACGACTGCATTTTTTTATTATTAACAGGTAATAAAGGTTGTTATAGGTAGAGGGTGGGGGTTGAGTGGGTTTGGATAATCTAATCTCGTAGAAAATAAAAAGTGGGATTCAACAACAAACGCCCATTTCTTATTAACAAACGTTAAAGTGAGGCGTTGTGTGCCAAAGCTATAAATTATTAATTTAATTAGACATTATTAATTATTATTGATATATAGTTCTTGTTTGGATCATTGTAGCCATATAACATATGTATTAATTATGATAGATGTAATGTTGTGATTGTCCTAAACCGCAGTCCAGTCATATTCATAAAGCACTATACATGGGTAGGGCTGACCCCTCTGCCATAGGCCTATTTGGCTGCTAGCAGAGTACTAATTGTAATTGTAATTTAAAGAGAGGTTAAATACACAAAAAAAAACAGGTGGAAGTTTAGAAAGGGAATTTAAGGAAATAATAAATACAATAAAAAGGAATTTTATTTAAGCCCCGTTTTTCACGATGATAGTCGTTGTCACGATAGTTGCTGTCACGTGAGAGCAACTATCGCGAGAACTATCATTGTGAAAACCACATGATAGTGACTATCACAACTATCTCGTTTGACTAGATAGTTGGATAGTACTGTCGCAATATAGTAATAGTTGTTGTGTGACCGCATCTTGTAGGGAAATATATCCACTTTGTAGGGAAATTTGACTTCTGGAGGGAGATTGATGGGCAACACTGTTGTTGACTCAATGATATCCTATGAAGTAGACGTGTCACACTGTCATGTGACAGACAACTATCACGTTCACTTCAATACGTGTAGATAGTTTGCTATGGTGAGAGAGTGAACTATCACAACTTTCATGACAGCTACTCTCACGAAAGAACTATCGCCACCGTGAAAACACGAGGCCTTAGAGAAAGAGAGAAATCATTTAATTGATTTTCACTTAACTTTTAATAAGAAAAAAAAATAATAATAAGCTTTTATAATTGGGAGCAGTTTTTCTGTTTTCTTTTGTGGTTAAGCACAAAAGAAACTCACTTGTGACATGTGTCTGACACATTTTGTGAGAGATATTATTTCATATTTCATTAGTTACAATGAACTAACCAAATGTCATTGTTTACAGTCTCGGTTATGAAAGCAGAATTTTTTTTCTAATTTTGTTTTGGCTACGAAATGTAATTAACATTTCAAAAAATAACTGCAAACATATAGTTCATTAAAGTTTAACGCGATTTCTGTTTACACACTCTCTCAACACAACTATATGTTAATTATTTATATTTTGGATGCCTTGTAATTAAATTGTCAAAGTTAAAATAATGATTGGACTATAATATTCTTTCAAGAATAGACATGAAATTAACAAAAAAATGTCACGTAAAACTAATTTGCATAGTTGTGTCGTTGGAATAAATTTAGAATTATGGATGGAAGTCCATAGAATATTATTGCCAAAAAAACAAACACAATAAATTTCAAGAGATTTTTTTTGGGGGGGGGGGGGGCTTTTTTTTTAAAGAAAAAAGTTATTGAAGAAATTCAATTCAACTCCAGTTGGAAAATTATTAAAGATTGGATCCCACATACATAAATAATAAACAGAAAAATGTTTTTTTCTTCTTCAACATTTCTGCTTTCTTTTGCGTTTCATTGAAATCTTGTACATTAGAATAAGGTTGAGAAAGGACTGCTTCCTATTGGCTGATAAAATGTAAATCTGCGTGTGACAGAATAGAAAAAAGTTGGAAAATGTCAGCAATTTTTCTGTCTACTTTCAAACAAATAAATAAAATGGAATTATTGAAATTCTATATAAATTCTTTTTCAGTCCCATTTTTTTTTCTGCATGTGGGATCTTGGCCTTTATACATATTTTCATAATATTTTTGAAAATGAATAATGAATTTCGCATTTTTCAAACTATGATGGAATGGAAAAAATACCAATAAAGCCAGCCATTTATTTCGTATTTTAGTTTCTAGTATATTATTTTCGGTATCAAGACATTTCACCTAAAGTTATTTACCTTAAATGACAATACACCTAAAACTTTTCACCTAAAGGAAATTCTTCTAATAACATTTTCATCTAAAAACATTTAACCTAATACTATTTCACATCAATATTTGTTCACCTAAAGTATATTTCACTCCAAACATTGTTTCACCTAAATCTTTTTTCTTCTAAACCATTTCACCTAAACAAATTCACCTAAAATATATTTTGCTTAAAGGAATTTTCATCTAAAGATTTTTCATCTAAACAATTTCACCTAAACAAATTTGTCTAAATACCATTCACCTAAAACACATTTTGCCTAAAATACTTTTCGCCTAAAATACTTTTCGCCTAAAATACTTTTCGCCTAAAATACTTTTCACATCTTTAGGTGAAGCATCCTAGAACCTTATTTTCAATTTCTTCTTCTTCTTAATGTTGTTTTCAAAGAAAAAAGGTGATGACGATAAACAACTATTTTTCTATTTTTGTTTTTCTACTTTTTTGTACAATTACGATGTATTATTATATACACTCCTCTCTAAAATATAGGTAGATAATTTTGTTATTGGTTATTGGTCCAATGTGTATTGAACGCGAATTGACTGAATGCAGCTTTAAATCCGCTTGAACTTATTATTATAATAATATAAGAACCAACCTTCTTTTGAATGTGTTTTTCCACATGAGAAGATCATTCTTCATGTCTTCTGACTCTTTTGTATAAAAACTCTTTTAGAACTCTTTTTTTTTATGGGAAGTTCGGTTTTTTTTGTCGGAGGTAATAAGCCTCTTTTTGGCTTTTCTCTTTGAGTTTCTATGAGATTTGAAAATGTGTGAAAATACTATGAATCTAAAAAAAAATATGTTCAGAAGATGTGTGAATAGAAAAGAATCGACGGATTTTTGTCTTCAAAACTGAAAGGGGGGGGGGGGGGGAATAAGAAAAAGTCTGTAGTTATGTTGAGGGGGGGTGGAGGACTCGTAAAGCCCCAACTGTGTACAGTTATTTTTTTGAAAAATATATTTCAAGAAAATACATAATCAGAATTTAGGTACAGTAAGTATTAGGTTGGTAGGAAAATAATTGCGGTTTTTGTTTTCTCAATTAATAACGAAATTTATGAATTAATAATTTACTTTTTTAATCGAAATGACACTATTTTCGCCAATTAAATTACAAGTTTTTTTTATTCCGGTGGAATCTCTGGAGTTGATAAAATCTCATTGGGCAGCAGCTACGTTGTTGAAAATATTTGATTCTTGTCCATTTTCAATTCAATAAGGCCCTAAATTGAAACACAAGTAAAAAAAAAAAAAACCCCAAAGTTACTATTACTCAAATACAGTCCGCAAAATACACTTTTAAATGATCTTAAACCAGAAACACAATGTAATTACAATTATATTGAAAACAACTGAGTTTCAATTGCAGTAAACAAAAACCGCAATTATTTTCCTACCAACCTAATAGAACGTCGATTATCAGAACTAATGTGTTCGGCCATGTGATATTTCCGATAATCAAAAGTTCATATAATCGAACTCCCATTACAAGTGGAGAAAAGTAAGAAAAAACCGATTGCAAAGACATTTTTTTTAATTCTATAAGAATAAGTAAAATAAAATTGGTTCCAATAACCGACATTCCGATAATAATCTGTATAATGAAACAAATTCTTTCAGATTCCTGAACCATTTAGTATGCAATTTACATTAAATAGTCAAACATCTGGTTACAATTGAAATTTGTATTTTGATTTGAATTATTTTTGGTTATTTGTTCCTAGGGTTACTTGACAATGGAACTTGCTTCCAGATGGATGTTGTGACAGGCATTTAGAAATCGGGGAGAACTTCAGTTGGCTCCGTCCTTGTTATGACGACCGGCAACTTCTAAATGGTTGGTTATGTAGTCTGACGTTACATGCTATCCGCCCTTTTCAACGTCGAACTACACAACAAACCAATTAGAAGTTGCCGGTCGTCATAACAAGGGCGGAGCCAACTGAAGTTCTCCTCGGATTTCTAACTGCATGTGCTAAACCATAACTTTTGAATCCGTCCATCATTGATTACATACAAGAAATGAAGACAATCTTGTCTTGAATACATTTTTAGTGAATTTATATTAAAAAGATTATTTTTCTTATAAAAAATAAGATTTTGATAGATGATGAGATTTTGAGATAATAACAATAAATAAATTTCTAAATAATTCTATTTTGATTTAAATTTAAAGCATGTTTTGCCTATCGATTAGCTAATTTTAACATATTTTTTTTATAGACTCTGGTTTACGTTTTCATGGTGACGACAATAATAGCAAGCAAGCACTTTTTTACGCGGTTTTTGACGTTACTTTTTTTTTTTTGTGTTAATATTTTTTTCTTCTCTATTTTTATTGGCCGTCAAGAAATTGATTTCTCATATCGTGTACAATTCACTCGTCTATGTTGTGTCGTATTGTATATTACATATATATCAAAAGATATTCTTGTACATTTTACACGACACATTGTATAGAATATTTCTCTATAGAGAATATGTATTAAAAAAAAAAAAGAGCGAGAGAGAAATATGGAAAAGGAGGATAGATTTAGAGAGTAAGTAGGTGCCGGTTGGGGAGGGGGGGAACACGAGAGAGAGAGAGAGAGAGAGGTTTAAACCGTTGAAATTGACTCGATGATGACGATAACATCGGCGGCAGTATCGGTTAAGTTGGTTGCCGTGGTGTTTTTCATAATTCGAAATTCGTTTTTGCACGACTTTCGTAACCATAGTTGTTATTTTTTTTTTTGAGAGAGGAGGAGGTGAGCTGCTTGTTGAACATTATTCGGTTCGGAAAGAGGGGAGGAGGGAGGCTGGGGAGCCGAGAGAGAAGCAAAAAAAGCGTTCCAGCCGACTGAGTTCGTTTTTGTCGTCGTTCCTCTGCTTTTTTTTTTATCTACGTCGTTTTTTCTTCTTCTAACATTAATGTAAGATTGAGATTTAAGCTGCTTCGAATCGAAAATGAAATTCACAAACGATTTTTATTGGAATGAGAATTTTTCTTCTTACTGTCATTGTGCGGAATCAGTCAATCTGCTGATTACCTAGGCAATATGCAAAACAACCAACCGTGCTAGTGAATCTGCAAAATTTAACGCCGAAAATGTATTGAATTTTGCAGATTCACTAGCACGGTTGGTCGTTTTGCAGATTGCCTAGGCAATATAGATGCAAGGTAGATGGCGCCTGCAACCCTTCCATAGGTGTCAAACTACACTCGTCACAAATTAGTTGAAATCGAGGGCACCCTTCCAGCTCTAAAAGCGCCCAAAACAACCCATAATTATCAGAGCAAGTGACAAACTTATACCCAGAACGCAATATAAGTGAAGAGAAAGCACGTGTAGAGAAATAGCGATGACGCAATTAAAAGTTTGTCACGTGAAAAAAAATGGAAGGTGAGTCAAGAGTTGGAAAGAGTGTCAGTACATTTCTATGGGAGGAGAGCTAGTGGCGCCGCCATCTAACGCTATAGGAACAAAACAAATGTGTCTACTTGCATTCTTCAACTGGTTAATTATTATTGCAGATATTTTAATTATAATATGGTATCATAGTTGTACCCAACTGTCACTATGTATGATTTTTTGTGTCATTTTTGCGAGCAACCTTGACACTGATGTCAAAAGTCAAACCACTTTGGTAAAACCAGCTTCAAGTATTATTGAAATAATAATTTAATAATGAACCATTTGTTCTATATAATAATATATATGTGTGTGACATTTTTTAATAATATATTCCTGACAATCTTTGTCACAATCATAAAAGTAGTCAATTGACACAAGCAATTAGAAATCGGGACAAACAGAAACTGGCTCCGCCCTTGTTATGACGACCGGCAACTTCGAATTGGTTTGTTGTGTGGTTCGACGTTGAAAAGGGCGGAGCATGTGACGTCAGACTACATAACCAACCAATTAGAAGTTGCCGGTCGTCATAAAAAGGGCGGAGCCAACTTCTGTTCGTCTCGATTTCTAATTTCGTGTGTCAATTGTGTGTATTTGAATGAAGCCTATCATTTTTTTTTTCTCTCTGAAGAAAAAAACAGGTCGATACAAAAAAGGGTTAATTAAAACTCATAAATTACTAATAAAGGAAAAGTTGCCTCCTTCCTACTTGTTGGAGGAGAAGTAATTAATAATTACATGAAAGCGAGAGGAAAAGACTTATATGTAATTAAGTTATATAATTGGTACAGTTTGTGGTTGGGTACATTGGATGAATGGATTTTGGATAAAAAGGTACCAATTTAGGAAAATTCTCTCATTTCTGATATTATTATTATTATCCGTGATCTTCAGTTGTTACAAACTGGACTTCCCATCTTTTTCCTAGTATTATTTTCGGTTTTTTGGGGGGGGGGGGGTTTTATGTTTTTTCAATAGTCGATAATACAGTATTGTACAGTCTATGTGTGTGTGTATCCACCCACTGTTCTGACGGTGATGATGATGATGGCGCGGCGCTTGCGCACTTTTCTCTTGTTTCATGTTTTGGTTGAAGTCCGTCTCTCGTTTTACTACTCCTTGCTTGGGTTATTGGAAAAAAGACAAAAACAAGCCACACAACAGTTCCACACTTGAAGGAGTGGAGAGAGATTTTACCAGAAGAAGAAGAAGAAGAAGAAATTTTTTTCGGTTTCCTTCCTCTTTTTTGCTATTTTTCTCGCTCTTTGGCTTGTCAATTTTGAGTTGTTTGCTGCAGCTGTTGTTTGTTGTTGCAGCATTTTTGTTGCTGTTAGTTGTGGTGTTGTATTTTTTGGTTTTAGTGTTTCGTACTGAGTTGAGAATTTCATCCAATCTACTAATTACTATTTCATCTAAGTGTCCTCCTGTATACCCTGTGTCCAGTGTATCTTAAAATTAAAATTTCCCCAAGTTTCTTTCTGATTATTGTTGTTGTTGTTGTTGCTTCTTCTGCTGCTGCTTTTTCTCAAAGGAAAAGAACACAACAACAAAAATGATTATGATTGGAATGTTCACAACATTTTGCAGCAACAAAGCGGTTTCGAATTCGTCTTTTCTTGTTGTTAAGTTGGACGTTTTCAACTTCACTTTGTGAAATTTTGTAAGTTGAGGGTTTTTTCTTGCTATCGAAATAATGTTCAGCATGTTTGCCTGAATTTGGGGGGGATGATTGATAATCCGCAACTGGATTTTTTTTTGTATTTAAAAGGTTTGTCTGATAGTTTTATAATTAAAAAAAAAACCACCAAAATAATGAAAACTTTATCTATAACCCACAAATAAGTGTTATACCTAGTACACACCTGATAATTTAAATGTATTTAAATAATAGACGTGTTCTACAGAGCCCCCTGTGAAGGACAAACAAACAATATGTCGTCGAATTCAATTTATTCACTTAATAATCTGAATATATTGAGTTAATACTGAAATATAAAATATATAAACGATTGACAAAATATTGATTTAGTATTTCAATTTAAAATATTAATAATTAAAGTCAATTTTTATTTGGTGTTCATGTCCTTAACTGGATTCCGTAAACGGATTCCGTAAACACATTTAATTTGAATGCATTTAACTCATGTGTGAGTACAAGGTATAAGGAAAGTAAAAGGGATCTTTAATTGAAACGATCACGAATTTAATGAACTTCTTTGAAAACAAGATTAAAATAATATTTGAAGTCAATTGTGACTTATTTTCAGGAGAAAATAAATAATAACTATAAATATCATAAGAATTCAAGAACAGAAGTTACAGAACAAATTTTTACAACAAACCAGAAATGAGAATTCTCTTCAGAGAAAAGACAATTAATGAGAAAGACAATTAATTACATCTGTATGTAATTAAAGAGATTATTTAAGAAAATGTCCTCGTTTTTCTCGTTTTTTGTTTTTAAATCTGATTGGAGCTCAAAGCTTATTTTAAGACAGCTTCCGTAGTTCTGAAAGTCTTATGTTTAATTTAACGCTCTGGTCAAGTCTACGTTTGTTTACGGTTGACGACTCATACTAGTTTTGATTAGTAAACTTAAAAATGACGTCAAATAGTGGTCTTTATTTTAGGAATAAATATAATATTTAGAAATGCTCTTTGTCCATTATTCAATAATAATACTGCATCATGATGCGCCGCGCGGCCCCTTTCAAGTTATTTTTACTCCTTTTCTGTAACGTATACAGAGTTGTAGTTGACCAGAGCTTTTCAATTAGCAATTGGAAGTGACGTGTGTGTGTGTTGCTAATACTTTATACACACATTAGTTAAATGAAGTTTAGGGTGAATTATACGGAATCCAGTTAAGGACATAAACCAAATAAAAATTGACTTTATTATTAATAATTTAAATTGAAATACTAAATCAATATTTTGTCAATAGTTTATATTATTATATTTAAGTAATTAATCTAAATATTTTGAGATTATTAACTGAATAAATTGAATTCGACTACATATTGTTTGTTTGTCCTTCACAGGACTCTGTAGAACACGTTTATTATTTAAATGCATTTAAATTATCAGGTGTGTGTACTAATGTATAAGTGAATGACACGTTTCATCGAATACATATTTAATATAGTTTCAGAATTACAAATAAGTGTTGTTCAAAATCTCTCTTTTTTTTAGTTTTTTTTGTTTTCTTAAGAATTATCTTCTTAATTGGAATTATTTGCAACAAATTGCTAACAGTTTGAAGGTTAATTTCTATAATGAGGCTGCTGTGACAGCACTTTTTTTTTTCCTTCAAAAACTCATCATTAAGAAGACACATTGTCATCAATTAGTGTGTAGGATGGACCTACTAATAATAAGTCTTTGCTTATCTTATAGATCTATGAAATCTACAAATAAAATACTTTTTTTTTTGTACAAACAGCTAAATAAAATTTGACACTTTATAATAAAACTGCCATGTAATGTCGTCAATTATTGTTGCCAATTATCACTGACATTGTTGAGTTCCTCACACTTGATTCAATATGGTTACAATGCGGTGATGGATATGGTCATACATTGCGGACTTTTCAACAACAACAACAAAAAGGCTTTGCCTTTTAATGAGCGATTACTAAATGTTAGTTCAAGCTGGTGCTAAAACTTTTTTTTTTTATCAAAAGTTGGATAAGGTTTTGATATTAGCGTTTTTTTGGGGTGGGGGGCTATCTTCATAATAAGTAATTACATTAGGAGTACGACCACCTCCCTATGGTCTGTTATAATAAATGGAGACAAGTTCACAGCTATAATACAGTCACCCATGGGTCTATATATTTGAATAGAGTTGGCAATGAGGTTTATTTTATGGTGAGTTTTATGAGAACCAGTTGAGTCTGCAACTTTTCTGTTGTGTTTTACACAACTGGATTCTTCTGGTTCTTTTTCAATGCTTTTTCTTTCTATTGAGATCTTGAGTCGTTGTCTTCTCCTTGAACGTGATGATGATTATTAATTGATATATCACCATGAATCCACTTGTTGCCCTCCACCCTCCCCCCTCCCACCATCCGTACAAAATGCGTGTTTCTGTCTGTCTGTGTGTACGTGATATGACACCGAATGATTGAAATTTCATTGTGGTTAGGTTTAAAGAGAAAAGAAAATGCAATAATCTTATAATATGTTGTTATTAACTTGACATTTTGTTAAAAAAAATAATTGTGGAGCAGTGTACACAATTTTACAGGCAGCTTAGTTCACCAAGCTCATAAGTCTCACAAAGTACATGAGGTCCACCAGTTTCAAAAAACACAACAGGCTCATGTGGCCCAGAAGACCAATAATTCCCACAAAGAACATGAGGTCCACCAGTTCTAAAAAGCATACCAGGCTCATGTGGCCCAGAAAACCCATAAATCTCACAAAGAACATGAGGTCCACTAGTTCTAAAAAGCACACCAGGCTCATGTGGCCCAGAAAACCCATAAATTTCACAAAGAACATGAGGTCCACTAGTTCTAAAAAGCACACCAGGCTCATGTGGCCCAGAAAACCCATAAATCCCACAAAGAACATGAGGTCCACTAGTTCCAAAAAACACAACAGGCTCATGTGAGCCAAAAAAACCATAAATCCCACAAAGCACGTTAGGTCCACCAGTTACAAAAAGTACACCAGGCTTATGAGATATAGAAGAACCCACTAGACCTATGAAGTCCACCAGACTCATGGAGTCCTAGACTGCCTACTAGACCAAAGGAGCCCATAAACCCTACCAGACCTATGAGGCGTCCACAAGGCCAATGGTCTTACTACTTTTATTGTTTTAGTTCAACTTAATTACGTTGTTCAACCAAGTTTAAATAGATAATGACATTGTATTTTTTATGCTGGAGAAAGAGAGAAAGGAGGCTGTGACTTGTGAGAGAGTAGCCTACATTTAGAAAAATATGAGACCTTTCCGGCTGCTGTTCTAGTAAAAAAGCAGGCTGACAAGTTCTAAAAATTGTGTCAATGAAGAATTTAAATGACATCCACGGTTAAATATGGAAATCGGTTGCGATTCTGATTCGTTTCAGTTTTATTTTGTCTTGTTTTGCAGTGAAGTCAAAGAGTTCATACTTAAAAGCTAAGCTAAATACAATTTTTTTCTTCTTACTTGAAACCACGCTAAGCCCTACAATCAATGAGTCGAATTAGCCGAGATTATTATTTACAAAACACAAATTCATCTTTTTTTTCTAAAACAGTAGTAAACCAAAATGATTAACCAAAAAAAACACACAAATATATTGCACAATTTTATTGAATCGTTGAAGTAATCGTTTGAAAAGTCAGTTGATGTGATTAACTTTTATTTTTAGTGTCCACTATTTTTGTGTGTCTACTTTACTTAATCACATTTAACATTTTATTTGCGAGAGAGAGAGAGAGAGAGAGAGAGAGTTTTAATTACAATTAATGAAGATTATACAGGGTGATTGAGGTATAAATATAAATAATGGTTGCATTTTTTGTTTTGTTTTGATCTTGATGCAAAAATGTTCATTTAATGATAAAACTCACTTATACCTATAGTACACACCTGATAATTTAAATGCATTTAAATAATAAACGCGTTCTACAGAGCCCTGTGAAGGACAAACAAACAATATGTCGTCGAATTCAATTTATTCAGTTAATAATCTGAAAATATTGAGTTAATTAACTTAAATATAATAAACTATTGACAAAATATTGATTTAGTATTTCAATTTTAAAATATTAATTAATTAAGTCAATTTTTATTTGGTGTTCATGTCCTTAACTGGATTCCGTATAATTCACCTAAACACATTTAATTTGAATTCATTTAACCCACATGACTATGGTTCAAATTAATAAAATTAAATTGCCTTAAGTTAATTAACTCAATATTTTCAGATTAATTAACTGAATAAATTGAATTTGACGACTTATTGTTTGTTTGTCCTTCACAGGGCTCTGTAGAACACATTTATTATTTAAATGCATTTAAATTATCAGGTGTATGTGTGTGTGTACAAGGTATTATGATAATTTCATTAAGCTCTTATTATATTATTATTAGCTCTGGTCAAGTCTGCATTGCTTTTACGGCGTTGCTTTGTGATGCAAACAATAACGTCAAGTGGCATTCAATTGAATGAATTTAAATTGCTGATTTTAAATTGACTTTGCCATTCATTATCTTATCACCATAAATGCATTTTTCTAATCACAAGACTTTTTTTCATCGTAACTTTTTCTGTAACTTATGCAGGATGTAGTTGACGTGAGCAATTAACATGCTGAAAAATTAATTAATGTTTAAAAACAAGATGCAAGAGAAAACCTTTTATAGGAGGAGGAGGAGGAGGAGGAGGATGGAAGGTTAAGTTTAGCTTAGTTTTGTTTAAGCTTAGCTTCTTTTTTTCCCGTTAAGTAACTTAATAGAACATTAAAAATACATTTAAAAATTTATGTATATTTTGTATTTTTCACTAATTTACATCAATGGCTTTTAACGGGATCGTTTTATGAATGCGCGCTCCTCTCTTTTTTTTTTATTAAGTTTCTACTCATTTTTACGAAATTTCTTTTAAGTGATTCTTGATAGAATCAACAATCTAATGAAATATTAAAGTACACATTTTTAAGTACTCAGTCTATTATTATTATTGTTTTTGTCTTCTTCTTACGGTACTCAAGAAAATAACTTTTTAAAAAGCTCATTTCTAACCAAAAAAAAAAAAATCAATAATTTGTTCTTAATTTTTTTCATCATTGTCTTAAAGGGGGGGGGGAGGGTTTAGAGTATAAATAATTTTCAAACAGATCTTTGAATGAGAACTTCATTATTAGAAGGTATTTTATACATTACGAGACGCGGTCTGCAGACACACACCGCATCTCATAGTCAATTAGAAATCGGGACGAACAGAAGTTGGCTCCGCCCTTTTTATGACGAACGCAACTTCTAATTGGTTGGTTATGTAGTCTGACGTCACATACTTGTGTAAATGCAAGATAGATGGCGCCTGCAACCCCTCCATAGGTGGCAAACTACACTCACCGCCAATTAGTTGAAATTGAATGCACCCTTTTAGCCTCTAAAAGCGTCCAAAACAACCTTAATTATCAGAGCACGTGACAAACTTATACCCAGAACACAATATAAATGAACAGAGAGTGAGACAGTCAAGAGTTGAAGAGTGTCAGTCAGTACATTTCTATGGGAGGAAGGCTAGTAGCGCCATCTAATGCTACACGGACAAAATAAATTATCTACTTTTATTCTTAAACATAAAATTTATATTTAAATTATAAAATATAAAAATTCTAAAGTGAATTTGACTTTTTTTTTTCTTCTTCTTTCTGCTAATGGAAACGGGGGTTTAAGGCATTTTTTGTTGTTGTTTGAAACCAAAAACCATGACATTGGTTTTTTTTAAAAAAAATTCCATATATTGTAATCCATTAATTGTATGTATGCCCAGCAGCAGTTTAATGTGTTTGCCCGTTATTATTATTATTATTATCATTATTACCTCGTTTTATCTATTGTGTTATTTATTTATATAAAACTATAAAAATCTATAATGTTGTAACCTTTAATGTAGAGTTAATATATATATACAATATATATTCAAAGAAATTGAATGGAATTTTTATACATTACATATGTTAAAGTCATCTGCGGAATCAGTCAATCTGCAGATTGCCAATTCAATTCTGCAAAACAACCAACCTACTAGTGAATCTGCAAAATTCAACACCTAAAATGTATTGAATTTAATAAATTCACTAGCAGTTTAGTGGTTTTTCAATTTGCCTAGGCAATCTGCAGATTAACTAATCTGCGGAATCAGTCAATCTGCAGATTGCCTATTCAATTCTGCAAAACAACCAAACCTGCTAGTGAATCTGCAAAATTCGACACCTAAAATGAATTGAATTTGACAGATTCACTAGCAGTTTGGTGGTTTTTCAATTTGCCTAGGCAATCTGCAGATTAACTAATCTGCGGAATCAGTCAATCTGCAGATTGCCTATTCAATTCTGCAAAACAACCAAACCTGCTAGTGAATCTGCAAAATTCGACACCTAAAATGTATTGAATTTGACAGATTCACTAGCAGTTTGGTGGTTTTGCAATTTGCCTAGGCAATCTGCAGATTAACTGATTCCGCAGATTGACTTTAACATAATATATACTGATATATATGTGGTGGTAGGCCTATAAAGATGAAGAACAATATGGAAAGCCTTGACACACATGCTGAATATTTTGTACAAACAAAAAGTACATTTTTTCTCTTCTAAAATTATTCATATGTTTCCTTCCCTTAATCTTCTGTAAGTCTTAAAACTCCTCCGCAAGAAAAATTTCTATGGTTTGTATGTTAAATTGTTGAGAATAAATCCACCTTTGGGCGTTTTTACATTTGATTATCCAAAAAAAAAAAAGTGACGTTGTTTGTTGTAAAGTCAAGTAGGAGATGAGAAAACACGGAACAGGATGTTGGCTTAGATTATCACTTATCATCAATATACTGAAAAAGACTTAATTTTAGACAAGTTTGTGGGTCGGTTCGGTTCTTGGTGTTCGAAATGTTGTCTTTACAAAAGTTTTATTTCAACACGTTCCTTTTTTTTCGGCAAAATATGTTTGAGCAGCTGTTTTCAAATGCAAAACAAGGTGGTTTACTTTTCTATTTTCTCCCATCAATCACTTCATCTTTTTTCATTTCCTACTTTTTTTTTAAAATCTCAAGCCCATTATTTATAGTTACTGAATATTTACTCTAAACGTCTAGTAGAATAAATGGTTCTTCAGCGATTGCAAATAAATTTCTGCTTAAATTTCTAGCGGAAAAATGGCTGTATAGCTTTGATTTTCAGGTTATTTTTTATTTAGAGAAACAACCTTTGAAAGCTCACTGTTTGTGGGACACTCTGTATTTTCATTCATTATTAGATTTATGGTTAAATTGCATATTCGCTTTAAAGCTGTTGCTTGATTTTGGCTTTACAATTTCAAGCAATGAAGTCATTACTGCATATTAGCATCTAAATCTAATCTTTAGTCTGCTCAAAATGCTATGTCATAACCAGCTCACCTGACTTTTCACTTTTATTGGAATCTGATTGGTTAGTTTGTTTTTTAATGCTATGATCAATTTTCAATATCAAACTAAAGGGAAGCTATAGAAAAGCTAACTGCAGCTGTTTGCTTTTTAAAGATGTGTTAAAATGCAAATATGTAGTAACTTAAAAAGCTACAACAAGCAATGCAAAGCTTAACTTTAAAGACACAGTTTCACCTTAAAGTTTGGTTTATACTCCCTTGCTAAGTGGCAAAGCAGCCTTTGAAGCTTCAAAAAATGGCTTCAGAGCTTCAGATTTTTGCCTTTGAAAGAATACAAAGCTAGCTTTGAAATTGTCCAACTATTCAAAGCTTGGCAACTCAAAGCACCAATCATGAAATGGATATTCAGATGGGATGAACAAGTCATACCTTTTTTGCTTCCAGAAGGGGAAGTATTCTATTGTTTTGTATGTCTGTTTTATTGGTTATAAAGATTAGAAAATATTGTGAAGTTTGCAAGACCACGTGTTTGTATGAACAAGCTAAGCTTTGGTGAGCAAATTTTGATGAACTTAGCTAAGTTTGGAGTATAAGCCTACCCAAAGAGCTCACTAACAAGCTAAGATCAGCTTAGCTCATATGCAAAGCTTAGCTTTAAAGCCATAAATTAACCTTAGAGCTCACTAGCAAGCTTAGCTTAGCTTTAAAGCCATAAATTAACCTTAGAGCCCCACTAGCAAGCTTAGCTCAGCTCAAATGCAAAGCTTAGCTTTAAAGCCACAGTTTAACCTTAAGAGGGAGGATAGAAGCTGTAGCAATTTTCTCCTAGCAATCTAAGCAAATCTAGCTGATTTTGACCTCCATTGCTCTAAAGAGCAATGGAGGTATATAGGATCATGCAAGAAAAGGGGAAACAAGGATGTCTGTGTGTGTGTGTGTGTGTCCGGAACCCGATTTAGTTCCTCGAACAACTCAAGAACGGAATGAGATAAAGACATGCAGTATTTTTTATTTGATTCCGTGGGTCAATATGAAGCTCCTGACAAAAAATTAGAAAATTTTACCCAGGGGTTATTTTTTTATGAATTTTTTAGAAACAAATTTTGAGTTTTTGGTCTTAATTTTTAGTGGGTCGAACAACTCGAAAACGGGGCCACCACCTACAATAAAATGTCATCAGACCTAAAATGATGTACACATTCTGACGATGAAACTTGAAAAAAAAAATTTCGATTTTTTAAAAACGTAATTTTTTAAAAAAAATCGAGATTTTTCCTCTTTCCAGTTCAAAAAATAAATACTAATTAGCACTAAAACGTTGTCACATTACTGTGTCAATGAAATAAGTTCATTTAAAAAAAAAACTAAATAAGAAAATAGTTCATAAACTTGATTATTTCAAAAACAAAATACTTGAAAGTATTGAATGTATTTTAGAAACTAGGCTTTTGTGTATTTTCATGTTGATATCTTTCAAAATAAACTCATAGATAAGATGAGTCCTTTCCTAAAACTGAATAAATTAATGCAACCTCTTGGTGTTTCATTCACCACATGCTTTGTGTACTTTCTAAAGTGACAGTATAAATACTAATGTAGGTACATCAGTAAATCAGATACACAGCTTTGCTCCTACATGACTGTGTGGGCAGGCAGTTGCTCATTTGTGTGCTCTTGTGTTCTAGCATGTGTGGGGAGTGCTCTCTCTCGTATATCTAAGAATGTGGCTCTGACCACAGAAACTGCACATGGCTAGTTCATAGTGTTAGTCTGGTAGGTATACCACGTTCCTATGTAATTAATTTGTGTCAGAAAGGGCGGGCGTGTGACGGGATCCTTGATGGGATTTGTTCCCTCTTCATAGCGGTGGTTCCTACCATAGAGCACAAACGAGGTGACTCTAGGTTCTAGAAAAGAGGTCCAATTGGCCCATATTTGAGTAATCAACATTCATAATGACACTGGATGTTGGACACTTGGAATGGTATCTTGATGTATGTGAGAGGCTCAAGTGTTGCAATAGATCTCAAGTCAGAAGGATCTAGACTCGATGTATGGTTCATTCATGCTGTGTACATTTTTTTTTTTTTTTGCATTTTTTCTATTCGTTAATTCCAACTAATCCAGTTGTAGTGGTCTACAGTTGACTTGCTGCACTGTAACTTGAGCTTGTGACATCAGAATAGTAAACCAAAAAGTTTGGCTTGAGTCATTTTGTCTGGCAAAAAAGGGATTATAACAAAAGTGCTCAAAAGTTTGTTTTAAACTTTCGAAAACTTTCGCTAACATTTTTCTTATCAGACAAAATGTAAAGCTTAATAGATTTTTGGGCAACCTCTCTTTGCTCATTGCTCTTTAGAGCAATGGAGGTATATATTATCATGCAAGAAAAGGGGCAAAAAGGATGTCTGTGTGTGTGTGTGTGTCCGGAACCCCGATTTTGTGCGTACACATGCGCGCACGTGTACAAGTGCAAACACATGTGCGCATAGACCTATATTAAAGCAATGGAGGTCTATAGGGTTCCTTGAATCCCTTGTTTCTTCTTCTACGAGTGTGCTATATTTTCTACCACATAACACACGAATAGAAGGATGAAATATGAAAAGAAGACGACGACATCTGCTTCAAAAAAAAAGCCTTCCGTCGAAATTCTACCCAAAAACCCCTGTTTTTTTAAATCACACGCAGTAGAAAAATATGTTCACATAATAAAGCTGGTTCGGGTATTAAACTTATAAAAAGTAATGTATCAAAGCCTAACACACACATGTGACGTTTTAATTTGAAATATTCAAATGCTGATGGAAAAATATACAAAACTCGAGTGTTTCTGTCAATATTTTTTGTTTATGTTTACTGGGGGGGGGGGGGGGGGTTACTCCTTATTTATATTTTGACTTGTTTTTCTCAAGGTTTTTTTTGGTGCTGTTTTCTTGTTTTTGGTTTTTATATCCACATTTTTACTGACAATTTAAACACTAAAAACAGCAACGATATTATTATTGCAATTTGCAGTTGAGAAAATTTTTTTTAAAAAATGTGTTTCCATAGAATTATTATTATTGGTTGTTTTGAAGTGTAAACGCCCTCTGAAAATTAGAAAAATAAGAAAAATATGAGAAAAACCTTTTGAAAATGTGTAAGAAATTAGAAACTAGAAGGGTAGCTCAATCACTTAAGAGTATTTTCACGTTGATATCTTTTAAGAGGCTAGATACATCGTTTAGTTCAAAATTTCTCCGAATGTAGGCGCTGCGATTGTTGTTGACTGAAAAACGGTTTTTTAACGTTTTTTCTCCCGGTTCGAAGTCACATAATAATTAATAGAAAAATAATTTCGCGTGCTAACCTTCTAAAAAGAAAACATTGTGAAGCCAGTAGATTAATATTAGCACGTAATAATTATTTTGTTATTGTTCTGAGTTGTTTTTAACGGGAGTTCTTCAAATGTTTGGGTGACGGTTTTTTGGTCCTATGGGACTTAACATGGAGTTTAAAAACGTACGATTTTAAACGTTATTAAAAAGGACTTTTTCAAAATTTATAAAAAGGAATAATCCTGAAGGCAATAAACATATGTAAGTACGTGCTAATTTTTCTGATTGCTCTAAATCATTTTTAATCAGAGTTCTCTTATCTTTTGTTGGACGGTGTTTTAGTCCTATGGGACTTAACATGGAGTTTAAAAACGTACGATTTTAAACGTTATTAAAAAATAGAAGGACCTTTTCAAAATTTATAAAAAGGAAACATCGTGAAGCCAATACATGAATGTATGTGCTAATTATTTTGTTATTGTTCTAAATCAGTTTTAACGAGAGTTTTTCAAATGTTTGTGGGACGGTTTTTGATCCTATGGGATTTAACATGGGGTTGAAAAAACGAACGACTTTGAACCTTGTTTCAAAATAGAAGGACCTTTTCAAAAATTATATAAATCGAGCACGTGAAGAACAATACTTTTTATTGCATTTTGCGCTTTACTGTGTTTGAATTGAGCGATTGTGAGGCGATTTCTTGCAGTTTTAGTAACACCATATAAGAACACTCATTTGTCTCGTTGTCGTCTGCTCAAAACAACAAGATGGACGTGGATCTAGGCTCTTAAAATAAGCTTTTTTTTAAAGGTGAGACGACTTAAGGTTCGTCTCAGCTTTAAAAAAAAGCTTAGACTCGCGAGAGATACTCGCTATTAGCGAGTATCTCTCGCGAGTCAGGCGCGAGGCGATTCAAAATGTGAATCGCCTACGTGAATCAAGGGTGAGCGGACAGTTGTCTTGAGGGGTTATACAATAATCGGTAATTACTGTAAACATCGATAAGTCTGATTGCCTCGGCCTGGTTCATTTTCGGTCTACACGCCGCGAGTTTCGACCGCGAAACGTCTTTGATGCAGGGTGTTTACCGACTAGTGTGCGGATAGGGAGAGTGAGGCAGCCAAGCGAGGCAAGTGGGGCGGAGACTCAGGGCGAGGAATAGTCTAGAACATGCGAGATTTGATTCGCGAAACTGCCTCGCGAGGCAAACTCGCAATGTCTACAACCGCCTTTAAATTTACGCGAATCCGAATAATAAAAGGTTCTCGAATCCTCCGAATCTCTCGAATCTCCCGAATCCTTCATATAAGAATCCGATATTATTCATTAAGAAGATACAAATAAATGAAATAATATTAAATAATAAATTATTAATAATAATAAAACAAGTGTGACATTTAGGGTCACCACAAGGTGATCCATTGGTGATCCGGATACCACCGAACTTGCAATAATCGCCGGTTTTTTGTTAGTCAAAGCTTTTATTGGACGTCAATGGAGTTAAAACTAATTTTACCAAATTTTTTAACAAGTTTTTTTTTTAAGGTTAGAATTCGAAAGATTCGAAAAACGAAAAAAGCGCGAAGATTAGAGTTTTCGAATCTCGAATATTTTTCAAGATTCGCGGGATTCGAATGGCACATCCCTACTTTTTTATGTCAGTTTATAAATGGCCCAACTTAAATTTAAGCAGAAGATAATTCTGATAGTTTATTTTTCTATAAAAAGTCTATTTTGAAAGTTATCAACGTAAAACTACTGTACTATTGAAGTAGTTTTAAATTGTAAACTCCGGGGCAGACGATAATCATAGGTCACTAGGTGACCTACATACACTTTTACATTACGCCCTCCAGAGAGTCCAGACCCTCTCCTACAACAAGCTTAATTTTAACATAACTCCACCTAATCACCGATATAAAAAAAAATAGTTCTAAAAGTGTAGGTCACTCAATTAAGTGACCTACAGTTCTGAACGACCTACGATTAGTCTGTTCCTAAACGCCTTTCTCGAACTCTCGAACTTATTCTGTGTTTCAAGGTAAAAAATGAAGAGAAACTTTTAATGTTTTAGAAACTAGAGGGTAGCTCAGATCTCTTAAGGTTTGTTTCTTCTTCATGTTGATATATCTTTTAAAATAAACTTTTTATGTCATTTTTTCATTAAAAAAAATTTTATTTTGAAATATATCAACATGAAAAATACTCTTGATTGATCTACCCCTTCTAGTTTTTAAAACATATTTAAAATTTCTCATTTTTCTTATTTTAAAATTTAAAAGATGTCAACACGAAAATAGTATTTTAAGTGATTGAGTTACCCTTCTAGTTTTTAAAACATATTTAAAATTGTCTCTTCATTTTTTTTTTATTTTAAAATTTAAAAGTTGTCAACACGAAATAGTCTTTAAATGATTGAGTTACCCTTCTAGTTTCCAAGAGACATTCAATTTCTCTTTAGTGTTTCTGTTGAAACTGCAGAGTTTGAAAATCAACTGAGACAACAACTTCACTACAATATTATTTTTTTTTTGACCAGCTTGAATTGAAAAGACCAGTTTAATAAATAATTGGTTACAATTTAAAAGACCAATAAAAATGATTGACAGAGTTTGGGACTCTTTAGGACTATTTTGGTGTGTTTTAATTGTTTGGATCTTTCTAGTTTTTTTTGTCAACCATTATTTCTTGGAGGAGGAGGAGGAATGTCATCTCTCTTTCTGGTTTAGAAAGATAATCATTAGAGGGTATTGATTTCATGCTGTTCACGTTTTGGTGCGAAAATGGCGTTTTTTTTTTTGCGATAGGGAATGATATATAATATTATGCATAATAATGAATCTGCGTTCCAAAGAGAGAGAGAGAATTAAAACCGACGTTTGAATTTTTATCTTTTTCATTCTGAAATGTTGTGTTCAACCAATAAAAATAAAGAGGAAAAACCCATAATAATTCTGGTTTTGATAGCGTTTTGGGACACTTTTGAATGACAAATGGGGGACCTCATATCAACTAAGGACCTTATATTACGTAAAATCGTTAGGAATGCCAAAAACGATGTTTTTTTTTTTTCTATTCCTAGAGGGAACCATCGATCAATGTCCAACTTGATAGAATCATTGGAATTGAACTTTTCAAAGTTACTTTTTTTTTTTTTTTTTGCATTTTTTGGTTTCGAAGTTCTGGGCATATTTTGGTATAACGAAGTTAGCATTTTTATATGTAATGTAATTCAATCGACTTTTGATGTCTACTTTAAAGTTATTTTAACTTTTACTTTGCAAGAAATTCTTTTCTCTCTCGTGAATTCTGTATTGGAACAGTTTCTAAATAGTTTTTTTTTCAAACTTTTTATTGGTAAAATAACACACAAAAAAAGAGTAAATTAGATTGGGAACTTAACGAATTTTCGATGAATTCAGTAAACTAAAGAAAAAGCTTAATTATCTTGAAAAAAAAAACGTGTTCGGGAACTATGCTAGCGCCACCTATCCTATACTCTAATCTCCAACATCTAATCCTACATCTAATTTCCAACTAACTTGCTTTCTCGAGAAGATTAAATAAAATATGGACAACCTTCATATTGTCCAAGGTTTTCAATGGCTTCATATTTGAGAAGCAAATGGCTCTTGCAAGCAGCCCAAGAGGGCATGTGACAGAGGGCCCGTTTAGGTCTAATACGTGGACTAATCAACCTTTTTTATTCTTTACACAGGCATTCAGAAATCGGTAAGAACTTCAGTTGGCTCCTCCCTTTTTATGACGACCGGCAAGTTCTAATTGGTTTGTTGTGTGGTTCGACGTTGAAAAGGGGCGGAGCATGTGACGTCAGACTACATAACCAACCAATTAGAAGTTGCCGGTCGTCATAAAAAAGGGCGGAACCAACTGAAGTTCTTACCGATTTCAAAATGCCTGTATATTCTTTACAGCACCTCGAAATATTGTAAAGCTTTTAATTTAAAATTGCGCTCAAAATATCTAAGCCCCAAATTCATGAAGGGAAACAAGGACCACTTGAACTTCAACTTTGAACTCCTGTGAATTTGAAGACGGGTTCTAACATTGAAAATCTCGATTTTAGGAAGAATTTGAAAAGAAAACTTAGCACTTGAACATCAAATTTGGTTGAAGGGTTTCAAAACATGAAGGATTTTTTTATCCTTGATGTTTTGAAACCTTTCAACTTTGAAGTTCAAGTGCTAAGTTTTTTTCTTTTCGTATTTTTTTTTTTTTTGGACCATAAATAAAACAAATTAAACCTGTATTTCTAGTGGGGGAAACCAAATAGGCATGTCATTATTTGCTTTATGAATTATTTGTTCTATAAATACGGACCACACAAGTTAATAAGGGGCCTGGATTTTATATTTAAATTTGAAGGAGCTGTGTTTTTCTTCTTTCTCTCTATCTTTTGTCATTTTTAGAGGTTTTAGAATAATGGCGACGATGTCTGTTTTGTGTTTTGCATTTTTAGTTCATGGCAAATTGAATTGTGGGTATTAATATCTTTAGTAGACATGTATAATATACTTACATATATACATATAGCCTGCAGTTTTTCTAAGAAATTCCGTTGTTAATTAACTTATCGTATGCTTTTTACTAAGTTGTAAATGGATGCCTTATGGGATCCACTTACTACTACTCCACACATCTCTCTATAATGTCTATTAATATATTATGTGTTATTTTTAAATAGAAGGAGAGGGGGGGGGGGGGGGGGGGGGGGTTCGTTCTTCTCTGAATCAGGTTCCCAAACTTATGCGGTTAGGGGCCCCACACAGGAATGTTGTAAGTGTCAGATGGGCCAGACCTTTAATGAAGATGCTTATAAGTTAGAAGTATAAAATTAATATTAAAAAAAAAACTAATACCTAATACACCTGATAATTTAAATGCATTTCAATAATAAACGTGTTCTACAGAGCCCTGTGAAGGATAAACAAACGATATATCGAATTCAATTTAATTCAGTTAATAATCTGAAAATGTTGAGATTAATACTTAAATATAATTATATAAACTATCGACAATATTGATTTAGTATTTCAATTTTAAAATATTAATAGTCAATTTTTATTTGGTTCATGTCCTTAACTGGATTCCGTATAATATATCCAGTTAAGGACATGAACACCAAATAAAAATTGACTTTATTATTAATATTTTAAATTGAAATACTAAATCCTTTTTTTTTGGCAATAGTTTAATGATTATTATTTAAGTATTAATTTCAATATTTTGAGATTATTAACTGAATAAATTGAATTCGACATATTGTTTGTTTGCCCTTCACAGGGCTCTGTAGAACACGTTTATTATTGAAATGCATTTAAATTATCAGGTGTGTGTACTAGGTATCAGAAAGATCTTTTTAATTGAAAAAATTATCAAGTTGTTCCTTTGAATATTAAATAAATTGATATTAAATAAAATATTCACTGGCCCGCGCGGCTCTATTGTTTGGAAACACCTTTAGAGAAAAAGATGCTTAAATATGCGAAAAATTTCTTTCGACACCACTTTTCCGCAATTATTCTTAATTCGTTCGTCATTCTTTATTATTATTATTATGTAATTGAGCTATTTACGTGTGGAATGTGATAATTTATGCGAAAATTATTGAAACATAAAATATTATAATAAGAAATGGAAACTGACTTAGACTTTTTTTTTTTAAAAAAATATATATATTTATTAGAAATTATTATTCATTCTCAAATGCAATTTTGAAAAATATTTTAGATGAAATATTTCAAAATATAATAAAAAAAAATATCGTCTACTTAAAAGTTGAGTCATTTTCAAATTGACATAAAAAGCTTATTTTAAAAAAAAGATCAACATGAAAATACAAGCAAGTGTGTCCAGCAGTAAAATGTTGTTGGCCCGCCCTTTTATGAGCGTTAGATCAAATATCAACCAATTAGAAATTGAAAAGGGGTGAGGCATGTGACATCCGAACATGATGACGCTCATATAAGGGCGGGGTAAACGAAATTTTACTGCTGGGCAAACTTGCTTATCATGAAAATAGCCTAATACCTAGTACTACACCTGATAATTTAAATGCATTTAAATAATAAATGTGTTCTACAGAGCCCTGTGAAGGACAAACAATATGTCGAATTCAATTTATTCAGTTTAATAATCTGAAAATATTGAGTTAATATTTAAATAATAATTATTAAACTATTGAAAAAATATTGATTAAGTATTTCAATTTAAAATATTAATTAATAAAGTCAATTTTTATTTGGTTCGTATGTCCTTAACTGGATTCCGTATAATTCACCTAAACACATTTAATTTGAATTCATTTAACTCATGTGTGAGTGAGTACAAGGTATAAGTGAGGAAGGTACCCTTCTAGTTTCTAAAACACTTTCAAGTTTCTCTTAATTTTGTTCCTGAAAGACAGAAAGCAGTTCTAGGAGCGTTTACATTTTAAAACTTTAAAAGAATTTTAAATTAACTTTGTAATTATATCATTAGATATTTATGATTTCAGTTTTTATGAAAAAATAAAAATGGATTCATTATTTATAATTTCCAAAATAAATATTATTTTTTGCTCATAAAAATAAGATAGTTGTGTGAATATAAATATTAAATTTTTGCATCGAGATTTTTTGTTTTTAGCATATTTTCTGAAATTTCTTTCAAACCGGGAATGTTCTAAATTAAATAAAATATTGAATCTGATTTAGTTTCTACTGTTTAAATATACAACAAGTTTTCTCTCTTTTTTTCTGGCTTAGAGCAAGCTTTTTCATCTTCTTTTCAAATGTAAATTTTTATTGTATTTACTTAGTTTGCAAAAGAATCCGGAAAAAAAAATAGAGAAAAAGAGAGAGCGAGAGAAAAAGCAGCAAAAATGTCATCATCGCATTTTGTTTGAAAACAGAAAATCAAAAAAAAAAAATATACGAGAATAACTTTTATTGTCAGATTAATTATTTTGAAATGTAGACAAGATTTTTTTCTTCCTATCTTCATTCATTTGTAAACAGGTTGTTTGAAAATTGAGAAAAGTTGGGAATGGAAAGAAAGAGGATTTTGATATTATTCTCAACATAATATTTTATATTATATATATTTTATATATATAATATCCCAGGTCTGTGTGGGTATCTATCTATCTATCTGTGAAGTAACGCTGTACAACCATTGAAGCACATCGGAATTTATATAAATTTAAATAAATGAAGAAATGAACAGCTTTTTTTTTTCTCAAGATCAACTATATGTTGCACCCTTCTCATCCAAGAACCCCATGATATTAAATTGGAGAGGGGAAAAGGTTGGAAAGTGTAGAAGGGGGGGAGAGAAACGTGGAGGGAGAAAAAAGTGGGAGGGGTGACTGAAATTGAAATGAAAGGGAGTAAAAAAGAAACAAATGACGCGCATGCGCACACCAGAGAAAATGAAAAGCTCATTTTCTCTTTCAAATATAAAAAAGGGGAGGGGATAATAGTAGCAAAATTAAACTAGAATTTATCATCAGTTTATAATTGGTTTGTTACTTGGTCTGACGTCATAAAAGGGCGGAGGAAAAGAAATTCTAATGCTGCGCACACAATTGCCTGTAAATTTGGCTAGTTCAGTTATAATAATGAAGTCAACAAAAAACAAACAAATCTATGAAAATTTCATGTTGAAAATGTTATCATTTTGATTTTCAAATCAGTATGATTTCACTTTTTCAAAGTTTATGAAGTAGGTTTTTTTTTAGATGAATATTATATTTATTTTCTGTTTGTTTTGTTATATAGCCAGCCAGCCAGCCCTATGTTTAGTTTTGTTGGTCCCTCTGGATGAATGGATGGATTCAGTGACTAGATAGACAAAATGAGAAAGATAAGAGAGAAAATCTAAAGCTTATTTGTATTTATTTCTTCAATAAGTAGGTCCTATATATATTTATATAATGAGGTTTGTTGCTTGAAATGCATTTTTCTTTTACATTTTTAGTGAAATGCAATAAATTTACTAGAAACTATATTTTCCATTTTTTTTTCCTCCAGAACTTTTCTGATTGCATCAAATGTAATCAAAAATACAGTAATATCACATAAAACGTATAAATATATTTTTCAAGTCTACAAAATAAATTACTAGAAATTCTAATAATTTATGCAAACAAAACCCAATTTTGTTTTACAACGGAAAACACTTTTATAATTTTTAAAATATATTACGGAACCTTCCAATAGTATTTTTTTACATAATAATCGTATACTGGAGAGAGAAAAAAAGTAGATATGAATAAAAATAAAATACGCACGTAATTTTAATAATTAAAAATGATAATTTAAGAGTATCAGATTTACTTTTAATTAATAATATTAAAACAAATCGCATGAAAATTACAACACTGAGTGTCATTACTGAGTCTCAACACTATGTCTCATTTAATTCTTTGAGTTGTGTTGGAATGTCTGAATATATGGACATTCCTTGTAATTAAATTAAAATTAAAATTAAAATTATTTTAATAAACTATTAGAATTATACATTTTTTTACCGTGTGGAATATTAATATTTTAATTTTCTGACAGCACCCTTACTTTTTCAGTTTCTCTTTACGGAAACCCAGGCTTCCACGGAACCCCATTTGGGAAACACTGCGTTAAAACATTTTTGTATCGGCTATACTGGTGAAAACTGTTTAACACGACATTTAAATTTGAATAATTACTCTCTGCAAGCAGCTCACATGGCATGTGACAGAGAGACTATTTAGTCCAAAAGCAGCATAGAAATTCCATTGTCGAAATAGACTTTCTATCACCTACTATAACAATTCCCAATGCAAATATAATAGTGAGTTGAATGGCAGCATAAGTATACATGGTATACCTTAGTTCAATAGTATACTTTTATAAATTCGCTAAATAAAAACAATCCCTAAGGGCCAATGCACAACTACCTCAGGAAGTAAATTTCATTGTCGAATCACATCAAGGACGGTAAAAATGACCAAAAAATACGTGCAAAAATCTCTTTATTTTGTTAGAAGTGTGGTCACACATAAAACACGATTACAACTTATCTTTATTTTGAACCTGAAAGACAGAATAATAAAAGAGTTCGAGAGGCGCGATTAAACTTTGAAAACCACCTTAAGAATGTTTCAGTTTCGTGTTAACATTGGAATCAGTGTTTATTACAGCACATTCCGTTATTCCTCTTATTAGTTTAGCGAATGGACTTGATGTCACACTGCTACTGAATAGCCATCGATTTAGATGGCTATTGGGAATGGCTATTGGAGAAAATGTGTGGTGGCAAGTATGGAAAGAAAAGACTTGATTGATGTTTCTAACTTTTATGTGTTGTCATTTTTGTTTGAGAAAAAGGAAAGTTGTGTGTGTTTCCTGTATGGAAAAATACACAATTTAGAAAAAGGAAGGAACCCAACAACATTGTTTTTTTCTGTCAAATGTGTCTTGTGATCGGGGTTTTTTTTCTTTCTCTTTTCTGTTTATTTTCTACGGAGCCCTGTAAAGGACATGCTAGATTTTTTTTTTTAAATCTCAACATTTCCACTTTTTTTTTCAGAATCTCGACATTTCGACTTTTTCCAGAATCTCGAAATTTCGAGAAAGTCGAAATGCCGAGATTTAAAAAAAAATCTGGCATGTCCTTTACAGGGGCTCCGTAATTTTCCGTATTTGGCCTAGTATTTGTGTTTGTGTGGGTTTGAGATTATTAGGTCCATTACTGAGTCCATCCAAAAACTACATTTTTGAATTTCGAAAAAAAAAATAGACGAATTTTTCTTGTTGTGAATAAAAGTGATCATTTTTTGTTGTTGAAAATATTGATTGAGAAAGGGGGGGGGAGAGAGAAACGTTTTTTTTTTTACTTTTGCAACTGTAATAATAATAACCAGCAATTCCTATTTTACATATATATTTTCCCCTATAATCTAAAATTCTTGGAAATTTATGGTTCTTTTACTTTTGCATTCATATTTTTTGTTGTTGGGATACACTGCTTTATTTACGGTAAATGTCAATGGAGATGGTATTTGTGTGTTTTTTTTTCTGTACTTGGCACCCATCATTCAACAACGAGGTGATAAAATCCAATTGCCATATATATATATATTTTTTTTGGCTTAAACCCCCCCCATGACAATGATGTGATGACTTCATTTTTTTTAGAAGAAGAAAAACAGGAACTATGGGGATTTTTTTTTGTGTGTCTGCGATGCAAAAACATCTCTGGTCTCCAAGTATATGGTTTGTTTATGCATCGTATTTCAAACCACATTAAAAAAAATTATTGCATTCAACGTATTTATTTGACACGAATCCATAAAAAGTTTGCAAGACAACCGGTGTCTTCACTTCCCATTTCGAATGCACGACTCGAAATTCATAGAAATTCAATGGGGCTTGTTTTTAAGCTTAATAATGTTGTGTCAAAATGATAATACACGCGAATCGGAAATACATCCAATTTGGTTTAATGACGTTTCTAGTGAACTTTGCAAGACAACAATGTCTTCACTTTCTATGTTGAATACGTTATTCAAAAGTTAGGCCAATTCAAAGTGAGCATGGTTGACATGTTTCTACATATGTACTTGACAATGCAACTTCGAAAATTCATTACACATGAACCGGAAGTGTGTTAATGAGATTATTGGGTGCAATACATGCCCAGTGAAGTCTGTAAGACAAGAATGTCTTCATTTCCCGTGTCTCAAATGTTAGAAGAAATTCAGGAAGGACGTGGTTGAGCTATTTCTATAGGTGCTCATGACAATGCAGCTTTGTAAATTTGAATACACATGAACCGGAAGTGCGGATAAAATATATTCACAGTGATGTCTGCAAGACAAGGTTGTCTTCATTTCCTGTGTGAAATACACGACTCAAAGGTTATAGAAACTCAATAAAGAAAGGGGGTCTATTTTAGGATTTTTCTGTAACCTTAATGCTTCATGGCTAAACGAACAATCAATCAAGAGCCACCTGAATTGTATTTTGTTGTTAAATTGTCTACTTAAAGGTGGTATAGAATGTTAGTTTGTTTCTTTAATTCTATGGGTAAGTTCAACAATTGATGTTGAACATGTTATTGTTGTATTGTAAGCCAGAGTGATGCTCTGGAGTTTTTTTTTCTTTTCCTGAATGATGGGGATGTTTGTTTATCCTACTACATTCTAGATGTCTAGTGTGTGTTAACGGTTTTTCTGACGTTTACTGATTGAATTTGGAAGGTTTGCAGCTGGCATCTTGCGATAAATTAACAACGCATTTAGTAGTGGTGACTGAAGGACAAAAGTATTTTAGCAAAAGAATTCTTCTTATGGAAGTTTTGAAGAAGTTTTCTTCTTCTTATTGCACATTTGTGGTGGTGGTTGGTGGTGTTGGACTTAAGCTGACGTGCAACAAAGAAAGTTGACGTTTTCTCTATTAAAGCTTATTATTGATAAAGAAAAGCTAAGAAGAAGAAGAAGAAAAAACAGCTAGGATAATATTTTATAATACATATACAGTGACGTTGACTAATTACTAATTAGTACCGTATTATAGTATGACAGTGGTGTGTTACAATCAATTGACAATTTTTTAAAAGGAAAAATGGTTCTATTCAATATGTTATATATTAAAATTTATTATTAAAAAATAGTTAATAAAAGATTTTGACTAAAATTCATGGCTTATTGATTTTTCTTTTTTGAAAATTTCTTTACAAAACTTCTTTTTAAAAAAAGTTTTTCTTTTAAAGATTTTCAGGTAAAATTTTTTAGAATAATTTCTAAAAGTTATTTTTAAAAACAAAAGGACTTCATTTTTTTGGTATAAATTACGTGGTTTTTATTTTCTTTCAAAGGTTTAAAGACCTTTTACTTTTAATATATTGCTAACTTAATTAGTTTAATTTGAAGAACGCGTGGGATAGATAGAAAGAAAGATATATATATATATATATAGAGAGAAAGATAGAGAGATTGGTAAATAGATGGAGAGAAAGAGAGAGAGAGAGAGAGAGGGAGATTGGTAAATAGATGGAGAGAAAGAGAGAGGGAGATTGGTAAATAGATGGAGAGAAAGAGAGAGAGAGGGAGATTGGTAAATAGATGGAGAGAAAGAGAGAGGAAGAGAGAGAGAGAGATTGGTAAATAGATGGAGAGAGAGAGATTGATAAATAGATGGAGAGAGAGAGATTGGTAAATAGATGGAGAGGAAGAGAGAGAGAGAGAGAGATTGGTAAATAGATGGAGAGAAAGAGAGAGGAAGAGAGAGAGAGAGATTGGTAAATAGATGGAGAGAAAGAGAGAGATTGGTAAATAGATGGAGAGAAAGAGAGGGAGATTGGAAAATAGATGGAGAGAAAGAGAGAGAGAGAGATTCGTAAATAGATGGAGAGAGAGAGACTATAAAGTTGATCTTTATTGACAACATTTAATTTCGTAATTTATAGCCATATTTATTTCATCATCAAACTTATTAGTTTGTGATCAGAAACGGAGATAGATAGATGGATTAATAGATAAAATGGATAGGAGGAGGAGGAGGGTTAATGTACGTATTGTTGAGACCAATGGCCGTCCATGGTTACATATTATTATTGACACTTAAGTATGGGTTCACAAGTATGACGTCAAAGGCATAATATAATGTCTGTTGTATATCGATTTCAGGAGGTTAAGTGTATGTTTGGTTATTAAGTGGGTGTTATGGTGATGTACATTATGATGATGATGCAAGACCGTTTAATTGACGTTTTTGTTTTAGGGACCCTTTTTTTCTCTCTCTCTCTTTTCTAATTTATAAATTTGTGTGTTAGTTTAGTTTTATATCTTATATACAGTATGTCTAGCCTCAGCCTGTATACAGGATGTCCTTGTAAAAGTCTAGGAATCCAATGGACGATGCAAATGGCTTAGAGAAGAATCACACATGCTGAAAAAACCACAAGTAAATAGAATTAGAAATAAACTTTCTGTAGTTCATTTGCACTCAAAGATGGTAATGGCGCTTCTGATAAATGCCTTACAAAGTGGAATTCAGTGGTATTTTTTTTTTCAGCGTGTGTGTTTTAACCTTTAATGTAAAAAAGAACCTCCAGCTTCAACGTCTCCACTATTGTTACCTTTTAAACAAATTCAGGCAAACAAAGTTCAGCAAACAAATAATGCAGTTGAGCATTTGCTTAACAAAAAGCAGATTAACTTCTCAAGAAATGAGTTTTTTCTCAATTTTTCATATGAATAAATGGTGTAAAGCTATGATCATACAGGCAGAAAAAATTCCGTCCTCTGAAAACGGAAATTTATATAATTTTCTGAAAATTAGATGGTCCAATTGTTATTTTTCTTTGTCATGCGGGAAATAACATTGTGTTATTAACCAATAGGAAGAAGCAGTATTCTTTATAGCTCCTCCTATTCTTTATCGTATCTTCTCTTTAAACGCGAAGGAAAGCAGAAATTATAACTTGAAACTTTTAATTTGATTTATTTTCTCTGCTTGTTTTTACGAATGTGTGATCCCAGGGTCCTTATGTATTGATTAACTATTCTCTCTCTCTCTCCTTCCTGTGATTCCTGAATATTATTATTGGATAATCTGTAGATAGAAAAGAGATGAGAATTTTGATTATGTTTTCAATTTTTCTATTTGCATTAAGATATTATCTTTATTCTTTTCGGCCTATCTTTCTCTCTCTCTCTCTCTCTCTCTCTCTCTCTCAATCTTTTAGAATTGAAAACTAGAAGAAGCCCCCCCCCCAAAAAAAAAAATGGCTGGGACCTTGGAGATTGGTCGTTAGTAATTTCACTTAGAACATTTTTTTCTCTCTAAGTTTCTAGCTTTTTATAAGTTGAATGTTAGAAACTGCACCCAATTTGCTGAGAATCTAATTATTATTATTGGTTGGCAGTTGAGTATGTGTTTCTACTACACACATACTCAGAATGCATTCATTATTAATTTTATGCACTCAATATATATACACTTTATAATATGGAGATGTCATTTTAGGAACATTTTTTATTTAATTTTGTTGTCTTCTCTTAACATATGTACTTCTAATAGAATGAACTAAAAATAAAAATTTCGGCTTCTTCTTGTTCATTTAGTCTTTTGTGTTGTGCGGTATCTAATCTCACTGGAAAACTAACAGGCTGGAATTGGAGGCTAGTCATTGGGGAATTTACATTTAGGAATATCTGTCTGTCTGTGTGTACCAGACACCAAAATGACTATCTTTTTTATTTTTACTGCTAATTAAGGTGGTTTTGAAGTCTAAATGGCGCCTTTTCGAACTTCTTGATTAATTCTGTCTTTCAGGTTCCAAAAATAAAGAGAAACTTGAAAGTGTTTTTTTTTTAGAAACTAGAAGTGTAGCTTAATCACTTAAACTGTAAATGATTGAGCTACACTTCTAGTTTCTAAAAAAAAACACTGAAGTTTCTCTTTAAGTCTTAAAAGGTATTTTTGTTGCTAAAATAAGCTTTTTATGTCCTTTTGAAAAGAATTCAAGTTTAAGCACGCGATATGTTTTAATTTTTATTCTATAAAAAGTTTATTTTGAAAGATTTCAATATGAAAAGTATATTGCCTTGCTTCCTTCCCTCAGTAACACTGTAGAAACAATTAAGGACAAAAACTTTGAAGCACGTCGGAATTTATATAAATTTAAATGAATAAATGAACCGCTTTTTTTTTTCTCAAGGTCAACTATATGTTGCACTCTCCCCATCCAAGAACCTCATGATATTAAATTGGAGAGGGGAAAAGGTTGGAAAGTGTAGAAGGGGGGGGGGGAGAGAAACGTGGAGGGAGAAAAAAGTGGGAGGGGTGACTGAAATTGAAATGAAAGGAGTAAAAAAAGGAACAAACGACGCGCATGCGCACACCAGAGAAAATGAAAAGCTCATTTTCTCTTTCAAATATAAAAAAGGGGAGGGGATAAGAGTAGCAAAATTAAACTACAGTTTATCACAGGCAATTGTGCCCAGCATTAGAATTTCTTTTGCTCCGCCCTTTTATGAACGTCATCAATTTCTAATTGGGTTTGTTACTTGGTCTGACGTCATAAAAGGGCGGAGGAAAAGAAATTCTAATGCTAGGCACAATTGCCAGTGAATTTGGCTCGCGTCATTTATGACGGGTTACCTCACTAGTTTAATTATAATATAATAGTTTGTCTTTTGTTTTGCATTATTAACAATAAACTGTTGCCATTTTTATATTAAATTACATATTCGCATGAATTTTTGTATTGAATATAATAAGTTGCGTGGTTGTCTTTCTTTTTCTGATGGATTTCGAGATGGGGGAATAATGGATACAACTTTTTTTTTAATAATGAATAACATAGAAGTTTTCATTCCTTGGAGAGGGAGAGATATTTCATTACTTAATTATCAGAAAGCCAATTATATCAGTGTTTTTTCTTCTTCTTCTTCTTCTTCTGTGTATTTGGTGCCAATGTTACCATTTCAGACTCTTTTAGTTTCTATGGATTTTAGGTCTTTTTTATCCCATCTTTTATTAGAGCATTTCCATTATCCACAATTAACTTTGGTGTAGACCTACCTCTATTTGGTGTTTCAACTTTTGCTTTATTAAAGAGGGTTTCAAAGGTAGATGGCGCCTGCAACTCCTCTCATAAGTGGCCAACTACACTCGCATGCAATTAGTTCGAAATGGAATGCAGCCTTTTAGCTCTAAAAGCGTCCAAAACACACAGTCATTTAGAAATCGGGACGAACACAAGTTGGCTCCGCCCTTTTTATGACGACTAGTAACTTCTAATTGGTTTGTTGTGTGGTTCGACGTTGAAAAAGGCGGTGCATGTGACATCTAACCACACAACAAACCAATTAGAAGTTGCGTTCGTCATAAAAAAAGGGCGGAGCCAACCTCTGTTCGTCCCGATTTCTAATTCCTGTCTTTAACTCTGTGAACAGAGGGTTTCTGAGAAATTTATTAATAGTAATTTTCATATGTAGGAACAAGTGTGCGCAAAGAAGGGTTAAAGTTCAAGTGCTAAATATGTTTCCTTCTTGAATTTAGACCTTAATGTTTGTTGTATTCATTCTACTATATTAATAAACGAAAAAAAGTGGGGGAGGGGGAAGGGAAATAATATACAAGAACAAATTTGAATATAATTTACATAACAAATTAATGGTTTCGATCTGAAAACCTAAAAAAAAAGAGAGAAAGAAATACAAATGAAAAAATTCTTAAAAAAAATCACCAAAAACATAAAAATAAACATAGAAAGTATTGAAGAATTTTATAGATTTTACTTCACACGAGCCACTTTGTGGCGCCATATAAAGTAGTTTTTTTTTATCACAGTGGCGAATAATTGGTTGAGTCCCTGTCATAAGAGGCATTAACCACCGCCTTTTTTTTGGACAGTGATGATCAAAAGGTCATAACAGGTGACCCCGCACTAAGAACAAGCCGTGTAAAGTAAGCTGCATCAACCACTTTATGGCACCACAAAGTGATCCGTGTGAAGCAAACCTATAACTTAACAATGTTTTGCTTGTATTCTGATGATTTTTCTCGACAATTATCATCATCGTTTCGTGCAAATTGTACGACGGGTCTACTAGTTTTATTATTGATATTAATTGAGAGTTTGATTAATATTTAATCAAGATCAGAAACAACTTGATTGACAGAATAATTATAGCAAACACATTAATGGAAGTAGTTTTTAACTTTTGTTTACTTTTTTGTTTTGTGTTTTTTTTTTTTTTTTTTTTTTTGAAACAGGAATAATTAATGATGTTGCAGTGATTGCCCACTTTCAGGGGAGGATCAACTTATTTTTGGGGTGACTGAATAAGCGCCAAATTGAACAAACGCCAAACTGAATAACCGGAAAATTTTTGGCTTTTATTCAGTTTGACGTTTCTTCCATTTGGCGCTTATTCAGTTTGGCGTTTGTTCCATTTGGCGCTTATTCAGTTTGGCGTTTGTTCCATTTGGCTTTTATTCAGTTTGGCGTTTGTTCCATTTGGCGTTTATTCAGTTTGGCGCTTGATCAGCGCCACCCTCATTTTTAGCTGTTCTGGTTTTCTTGTTTTAAATCTTTTAAATTAAGGACATTCATTTTGGCTGTCTGATATACAGGCAGTTAGAAATCGGAGAGAACTTCAGTTGGCTCCGCCCTTGTTATGACGACCGGCGACTTCTAATTGGTTGTTTACGTAGTCTGACGTCACATGCTCCGCCCTTTTTAACGTCGAACCACACAACAAACCAATTTGAAGTTGTCGATCGTCATAACAAGGGCGGAGCCAACTGAAGTTCTTTCCGATTTCTACATGCCTGTGTCAGACATAGAGAGAGACACCCCACCCTAAGTTATGTTAAAAAATTGTCAATTTAAATCTGGTTGGTTCATATTTTTTATATTATTATTCTCTTTGTGTTTAGAGATGGTTCTTTAAAAAAATACAACTAACTGTGTGGATGTCTACTTTATACAATTATATTTTGTCTTATTTCTTTAGTGTTTTGGTTTTACAACATTAAACACAAACCTCACTTTGTGCAAAAGAAAAGTCTTTTCTCTTAAAATTTGCATAAAATAAATGGTTGCTTTGATGTTATTTTTTTGGAGAGCAAAGAATTCTACTTTTGATGTACTTTTTCTCTGCAAAACGATACGAGGTTTTTTTCTTTTGTGTTTTATGGGCCAAATTATGGCTCTTTCTTCTGTAACTAACCATATATAATGGGTGGGGTGGGGGCGGGGTCTGGGTCTGTTGTTGACTTCTGTCTTTTTTTTCTTGCTTTTTTAGTTTTCTAACAAAAAAAAAGCTTACAATTTACAATCAGGTTTTAATCGAATTGTTGAGTTATTTTTGCGATTTAGAAGCAACTTTGTATAGATGTCTTATGAACAACCACCGCCACTGTTATTTTGACATCCATAATGGAGATGAGTGGTTGAGTTCAGCCACAAGTGGCGACCACCGCCTGTTTATCAGTGATGATCAAAGTCATATCAGTGGCCGTGTGGTGCAAGCCACGTCAATCATTCAGTGGCACCGTATTTATAGTGCAATAAAGTGGGTTAGTTTGTGTGAAAAATCGGCCTATAAATGTTGCTTCTAAAAAGCAATATTAAACACAAAGGGACGCGTTTCCGCTTTAAAATGTACTTAAGCTAATTTATGAAGAGCGTTTTTTCAGAAGGGCAAAATGAAGAGAAACTTGAAAGTGTTTTAGAAACTAGAAGTGTAGCTCCATAACACTTTTGAGTATTTTCATGTTTTTTTTTTTAATTTTTCAAAATAAACTTTTTACTGTCAATCTGCGGAATCAGTCAATCTGCAATAAACTGCTAGTGAATCTGCGAAATTCAGTACATTTTAGATGTTTAATTTTACAGATTCACTAGCAGGTTTGTTGTTTTGCAAATTACCAAGGCAATCTGCAAATTGATTGATTCCGCAGATTGACAGTAAACATAAAGACAAAAATTTAAAAAAAATATTGTGTGCTTAAAAGTTCTTAAAGTTGAATCATTTTCAAACTCGCATCAAAAGCTTATTTTGAAAGATATCAAACATGAAAAAAAAAATACCCTTATAAGTAACTGAGAGTTACTCTTCTAGTTTCTAAAACACATTGAAAGTTTCTATTCACTTTGCATCCATCTGAAAAAGACAAAGATTAATGAACAGTTTAAGGATGCAATTTACACTGTATTAAATTAATAAATAATAATTTTCAATTTATATAACAAAATTTGGTTTAAGATTTTAAATGCATTTTATTTTGCTATTTTTATCCACACATATTACGTATACAATTGATTGTATAGCCAGGGGCTTAAGGACTAGAAGAAATTTCTTGTTGGGTTTTTTTTTTTCTTCTTCTCTCTTTTGTTATAATGTTTATCTTTGTTATGGATATTATTGATTGGTAAAAAGGCTTTAAGGAGGAAGGAGAGAGAGAGAGAGAGAGAGAGAGAGAGAGAGAGGCCTCTCCTTTTTCCGTATGTTTTCCATCAATCCATCAACTCTTCCTTCTTTTCTGATAGATATTTTTATCTTAAAGGTTTCTCCATTTTCTTTTTCTTATCTCTTTTTCACAACTAAAAATAAGGAAAAAATGAAAATCACATGAAACATCTAAAGCCTCGTTTTCACGGTGATAGTTCTATCATGAGAGTAACAGTCATGAAAGTTGTGACTGTTCACTCTCACGATAACAACTGCCTACACGTGTTAAAGTAACGTGATAGTTCTGTTACATGATAGCGTGACGTCTACTTCACAGATATTAAGCCCCGTTTTCACGATGATAGTTTTCACGATAGTTGCTGTTATGAAAGCAGCAACTATCGCGAGAACTATCATCGTGAAGACCACGTGATAGTCAACTATCGCACTGTCGCGATAGCACTATCACAACTATATCGTTTGATTAGATAGCTGATAGTACTGTCGCGATACAGTAATAGTTGTTGTGTGACCGCTTCTAGGGGAAATATATCCACTTTGTAGGGAAATTTGGCTTCTGGCGGGTTAGAGAGGCAACACTGTTGTTGACTCAATGATATCTGTGAAGTAGACGTCACACTGTGATGTGACAGACAACTATCACGTTCACTTCAACACGTGTAAACAGTTGCTATCGTGAGAGAGTTAACTATCGCAACTTTCATGACAGCTACTCTCATGAAAGAACTATCGCCACCGTGAAAATGAGTGACGTCTATCTACTTCACAGGATATCATTGAGTCAACAACAGTGTTGCCTCTCTCTCCCTCCATCAGAAGCCAGATTTCTCTACAAAGTGGATATATTTCCCCTACATCAACAACTATTACTATATTGCGACAGTACTAGATCAGCTATCTATAGTCAAACGAGATAGTTGTGATAGTCACTATCGCAACAGTGTTATAGTGACTAACATGTTGGTTTTCACGATGATAGTTCTCGCGATAGTTGCTGCTCTCATGAAAGCAACTATCGCGAAAATTATCGTGGAAACGGGGCTTTACTAAAGTATGAGAAATATGTTTTTATTGCATTAAAATGTAGATCACAACTCCCCCCCCCCCCTTTCTGAACGTCTTATTTCCTGTTTATTAATAGAATCATTCTGGAATTGAACATATTAACAAAAAAAATAATAAGTTTTGACTTCTTCTTTCGTTCTGAAATTGAAAAGTAGAATTTCTTTTGTTATAAATATAAAATCATTATTTTTAATAATGAAAAAAAAAATGTTGATGCTAATAATTTATGAACGATTTATATTTTTATAATTAAAATCTGTGATTTTTTTCAAAAAAAAAACACCTAATTTAAATTTTCAATTCTCTCTAAAAGGCTTGACGATATTGACGATCAATTTCAGTTTGACAATCTTGACTTTTTTTTCTTGTCAATCTGAAAATCAATCATGGATTTTATTTATTCAATCCAACTTCAATCTTGGAATCGAATTTCTGTTCAGCCAGAAAAATGTACTTCAATCTTTTTTTTTTTTAGATAAAAGGATGGCTGATTAGAAAATTTGAGACTTTTGTAATGATGAGAACATAACTAGTTAATTTTGAAAAAAACCTAAAATAATCTCGCTCCACATAAAGTTTGAAAAGAAAAACTTAAAACAAATAATTGCATTGTTGAACATTTGGGGCAATATTAAAATTTTGGATACAGAATACAAATCTGATCAATTCTGGCTTGTCGATCTCGACTTTTTTTAAATGCAGAAAATGATCGTCTTAATGTGGTGCTGGTTTTTTTATTACTCTTAAATGATGGCTTCAATTTTCTATTAAGCCAGAAATCCACTTCAATTTTTGGTGTGAACAAACTGAAAGTAAAAATTGGATGGTGCTTGATGACGTGGATTGACAAGCTTTGAATAAAATTATGTTTGTAAATTATGAGAACCATGAATAATTTAAGATAAAACGTTCACGTAAAAATTCAAAAGAAAACTTGGATTGAAATGATTTGAAAAGTCTGTGGCGTTTATGAGGGGACAATCCAGGATTGACAAGCCATAATTGATCATTTGTAACTAGAATAACACTGTATTTGGGTGTAAAAAATACACAAGTTGTAATAAAATTGAGGAAGGGGGTTGTTACTTGTCTTGTTCTTCTCTGAAATTGTTATCAATTTTACCGTTGAACAACTTTATATCGGATTAATTTCTCAATTTGAATGAAGAAGACAAAATAGAAGAAGCCTTTTTTTATTTAATAATATTATAAAATAAAAATCAATTCATCCTTTTGTGTTTTTCTCTAACAAAAGACGAGTCTTGTTGTAATATTTTTTTGCGTGTAACGTGTGTGGATTTCATACATAATAGGCCTATGATAGTCATAATACATGGTAGGTAGGTCTATATGTGTGTTGTATTAGGCGTGTCTTTTGTGTGGGGGGGGGTTTTTTTTGGTGCACTTTTTAATTCATTATCAATCATCTGTTGTTGTTTGTTGCCTTTTGTGGCTCATCTTTTTATATAATATTATTATATAAAAAAATATGTTCATTCTCCTTTTTTTTTTCTAATCTCTTTTCTGTCATTTTTTTGGTTGAGTGTGGCATGTTTTGCATTGTTGGCAAATGGTGCGAGACACAGTGCAGCAACAGCAGCAGCATGCAACCGCACAAAATGAACGCTTTTGGATTTTGCTGTCTCTCTCTCTTTCTCTCTCTCTCTCTCTCTTTCTCTCTCTCTCTCTCTCTCTCTCTCTCTCTCTCTCTCTCTTTATGTATATATATATATGTTACTGTCAATCTGCGGGAATCAGTCAATCTGCAGATTGAGTAGGCAATTTGCAAAACAACCAACCTACTAGTGAATTTGCAAAATTCAACATTTAAAATGTATTGAATTTTGCAGATTTGCGAGGAGTTTGTTGGTTTTTCAGATTGACTGATTCCGCAGATTGACAGTATAACATATATAATAATGTGTTATGCAGTTTATTTCTATCTTTCCATAACATAAGATACATATATTCCATTCTTGTTTTCTTCTTCTTTCCTTCGATTTGTTTAATTCCTGTGAGAGAATTCGCTTTTGCATCATTTGAGGGAGTGAAAAAGAAATGTATTGAACAGTCAGTACTTGTGTGTTGGTTCTCAAAGGGTGTGTTCAGGGTGTTTCGAATATTTTAATATAAAATTTTCAGATTTAAGATGATGGGTTTATGTATATGAACAAATAGGGCTGGCGATATTTTAGAGACCGATTTATAATTGCCTGTGGCATTTACCCTAAAGCGCCATATATCTTGAAGTGCAAAAACACAGAATTTTATATTTCTATTTTCTGATGTTTTTTTTTTTCAGCATGTGTGATTTTGCGCAGAAAAACAAAAGTTTGAGAACTGCTGGTTTTAGAAATGCATAATAATAAATATATGAAGCAACATTTGTAAGGTTGAAGTTAGTAGAAATAAAAGAGAAAATACAACAAAAGTAGACTTGAAAATCATGAGGATGATGACAATAGAAAAACTGTTTTTGGTCTTCATCTTCATCACCTCAGGTTTTCTTCTTATTTTATATATAAAAAAGAAAGGGTTGTTTGTTATTGTCATTTTGTTGTTAGAAAAAGAAGACAGAAGATGGATGATTTAATAGAAAATGTGCCATTGAATACATTAATTTAGACCGAGTAACAAAGTCCTCCTCCTCCTCCTCCTCTTCTTGTAAATCGATTTTACTTGCGTTTGGTATATCAAACAGGCAATTAGAAATCGGGACAAACAGAAGTTGGCTCCGCCCTTTTTATGACGACCGGCAACTACTAATTGGTTGGTTATGACGTCTGTCGTCACATGCTCCGCCCCTTTTCAACGTGGAACCACACACAACAAACAAATTAGAAGTTGTCGGTCTTCATAAAAAGGGCGGAGCCAACTTCTGTTTGTCCCGATTTCTAATTGCCTGTTTGGTATATACCATTTATCACACATTGAGTAATTGGAATGCACTGACTGTGGATTATGGTATTTGGTTGGTCAATTTTCGTTTACGATGACATTTTTATCTTTTTTTTTTTGTTAATATTTCATATTTTAATTCTGTAAGTTTTATAAGAATGAATGATGGATATTTGTGGAGAAGAAAGGTCATCATGTTTCAATCTGAATAAAAAAAAATATATATAATCGATTTTAAAAATCTTTCAAGTGGACTTACTTGTCTAAAAGTTTGTTTATTTGAAAAATCAAACTGGTTTGATGTTTATTTTTTATTTATCTTGTGGAAATATATCACGGTTGAATAAATACACAGTTTTGTTATTTTTCTAGTCCTAATCCTTATGCAACTCTTGTCTGTATATATATCAAACGGGGAAATGACTGTTTTTAGACATGATTGAACAGACTAGAGACCTACATTGAGTAAAAATTTGAAGCCCAGCCCATGAGAATTTATGCTGGGCCCAGCCCAACATGCTTCCCCACCCTCTCAGCATGTCCTCACAACCAACACGTTAGGTCCAATGACTTTACGGTGACATTTTGTGTTTGTTAAGCCGGTATTACACTAGCAACCTCCAATGCGATTCAACTTGCAATGCAACCTGTGATGTGACTTGCAACTAGAACTTTGTAATAAACTTCTATATCACACTATGCAATCTGGTTCCCAATGCATTTTTCAAAACTTCGTTTATGTCAAGGGGCCGACATTCGAGTGAATCTCGTATGGTATTAGAAGCTACTTTACTTTTAATCCGCGTTTTACTGAATTTAAAAATTTCAATTCTATTCTGGACATCCAGTAAAATGGGGCGACTGAATGAGCGCCAAATTGAACAAACGCCAAACTGAATAAGCGCCAAATTGAACAAACGCCAAACTGAATAACCGCCAAATTTTTGGCTTTTATTCAGTTTGGCGTTTGTTCCATTTGGCGCTTATTCAGTTTGGCGTTTGTTCAATTTGGCGCTTGATCAGCGCCACCAGTAAAATGCAACTAAAAAATTAAAATGACTTTCCATCCGCACGATCTGCTGTGAATCTTAGTGAAAATCGTACATGATTTTCTATTCAATGTCTGCCCCCTTTGGTTTGTGTCCATATTGTGATCAACTAACGGGAAGTTCATAAACCGGAAGTAATGAAACCGAGAATTCGTTCAATGTTACATATGTCATTTCCTCCAAACGGCCTGATTGGTTGTTTGTCAGAAAGATTAATTGAAAAGTCTCTCAAAGTTGAACCTGTTCAACTCACAGTCAGGTAGAAATAGGAGAGAACTTCAGTTGGCTCCGCCCTTGTTATGACGACTGGCAACTTCTAATTGGTTGGTTATGTAGTTTGACGTCACATGCTCCGCCCTTTTCAACGTCGAACCACACAACAAACCAATTAGAAGTTGCCGGTTGTCATAACAAGGGCGGAGCCAACTGAAGTTCTAACTGTCTGTGTTCAACTCGGCGAGACTGAGTCTCACACAAGTTAAAAATAAAGTTTTATCAAGTTGCATGTCATATTGCACATTTTATTGCATTAAAAATTGCTAGTGTAATACCGGCTGTATAATCACATTGTAATTTTAATCAGAATTTAAGATAAAAGATGATGAATCTGATGATTTCTTTCTCTCTTGTTTTCACAAATATCCTTTATGACAACAGTAATGAAGGGAAAACAGATTCTCTTTTTCTATCTTGTATGTCAACCATTATAATTAGGTCAGGGTCTTCTTTCTTCTTCTTCTTCTTATTCTAAATTTGAAATCCATTTCCGAAAGCAAAGAAGCCCTACATATAATTTTTAGTTTAACTCATGAGAAATTGATGATATAAATAAAAAAAAGTAAAAGAAAATCGTGATGTTGAGTAATGTAAACGTATTTTTTTTAAAAAAAAAAGAGGAAATTTATGTGAGCAATATGATGCATTAAGGAACAATCGATGATTCCGGCATCATTTATATAGGGAGGGGATAGGCTTAGGGGGCTATATTTTGGTTGTGTCTGTTTACTATCAGTTCCAGACATGCTTCAATTGTGTCTTTTTTTCCTCTCTCTCTCTCTCTCTTTTTCCCAAAAACCTCTTTATTTTCTTCTCCTTTTCTAGTCTAGAAAAGGAGAAAAATTAGAAAAAAAAGAGATTTTTTAGTTTTTCATCATCATCATCATCATTATTATTATTATTAATTCATGCTCTCCATCCTCTTGTGAATGAATAGCTGAATCAAAATGCAACCAACCAATTCTCATGTAGATAATTATACTACTTGAATAATAATAATAATAATAATAATAATAATAATAATAATAATATCTACGATTTATGGTAGATTTAATTTGATTTTAATTCCCAATTGTAAAAGAAAAAAAAAAGATGAATGGGAATGATGATGATAATGTAATTTTTGTTTAGAAACTTAGGTAGGGAGGGGGTTTGGTTATAATTTTTTCATTATTACGTGCTTCAGATGATGAACCCATTGGGCTATTGCTTCTCTCTCTCTCATTGTGTGTGTGGATGTAATTTAATATTTTGTGTCTTAAATAGAGTAGAAAAAACAACACATAGTAATAATAACGATAAAGCCACTTTTTTTGAAGTGTAACTTATGTTGTTTGATCTTTTTCTTTGGGTTTTTTAAATTGAAATTCTTGAGAAGCCAAAAATCCTCTAGAGAGGATGAGAGCGAGCAAGCGAGAGAGAGAGAGATAGATAAAGAGAGAGGGAGAGAGAGAGAGAGAGATAGAGAGATAGAGAGAGAAAGAGGGATAAAGAGAGAGAGAAAGAGGGATAAAGAGAGAGAGAGAGAGAGCAAGCGAGAGAGAGAGAGGGATAGAGAGAGAGAGAGAGATAGATAGAGGGAGAGAGATAAAGAGAGAGAGAGAGAGAGAGAGAGAGAGGGGGATAAAGAGAGAGAGAGAGGGATAAGGGGCGACTGAATAAGCGCCAAATTGAACAAACGCCAAACTGAATAAGCGCCAAATGGAACAAACGCCAAACTGAATAACCGCCAAATTTTTGGCTTTTATTCAGTTTGGCGTTTCTTCCATTTGGCGCTTATTCAGTTTGGCGTTTGTTCAATTTGGCTTTTATTCAGTTTGGCGTTTGTTCCATTTGGCGATTATTCAGTTTGGCGCTTGTTCAATTTGGCGCTTGATCAGCGCCACCAGGGATAAAGAGAGAGAGAGAGAGGGATAGAGAGTGAGCAAGCGAGAGAGAGAGAGAGAGAGAGGGATAAAGAGAGAGAGACAGACAGAAAGAAAGATTGGAAGTGTTTATTTGAATAAATGTTTATAAAATGTAAATAATTTGCAACAAAAAAAAATAAATCTTATTATGAAGAATAAATAAATGCAATTTTCTATGAAAAGCGTCTGTTTGTGTGTTTGATAAGAGAGAGAGTGAGAGAGAGAGAGAGAGATAAATGGGGCTGTTGTTGTTGTTGATGGTCAGTTGGCTAACCTGTAATTAATTCCCTTGGTGCCAATAAACTTACTTACTTTGAGAATAAATGTTTGAAGAAGAAAAAAAGTGGGGACACCGTCTTACCATGTCTTACAAGACATCGAGAATATTTATAATATAACTGATGATAATAATGGTTGAAAATTTGTTGGCTATTTTCGCACCTCGGTTGGAAGAGTGGCACAACTAACTTGGAGGTAAAATTAGTTTAAATTTGCATTTTTTTTTCTATGTCATTGTATTGCAGGGGAGCCAAATAAATAGATATTGTGAATAGTTAAAACTAGAGGTGGGACGATTCCTAAATTTTCTCGAATCCGAATCCTAAAAGGTTCTCGAATCCTTCATATAAGAATCCTATATTATTCATTAAGAAAATACAAATAAATGAAATAATATTAAATATTAAATTATTAATAATAAATAAAAAAAAACCAATGTGGTCCTCAGGGTCGCCACAAAGTGATGATATTGGTGGTCCGGATTGCAACAATCGACGGTTATTTTGTTAGTGAACTGCTTCTATTGGACGTCAATGGAGTTAAAACTAATTTTACCAAAGTTTTTAACATTTTTTTTTTAAGTTTAGGATTCGAAAGGACGAAAAAAGCGGCCAAGATTCGAGTTTTGGAATCTCGAATATTTTTCAAAGATTCGCGAGATTCGAATGGTCCTTCCCTAGTTAAAACGGTTTTTGCACCTGAAAAAGAGGTTTTTTGAGTTGTGCCACTCTTCCAGCCGAGATGCGAATATGTATACAGAAAAAAGGTTGATAATGATAATTAATAATAATTATTATTGTCACAGGGTTAATTGACAATATTTTGACGGATTTGACTAGTTTGATGCTTAAATTATATTATGGAATGACATAATTAAATTAGCTTTTTTTTTTTTTTGAATAAACTACAAGGTTTGTATTGAGTCCTTGAGATTTTTAAATCAACTAATAATTACAACATTTTAATGAATTAAAATTAACTAAAGTTGTATTTAATGTGGTTCTTTGTAAATATGTAATTTTGTAATAAATTCAGCCTGCACAGTTCTCTGTGGCCCATGAGTTATTACAGTATGGATGACTAGCGTAAAAAAACATTAAATGCCTTTTTTCCCAATTATAAAAAAGACTGATTTGAGGCGAGATTTTTCCAGTTTCTACCACCAACCACTCTTTTAAGAGTGTAGATAATTCTAGCCTTTAACCTGTCTTATTGATTGGAAAAAAAAGGGGAGGATGCTTTAATGATGACCTCAAAGCCTCTATGCCTGCCTGCCCGCCCGCCCATTATCTGTGGCGCCCACAGAAATTGCTTTATTAAGGGGAGGAGAGAGAGAGAGGGAGAAAGTGACAAAAGCGAAATTCGAAAATGACTATGTTTGGATGAAAAATAGCCTCAAATACATCCAGGCTTGGCCATGCATAAACGTCATGTGTCTCGGCTTTTTTTAATAGGGTTCCGGCCAAATATCAATTTTCTCCTTCACTGAGTTATCCAGGGTGAAAAACACTTGATATTCACTGAAATTTGTGCAATGCCGCCATCTTTTTTTGGGGGGGGGGATACATTAAAAAGTCTTTCCAGTTCTTAAGAGTTTAGTAAGAAAGCGAACATTTGTTTATTTTCTTATAAAAATTTTCATAAAATTTCTTTCAAAAAATAACAGCATTTTCAAATATTATGTGGAACTCTTCTTAGAATTCTAAGGGAAAATCACCCACGATAAAATGCCCCCCTTCTGATAAAATGCCTTACAAAGTGAAATTCAGTGGGATTTTTATTTTCAGCATGTGTGATCTAAGAAAAAAGATTACATGCTGAAATAATCCCACTTTTTAAAGGCTTTTTAATAGAAACGCCATATGTTGTTTTGAGTGCATCAAAGAAATTATAACTGAATTTTATTTTCTAGTGGGATTTTTTTTTTATGTCCACTTTGATGTAATTCAGTTACAGTGGAAACCGTTTAAGATGGGCTCCATTGAAAAAAAAATACTTGTGTAAATTGCAAGGTAGATGGCGCCTGCAACCCCTCTATAGGTGGCAAACTACACTCATTGTCAATTAGTTGACATCGAATGCACCCTTTTAGCTTTAAAAGCGTCCAAAACAACCTTAATTATCAGAGCACGTGGACAAACGTAACCCAGAACGTATAAAAGAGAGCACGTGCAGAAATAGCGATGACGCAATTAAAAAGTTTGCCACGTGAAAAAAAATTAATAAGGTGACTCAAGAGTTGAAGAGTGTGAGTACATTTCTATGGGAAGAGGGCTAGTGGCGCCATCTAACGCACTACCCGCACAAAATAAATGATGTACTTCGGATAATATCGAAATATATATTTTCAGTCGCGGCGTTCTTTAAAATATAATAACAAATTTGTTTAATACGAAGAAGAAAAAAAAATATATCTATTATATATATATATATTTTCGTGTTAAACGTATTCTCTCTCATTGTTTATTTGAAGAAATGAAAGTTGCCAATTGGTTGTGTACATATAGAATGAAAGTTCTATTTCGGACTTAGAATTTCCAATATTTTTCTACATTCAAATTCAATGAAGAGAGAGAGGGGGGGGGGGGAGAGAAAGAGAAATTGCAGTTTTTATGTTGGTTTATTTGGATATAGTTCAATTTCATGTTTTTATTTTACAATCTTCTCTATTCTTTCAGTTGTTCAACAAATATATAAATAAAACAGATGAAGAAATGTTTTTCGAAGAAAATAAATAAATATATATATATATATATATATATATATATATATATATATATATATATATGTATATATAATATAATACACTGTATAATATATATATACATATATATATATATATATACATATATATATACATATATATATATATACATATATATATATATATATATATATATATATATATATATATATATATATATATATATGTATATATATATATATGTATATATATATATATATATATATGTATATATAATATAATACACTGTATAATATATATATACATATATATATATATATACATATATATATACATATATATATATATATATATATATATATATATATATATATATATATATATATATATATATATATATATGCTGTAATAAGTAATATAAGTTTTGAGCAAATAAAATTTGGAACCCCCCAAAAAAGGGGGGCCGTAAGAAGAAAAATACAAGAAAGATGTCAAATAAAGAGAGAAAAATCGTTAAGAATGAAAAATCAATTGTTTTTTTTTTTTGTGTATAAAACCCCCTGAAGGTAGAAAAACCTAATGAGGCAATTTGAAACTGTGTTTACTTTAAAAGTTTAAATTGAAACTTTTTCTTTTCTTCTAATTAAATCGATGTAGCTTTTTTTTAAAGATAGGCCTAATTAATTAAAATGATGAGGGTTTTTTTTTTTCATTATGTGAATATATATTAGTAATATCTTCTCAAATGAATTAAAAGGTTTTATATATAAACTTAATGAACTTTTTTTTTCTTCTTTAAAAATTTAGATTGGAAATTAATTCGTAATCCTGGCGACGCCAGAGTGTGGCCCGCATGGACTCGGGCGGAAGATCTAACGTTGAGGCTTTGTTCCGTTTGTGTGGTAAAAAAACGATTTAATTAACATTGAACATTTTTTAGAACATTTGAACCAAATTTAACATTTTAAAGTTAAGGTGGTTTTAAATGAATTTTACAAAAAAAAAAGTGGCCGTATAAAAAAAAATTGACTCGCGAGTGGTCGCGATTTCGGTCACACGCCGACCACTTTTACATTTTTATCTAGAGACCACTAAAAGTCGCTCGTTTGTGAACACCGGTTTTTTTTTATCCTGATATTCTTAAGGTGGTTTTTTTTACCTCTGGAAACTTCGTTTATGTTGTCTTTCAAGATTCAAAAATGAAGAGAAACTTGAATGTGTTTTAGAAACTAGAAGGGCTTTTTTATGTCAAGTTTGAAAATGAGCTACCCTTCTAGTTTCTAAAACACATTCACTTAATTACGAAATAACCAGAGTTTTAAGGTGCACTTTAAACACTGAATTATAATTTAATTTTGAATTCTAGTTAAGATTTTATTGTTTTAGAACGTAATTAAACAAAGGGTTCTATCTAATTTTTTTTTTTTAATTTCTGTTTTCAAGAAAGTTTAACCGATCAGAAAGCCGCTTTGCTTCAGCTCAAGATAATTACATATGTAAGTTATACAAAAAAAAAATTGCAAAACAAAAGTTTAAAGTTCACTTTTTTAAAATTTATTTGTTAATTTTTATGTGTTTTACATGGTTATTTTTCAGTTGACGGAACAGACAAACAGTGAAAGTGGTTTCTTGATACTTGTGAGTGAAGATGGTGAAGAATTGTATTGTCAGGTTTGTATTATATTTTGTCTTCTGGTTTCAATGAGAAAATTGGGTTGGGTATCATATGGGTAACTGGGGAGGCGAGGAGGGGTATCGAGTGGATTCTGAGAGGGTTTTTTTTAATATATATAAAATAATTCCGGATTGATTTTAGTATTTTGTATCCATGGAAATTGTGAAATGAGATCCTTCCAGCTATTGGACATTTTTTTTTCTGGACGTTTTTCTTTTTATATATTGTTTCCTTGTTATTGTTGCCTCTTTAAGTCGGAGCTAGAATTTAATATCAACTATTTTCTTCAAATTACAAACTTATTTTTCAAGAGATTTTCAAGAGACAGGATTTTTTTTTAAATAAAAAAATTGTAAAAAGATTTAGGATGGAAGTGAGCAAAAGAATTGGGGACAGATTAAAAGAATGAACGGATGAACATTTGGTGGGTAACTCTAAAACCCGAAACAGAATACTTATAGAATTGCCCCGCCCCCTCCTTCTCTCAGAATGTAAAAATATTAATTCAGTTTAAAACATGCTTTGTGTGTTCTGCAATCATGTTAATAGTGTTCATCCCTTGGTTCATCACAAGGTTTTTACAGGCATTTAGAAATTGTGGAGAACTTCAGTTGGCTCCGCCCTTTTTATGACGAACGACAACTTCTAATTGGTTGGTTATGTAGTCTGACATCACATGCTCCGCCCTTTTCAACGTCGAACCACACAACAAACTAATTAGAAGTTGCCGGTCGTCATAAAAAGGGCAGAGCTAACTGAAGCTCGTCCCGATTTCTAAATGATTGTAGGTGTTTGTGTTCATTCATTTCTGTATAGGTTTTATAATTATGTATGATGTTCATCCGTTCATCGGTTCATCCTTTTATCTCCAGACCCACAAGAATGGTTTGTTTTTACTATAACTCATACTGATGAGTTGTGAGTTATATTCGAGTGCAAAATTAGCAGAAACTAGAAAGTGTTTTAGTCACTTAAGGGGGTATATAACATGTTAATATCTTTCAAAATAAACTTTGTATGGAATGAAATTTAAAAAATATATCGTCTGCTTAAAATTTGGTCATTTTCAAGCGTATTTTGAAAGATATCAACATGAAATATATTCTTAAAAGGGATTTAACTACTCTTCTAGTTTTTAAGTTAAAGTTTCTATTGGTTTTATACTTGAAAGATTGAATAATCAGAGGCTTTTTTACCTTGTAAAACTACCTAAAGAAGTAATTAAAAGTGAATTATTAACTATAAGAGTAAATAAATTACTTAAGAACACATTTTTCATGTTTTTTAGATCTTTAAAAAAATAAACTTTTTTATGGAACTAAAAATTGAAAATTTTAAAAGAAAATCAACAAATTACATTATTTTTAAAATGACAATAAAAGTGGTCTTCGTGTAGTGGAAACCGACGATTTGAATCGACTTTATAAGACCACTTTTTTCAGTTCACTAGTAGGACCACTTCTTAACTGTTGACAGTTGACTTGAGTGGTCGGTTTCGACCACTTTTTGCATAATCTGTGAACGCCCTTAAGATTATCTTTTGAAAAAATGATTATATTTTTTTTAGTTAAAATATTGGCTGTAACTCAATATTGATAAGACAAAAAAAAATAACAAAAATGATAAAAGTGGCGACTGATTAGAGGCTTTTTTTCTCTCTTTATCTTCCTTCAGGTTATCGGTAATCAGATATTACACGAGGAGGTGAAATTTCCTGTAAGTATTCTTTTTCTGTATCATTTCTTGTTGTCGTAGTTAGTTATATCGAACATTTGTTTCGTATATTGCTAGGGCCGTTGTTGATGGACACAAATGTCCAACTAACTCTTCATATGAAAAGCTTTTCTTACAATTCATTCGAAATGTCAAAGTATCTTTTCTGCTTTTTTTCAAAGAAAAGCTTTGATCAAATTCTTCTCGTAATCATTGATTTGAACATTTAGAAGTTTGAAAAATATTTAGGGGAAGATAAAAAAAAAATGTGACATGCCACACAGTGTACATGACACATAGTAACAACACATTGGAAACACACAGTTAGAAAAATCGATAACTAAAGGAATGTAACAGTAATCGTCAATTCAGATTGCTGACTCGTATCAACTCGGAAGCGTGATTTCAAAGGGCGTCCATCGGTTTATCGGACATTTAAATTGAGATGTGGCAGCTTATTTTTTTTTTTTTTGATTGCGAGAGATTTAGAGTCGTACAAGAAAATCGAACATGTTTTATTAAATAGTAGAAAATAAATTAGGAAAAAAAAAGTGACACATTTTTATGAGAACAAAAAGGAAAATAAAAGGAAGAAAATATTTAAGAAAAATAATTTTGCTGGTTTCGTGCACTTTTTTATTAAATTAATTTGCGCGCTACGCTTGTTAAAAATTAGTGCAAAAAAAGAAATTAATACTGTTTATTATTGAACTAAAATAAAATTAGAATTTAATGAAATTTTGAAGAAGAAAAAAAAAATAATTACACTATAACAATTAAAAAAATGAGTTTTTTTCTATTTATATTTGAATTTCTATTGGACAAAGTAAAATATTTTTCTCTTTGATTTTTCCTTGATTCCGAAAACTCTTACGAGAAAGTCGAAACTTACGAAACTACAAAGAGGAAATCCAAAGTTAGCTTTTTCTAACGGCACCATTCCCATTAAATACCATTATACATCGATGTATTCAGCAGTTTGACATCACATACAATATAAATATATAGATATGACGTCAAATGGTTGAATAAATCGATGATTAACGGAATATGTAGTATAAAACTACAATGTGTGTGTGTTTACGATTCGTTACATACGCAATTATAGCTCAATTCTATTGTTCTGCTCTACAATTACCTTGATGATGATGATGATGATGATGATGATGATGATGATAAAATAAATTACCTGATAAGTTATTTAAAGTTGAAAAAAAAATCTGATTTCATTCAGTGGATTTTTTTTGTTGTTGTTGCAAGTTTTCTTTATTATGAATGTTGATTTTGATATATATTTTTTTTGGGTCTTTGATTTAATATTATACCGGAAATCTTTTGAAAATTTTTACGTTTCAGATCAACAACAACAGTTTTAGTACAGCATTGTCGGAAAAGCGGACAATAACCTTGGAAGATATTAATCTGGTGAGTTTTTTTTTAGAATAAATAATTGAAGGAGGAACCGAATTAAAAGAAGAATAAGGGAAAATCAATGCAGCTTATATAATAGGGAGTGCAAAGGGGGGCTAGGGAGCGTCAAGATGCCTATTATTTTGTCTACTAGAATTCTATACCTATGGAACAAACTTATTCAATTTAGAATTTTCGTAAAGTGAATCTTGACTTTTGTTGAAGCCATTTTTTATCCTTTTTTTTTTTCTCTCTCTCGATCCCTTGTGTGTCTGTAACAATCAATAATATACTTCTATTGTTAAAAAAAGAGGCGGCCTGTCAAAATGTTACTCAGGGAGAAAAAAGCAGTTAGATGCTGCTGCTATCCTTTTTTTTTAGGTACACATCTCTTGGAATTTCTTGAAGATGACTCTTTAAAAAAAAGATTTTTTTTTTGCTATTAAATTACTTTAAACAAAAATAAATACTGAATTACTTAATAATTCAAAATGATAAATGGGTTCCTTTCATGTTTTAAGATGTTTTAAATGTTTTATTTTTATATGGAAATTTTGTTTACAAAAATAAGAATTTATGCTAAAAATAGTTTTTTTGTTCTTCTTTGCATTAAGGGTCTTGCCACACAGACCACTTTTTGACTGCAGAAGGAAGTCGAGTTGTTCCCCCCCCCCCCAACCGACCATTTTGAGTCTTGCAACCACCTTTGACTTCATTTTGCAGTCGAAAAGTGGTCACAAAAAAGAGGTTCTTGTATATATTCCAACGCTAAGCTTATTTTAAAGTGTAAAATGCACCTCGAACTCTAGTTAACTCTTTTATTTTTCAGAAACAAAATGAAGAGAAAATTGAAAGTGTTTTAAAAAACTAGAAGAGTACCGATTAGCTCAATTATTTAAGTGTATCTTTTATGTCGAATATCTTTTAAAATCAGCTTTTTATGTTAGTTTAAAAAATCATCCAACTTTAAGCAGACAATATTTTTTTTTTAATTTTTGTCTTTAAAAAGTTTATTTTGAAAGATATCGTCAATATGAAAATAGTCATCATCATCATCATCATTTCCTGTACCTTATCCCGCAAGCAGCAGGGTCGGCCTTGCTGGTTCTAACTCTCCACTCGTTCCGATTTTGCACCAAGCCCCCAGTGACCCCACATGCCTCCATATCCCGTTTTACTACCACATCCCAGGTTTGCTTGGGTCTTCCTCTACCCCGTTTTATTCCCAGGTCTAAGTTCATTGCCTGTCTCAGCAGCCCATCTTCTCCACTCCTGAGGACATGCCCAAACCACCGCAGCCTATTTTCCTGCATCTTTTCTACTATATTTGTCACCCCTACACTACCCCTAATAAAATCATTTCTGATCCTATCCCTTCTGGTCACCCCACTCATAAACCTTAGCATCCTCCTACCTGCATTCTATCCTCATGCACCTTCTTGATTGCCCAACATTCTGACCCATACAACATAGCTGGTCTGACTACTGTTCTATAAAACTTTCCCTTCAACTTTATAGGTAACTTCCTGTCACATAAAACCCCACTAGCCTGCCTCCACCTATGCCAACCTGCTTTTATCCGGTTTGTGATGTCTAAGTCTAAGCTCCCATCATCTTGCAGCACAGATCCTAAATATTTGAAGTCATGCACCTGCTGCATTAAACTGTCCCCAAGTCTAATCCCCTCATTCAACTGTTCTTTTCCATCCCACTGAAATTTCATGTACTCCGTTTTTGCCCTACTTATTTTCAACCCCTTTGATTCCAAGGCATTCCTAGTCTCCTCTAACCTTATCTCGAGTTCCAATTTGGATTCCCCAACTAAGACTATGTCATCTGTAAACAGCATACACCAGGGGACCTCCTGCCTCACCCCTGCCAGTAACTCATCCAGGACCAAAATAAATAGATATGGACTAAGTGCTGAGCCCTGGTGCACCCCAATCCTAACACGAAAACTGTCAGAGAACCCCCAGGCAGTCTTAACGCTTGTCCGTGCATCCCTATACATGTCCCTCACCATATCTATATAACTCTCACTCACCCCCTTCTTCTGTAAGACCTCCCACAATAACGTCCGTGGTACTCTGTCATAGGCTTTCTCTAGATCTATAAATACCATGTGTAACTCTTTCTTGGCAGCCCGAAACTTCTCAATAACTTGCCTTACAGCAAAAATAGGGTGCATTGTGGATTTTCCTGGCATAAACCCAAACTGACTTCTCCCAATTGCAGTTTTACCCCGTAGTCGCGCTTCAATTACTCTCTCCCAAAGCTTCATCGTATGACTCATCAATTTAATACCTCTATAGTTCCCACATTCCTGAACATCACCCTTCCCTTTGAAAATAGGCACTAACCAGCTGTCCCGCCATGCATCTGGCATTCTATCCCCCATAGCCAATCTATTGAATAACTTTGTGAGCCAGGAAATGGCAACATTCCCCAAGACCTTCCACACCTCTACTGGTATCCCATCTGGCCCTAAAGCCTTCCCTAGCTTCATTTTTCGCAATGCCTGAACAATTTCCTCAGCCCTAACCTGCTCCACTTCTTCTCTATCATTATTTCTTCCAGTGAAAGGCTCCTGCTCTACCCCCTCATTCATAAGCTTACTAAAATATTCCCCCCACCTGTTCCGTACTGGCTCCCTACCCCACAATACTTCGCCCCCATTATCCTTAACACTCACCACCTTTTCAAAATAGTATTCATGTCTTCATGAAAATAGTATTAAATGATATTTCTGCTAATGTTTCTAATACACTTTTCAGTTTCTATTTATTGTTGTTGTTGTTCTTCTTTTCATAAAACATCTTTAAATATTAATTTTTGAAAAGATGACAGTAGAAAATCTGAATTTCTTTTTCTTGTTGTAAATTTCATTTTTCAGGATCATCGAGATGACATCAGTCACTTTGTAGGTTTCGAAGTTACAGCTTTATTGTGCGTTCCGGTAACTTCCGAATCTCGAGACGGCAACGTCGTTTTGCTCGGATGCGTCGTCAATAAAAAAGACACTTCCGGGTAAAGTTTCAAAGTTCGTTTCATATTACGGGTTTTTAGTTCCGGTTTTTGGTTCATTTTTCTTCTTTTTTTTTTTTTTTTTTTTTTTGCGAAAAACTTGTTATTTTTGTGAATTTTGACGCCGCTTTATTCTTGAACGTTTGGTGGTTTCATTTTGAAAATAGGTTTTCTAAACTAGACGAATCCATCATTCTAGAGTGTTTTCGATTCTCGGCCACTCTCCTCATGAATACCTTAGCATTTGAGGAAGAAAGGAGGCTCAAGGTTCAATGTCAGGTGAGAAAAGCGTGAGGATTTTTTTTTTCTTTTTTGCTTTGTATTTTGTTTCGAAAGCATTTTTCTAGCTATTTCTTACTTATAAGTGGGTCCCACCTCTTTCTTTGACTTTGCTTCCACACGAACAGTCGCTGCTGACAGTTGCCAAGAATCTGTTTTCACATTTAGGCAAGAACGGTTTTTTTTTTAATTGTTATCTGTTAATTTGTCTCTTGTTTTAACAATGTCACTTAGACTCACAAGTAAAGTCAAAACATTTGCGCAAAATAAATATGTAAATTCAGAAGTATGTGCAAATTTATTTTTTTTAGAAATTGTGCGTTTTATACAAATAGAAAATAAATCCTGAAAAAATACTAAATAGGCAAGAAAATTGTTTATTTTATGCAAATAAACATATATTTTCTAACAAAAGCACAATTAATTAAAAGTTTAAAGCATTTAAGATGGTTTATGAACGGCTGATTTTCAAACTTATGATTATTCTGAAAACACCGCCGGTCTTTTGAAACTTGAAAGGTTTCCAAAGGTGGTCCAAATGTTGTCGAACTTGGTGACAAAACAAATACCGGTAAGTCTCAATATCGGAAAGTATTCGGTTTTGGCGACAACTCGACTTCATTTTGCAGTCAAAAAAGTGTTTCAAAAGTCGTCTGTGTGCGAAGGCCCAAAACTAATTATTATTACTGCCACATATGGCACTGATATAGTATCATAATATGTATCCAAAAGAGAAGTTGAAACCTTGATAAAATGCGTTTTGTATAAACTTTTGGCTTTACTTATTGAGTGTGGGTTACCACGAGCCTCTACGATGACGGTGTTGACATCAACTTATTATACGTTTGTGCGTTTTATTGAACAGACGATGTCACTGTGTTGCTCAAAGAGATCATGTCGGAAGCGAGAAACTTAACAAAAGCTGAAAGGTCAGTTTAATCTCATTTGTGGTTGTTGTTATTAACATTATTATTATTATTATTATGATTGATAAAATTAGATTTTTGATGGTGGTTGTGGTTTCTCTTTCTTTTTTTTTTTTTTTTTGTAAAAACTTTGTTTTTATACAGATGCTCATTGTTCCTATTGGACCGCGAACGAAATGAACTTGTGGCAAAGGTTTTTGATGGCAATTTAGCCGAAGATAACAATGAAGTAAATTGATTTCTTAAGTTGTTATTTTGTAATCTTTCTTAATAGGAAAAAAAAAAACCCTTGAATGCGAACTCGTGGGTGACAAATTTTTATTGAATGAATTGAATTTTAAGCAGATTTGTAAATTATTATTGAAATAATTTACTGTTTTAAGCAGTTATTTTATTTATTTCTACAATGACTATTCCACCTTCATTTTTTATATAATTGTTTTTAGAAGCTCGTTAAAAACTAGAAGAGTTTAAAGAACTAAGAGTTTAACTAGAGTTTAAACTTTAACTAGTTTTAGCTTTGAATTTTGGTTGTACTAACTTTTCGAGGCAAAATTAATAGAAACTTGATAGTGTTTTAGAAACTAGAAAGGTAGGTCAATGTTAATTTTTGTCTATAAAAAGTTTATTTTGAAAGATAAGCTTAGTAAAGATTGCATGAAAACTTAATACAATTAAGGGGCTGCATTACAAAATTACTTCGAAAAATCTCCACAAAGAGCGCTAGCATCGTTTTTCTATTGAGTCTATAGACCCATTTTTAAAGAAAAAATGTTAATTTTTATGTGAAGTTGTGTAATATTACGTTTTCAAAGTGCACCTTAAATACATGCTGATCTTGTGTAGAATGACAAAAAATTCTGATTTAGCTTCTTAAGTGGATACAGTTACTCTTCTAGTTTGTAACACATTTTTAATTTCTTCTTGGTGGCGCTTTTTTGAAACCCAGAAATAACCAAGAGTTCGAAAATCACCCGTTCATAAAACATGTTTAAATTTCGTTAATTTATGTGTTTCCCTGTTTGGGATTTCTATAAAAAGTTTATTTTTAAAAATATAAACATTTTTTTTCCCCTGCAGTTTCGATTTTTTCTATTGTTTTAAATCAATCAATCTTTGGTTTTTATAGAATGTTTCGAAAAGAAAAAAAGTGTTTTCTTCATTATTCTTCACCATTTCGAAGCACATTGCGAAAATTAATGTCGTTGTCAACGGTTTTTAATTGTTTCGACGTATAGATTTGGTTTTTCTTCTTTTTCAGAATGGAGTCGAGGTTCGAATTGCTGCAAACAGAGGGATTGCGGGACACGTTGCTATGACTGGTAATGATTTATCCGTACAATTGATACGTTTAGGTTGTTTCGTCAGTGCATTCAATTGTCATAGAAGGGTGTGTTTCACTTGTTTCTTTTAAGGAGAGTTGCTCAACATAAGGGATGCTTACTCTCATCCACTGTTTTATAAGGGTATGGACGAAAGCACCGGCTTCAAGACGAGGTTTTTACAGTTAAAACGAACGCCACCGAACCCCCCCCCCCCCCCCCCCCAAAAAAAAAAACACAACAACAATTCTTTATAGATTGCTTCTTAATTTATGTTTCTAGGAACATTTTATGCTTCCCGATAAAAGATGAAAAAGGTGTTTTAAATCTTATAAAATTAATTTTTGGACTTTTTTTGTAATTTGTTTGTTTTATTGAAAAAAAAAAGATGTAATCGGAATAGCGGAACTTTGCAATAAAATTAACGGGTCGTATTTCTCGACGTTTGACGAGGAGATCGCAATGGCCTTTAGCATTTATTGTGGAATCAGCATCATGCATGTGTGTGTCAAATGTTTTACGCAAAGTACTACGCGGTACTTTTAAAATAAAATTCTTAACATTTAGTTTTGTAATTTATTTTTAGTCTCTAATGTACAAAAAAGTGAGAGATGCGCAACATAGGAGCCGTTTATCTAACGAACTTATGACGTATCACATGCAGGTTTTAATCTTTTATTGCAAATAGATTCAGAAAAAAATATATCCGGAGTTTTTATTTTCTTAAAAAATGAATTTTAGGTTCCTTGCGATGAAGTTAAACGTCTTTGCAACTCTAAGATTCCTCATCCTGTCGATTTTGACTCGAATTTTTGTAGTTTCTCGTATACACCGAGGTCGATTCCCGATTCGCAGGGTGTAATTGTAATAACACGACGTCTCGAGTGTTTCGATAAAACTTAACAGTTATTCATTATCTTCGTCTTCTTTTTTTAATTTAATATCTAGGCCGTAGTTAGCATGTTTGAAGATTTAGGAATGTTAACAAAGTGCAGGATAGGAGTTTCGACTGTTGCAAGGTTGTGTGAAGAGTTTGAAATTCATGTTCCGCCACCTTCGACTTGTGTTTTACCGTTTTGGTTTCGTATTAGGTTTGTTCTGATGGTGAAGAAGGGTTATCGGGATCCACCTTACCACAATTGGTCACACGCTTTTTCAGTGACGCATTTCTGTTACTTGCTTCTGAGGAATTTAAATCTTCTCGGTGACGAGTGGTTAACGTCAGTATCTCGAAAAGGATTTTTACCTCCGATGATAATTAAAGCTAACGGGTAGTTTGTTGTTTTAGTGATTTAGAGGGACTTGCACTTTTTGTGGCAAGTCTTTGTCATGATTTGGATCACAGAGGAACAACCAATTCGTTTCAAGTTGCCTCGGTATATAATTATGTGTGATTTTTTTTTTAAATGTAAAATAATCGAGTAAGAAAGAGATAAATGTTGGTTATGATTAACTATTTTTAGAAGTCTGTGTTGGCGGCGTTGTATAGTTCGGAAGGATCTGTAATGGAGGTGTGTAATTGTATTTGCCATTTGTAAACTTGTTTTCTTGTCTTATAATTCAATACGGAAACGGATAATTTTGTGTTTTTTAGAGGCATCATTTTGCTCAGGCAATGTGCATTCTTAATACAGATGGCTGTAATATCTTTGAAAATCTTTCTCGTAAGGTTAGTTATTTACTTTGAACGTAATAAACTGGTGTTAAATTTTATTAACAGTTCGGGTTGAAAATTTTGAAAGTGGGCGTAATTTTTAGGTGTGAAATAAATTCGTTAATTATTTTATATATAAAATTTTTTTTACAAACTAAAGCAGTGAAGGATTGTCACAAATGTATTTTCACAATAAAATTTAAAGTTTCTAAGAGAAAACAAATGAAAAATTTTAAATTTATAATCATAAAAAATGTAATTTAAAGACTTTTTTGTTATCTTTGTGATATTAGTTATTGAAGTTAAGCTTTTTATGTGAATTTGAAAATGACCCAAATTTAAGCGGATGATATATGTATTTTTTAATTATTGTCTATAAAAATGATTTCTGTATTTTGAACGATAAAAACGTGAAAAATACAATTAATAATTAAGTGATTCAGCTACTCTTCTAGTTTCTCTTAAAGTTCTCTCACAGTACGAAAACCAGCTCTTGTTTATTAGCGAAATTCTTAAATTAAAGTGTATTTTTAAAGATATTTTTGTAGAAATACTTTTTATGAAAATGTTTATAACAAACTTTGAATATACGCGCTCGCTCGTATATTAAACTAATAAATTTGGCTTTTTAAAGAGGTGAGTAAGTGGAGCCCCCCCCCCCCCCCTTTGCCTGGCTTTGCGGGCGGCCCATGCCGTTACTTTTAACTCGGTTCACTATGACTACGCCTTAAACAGAATAATAGAATAGTTTTGACATGTTTTAAATTCTTAGGAGTACACTCAATGTTTGGATTGTATGCGTGATATTATTCTTGCAACTGATCTTGCTCACCATCTTAGGATAGTGAAAGATCTCAAGAATCTAGTTGGCGGTACGTTTTCTTTCTCGAATCCACTTCGATCGAGATCGCGGTTCTTATTTATTTATCTAATTTCAAGACGGATACGATAAAGATAATCCAAAACATCACAAGTATCTCCTCTGCCTTCTGATGACGGCCTGCGACGTGTCGGATCAAACTAAAGACTGGAGAAGCTCAAAGAAAATAGCTGTAATTACGTTAATGAAGTTGATTGTCTTTTTGGAGGCTTTTTGCTAACGATTGTGTTTTTTGTTTGTTTGCGTTTTTAGGAATTAATTTATCAAGAATTTTTTTCGCAAGGAGATTTAGAAAAAGCGATGGGAAATCGACCGTTAGAAATGATGGATCGAGAAAAGGCTTGTATTCCACAACTCCAGATAAGTTTTATCAACCACATTGTTGCTCCTGTTTACGAGTAAGTCGAAATCGAAGAATTCGTTTTACGGCGAGATCGATCGTTATTTAATAAAACTTTTTTTTTTCCCCCTCGTTATTCTAGATTGTTGTCAAAGTTATTTCCAAAAGCCGAAGTTCTTTTTAAAGCAGTTACGGCAAACAAAATGTACTGGGAGAGAATGAGAGACGTATACAAACAACGAAATACGACGAGTACTTCATCGTTGGACATCTTCGACGATGAGGAACTGGACGCCGAAGTTCTCGGCTCTTCCAATTACCAAGTAAGCCACTGAGAAAAAACTAAAAGAACTAAGAGAAAAAGACAAAAAAGTGTTTGAAGAAAACACACAAAAAAAATCCTCATCTCTACTTTTATATAAATAATATGTAAATTGATTTATTTATTGATTTTTTTTTCCGATGCATTTCTTCGTAAAGACAAGTTCCTGGTGGCCACAATATATAAAGAAATTATAATTCTGATATTTCAGAATTAGTTGGCCCTTTTTTTCCTCCTCTCTGCTCCCATCTATTTTTGTCTCCTTCCTTCAACTTATTTATCTGTTTAAGATATCTTCGAGATGTCTTTATGTCGGGGGAAATCTAGTCAATGATGAAAGGTGTTAACGAAGTTATCTCTCGTGCAATAATCGTTTTTTTGAAGAGTTTCTGCTCTTTCTCGCGCATTTGTAAAAAAAAAAAAAAGAATATATGAGAAAAATGTGTACATTAGTTATTTTTATGCGATGTTTGTAAACATCTCTTCTCCTCCTCGTCGTTCGAAGATGAAAGAAACAAAAAAAATCCTCTTTGAATGAAAACATTTGACGAAAAAAAAAGAATTTCTTCCATTTTCAGTGTCATAAATCATTATTTACTAAAAAAAAAAAGTGTATATTAGAATAAAATTAAAAATCCTATCAAAAGTTAGGCTGTTTTAAAAGGTTAGAAATGATGAAATACATCGTCTTGTACAAATTTCTAGATTTATAACTCGACATAAAAACTTTCATTTCGTATTTATGAAGTTGTCGGCAATACTTAGGATTTTTGTTTTTAATTTTGCCACATTTTTTTATTATTATTATTTTACATTATTCTGTTGTTATGCTTTGTGCCATTTCTGCGCAGAATTTGCATTTGCCTCGTTTTTTTAAATGGGCTGGCGGTCAATTGCAGATTATGCTATAAAAGAAATGAAATATTTGTGTGTCTAATCAAAGGAATATAGAGAAATATTTTTTTCTTCTTCTTCTTCTTCTGGTTACTTTGTGAATTTTTTTTAAAAAAAATGATGTAATTGATAATTTAAAAAAAAATCAATGTGAAATTCAGTCAGTTCAATCAAATTTTTTTTTAAAAAATGAATCTATTTAAATGTAATTTTATTAATGATTTTAAAAAATGCTGATTGCTCAAAGACCTAATTTTAAGTAATTTCAGGTATAAAAGAATAAATGTACAGAATGAGGTTTAAAAGCACTTTTATGTTATTTTAGAAATCTTAGGTTGGTTTAAATCTAGTTAAAAAGTGTACTAGTTTAGTTTGTGTGTGTTCATTTTCAGTGAAAAAACAGTTATTGTTGCTTTTAACCGTGTTACGACAACATATTGTGAACACACACAACACACATGAAAACCCTCTTTTATCATTACGAAATTTCGTTATTTGAGCTTTCATCCTGTCTCACCAATCTCATTGTGGTAATTTTGATTGAATTGGCTTTTTAATTTTTTAAAACACTTGTAAACATTGATTTGTATGCAGTGTTTTTCTATTGCCAATACAATCAAACTCGGTTATAGCGTTATTCGTGGGCTTTGTGACGTTGTATCCGAGGTTACCCTATTTTTCGTCATTTAAATACATATTATTAGTAAAAAGATATATGTTATTGTCAGTTTTATTTCATACACATCCGGTTTCTCATAGACATTTAATTTTGACGCAATTCTTTTGAAAAGATTTCTTTAGTTTTAATTAGAGGTGGGACGAATCGTAAATTTTCTCGAATCCGAATCCTAAACGGTTCTCGAATCCTCCTATATTATTCATTAAGATGATACAAATAAATGAAATAATATTAAGTATTAAATTATTAATAATAATAAACAAGTGTGGCACTCAAGTGTCACCACAAGGTGATATTGGTGATCCGGGTCCAACCACCGAAATTGCAACAATCGCCGTTTTTTTTGTTAGTGAACGCTTCTATTGGACGTCAATGGAGTTAAAACTAATTTTACCAAAGTTTTTAACAGTTTTTTTTTTAAGGTTAGGATTCGAAAGACGAAAAAAGCGCGAAGATTCGATTTGTCGAATCTCGAATATTTTTCAAGATTCGCGGGATTCGAATGGCCCATCCCTAATTATTATAATATTTATATTAATGTTGCATTCCATTGAGTAGGGTAATTCACGATCAACTTGCCGTTTTTCAATGAAAATAGTAAAATTCCTAGAAATTGTGTCGTTATAGCCGAGGTAGAGAGTGACGTTATAACCTAGGAATAAAATAACATTATTTATATATATATATACAGGAATCCTTTTTAATTGGCGTCATTTTCGAGTTTGTCTTTTTATTTATTTTGTCAGACATTTTTGTCGTTTTATCAAAACGCACAGTTAGCACGACGACCAAGTAAAAAAAAAATTGATATTTTTTGTTTTGCCCTCAGGTATTCCCGTAATTTTGAATCTTATTTGATCATCTTTCGTTCCATTTGAAAATAATAATTGATTGCATAAGAATCGATTGATTTGTATGCACCATTTTCTGTTTGGTGCATATTAATTATTATTATGCCGCCTCCTCCTCCTCCTCCTCCTGTTGTAACTAGTCATATAAATTGATATAATTACAAGTAGCTTGTAAATATATAAATGCTTAGGAAACATTTTTTCTTTTCTTAAACGGTTGTATAAAGAAAATTAAATAAAACAGGTTAGTGTAATGGTAATACGTCCATATCACTAGTGATATAAATTAATCGTTTGTGTGTGGTAAATATTCATATTTTAAAATATTATTTTTGTCTCTCGATATTCTTCTAAGAATGTAACTCTTTTTAAAAAGTCCTATATTTCGATAACAATAATATGAATTCGTATTTTAAGCTGATTTTAAAGTGTAAACACCCCCTCCCCTTTTCAAACTCTTGATTATTCTATGTTTTTTTAGAAGCAAAATAAAGAAAAATTTTGATTGCGCATTGTTACCCTTCTAGTTGGTAAAATAATCAATGTTTATTATTTTAAAATAAGCTTTTTATATTAGGTTTGATAATAACGCAACTTTAAGCATACAATGTTATTTATTTTGAAATATATATCAAACATGAAAATAATATTAAGTAATTTAGTTGAAAATTCTAGTTTCTAACACACTTTTAATTTCTTATTAGTTTTTGCTTCTGAAACGTTGAATAACCGGAGTAGAACAATTGATTTTTTTTTGGAAATCTTGAACAAAAAAACAACAACAAAACAATACATGTAAATGAATTAAAAATCGATTTTGATCAAGGTATTTATTGACTTAATTCCCCCCCCCCCCCCCCCCAAACAACGAAAGTCCTCTTGAAATAATTGATCGCAATAATAAATCTTCCTTTCTAAAACTTACATATATTATACGTAGAGAAAGTATACTTCTTCACTTTTTAATAACTTGTACTTTTTATTATTCATTAATTACTACATTATGTAAATAATTTAAAATTACACCAATGAGTTTTTCCTTTTTTTAAAAAACAAAATTCCCCGCCGCCCCCTCCCCCCCCCCCCCAGATATTCCCCCAACATTATTTGTAAAAGATTTCATTTGTGTTTCACTTTTTTCTTCAAGAATATTAAGTATCTTCTTGTACAGCGTTTATTAAGAAAAATTAAGAGCAAAAGAAAAAAAAAGAAGTAATTTTGATGGTCTCAAACCTTTCAAATAGGAATAAAAATTTCACTATTTTCAATCACAACTTCATGCAAAATATTTCATTATTCATATATAATTTTTTGTACTTGAGTTTTTTACGTTCCATTTTTCTTCCACCAATTTCTTATCTTACAAAATGGAATATAGAATCAGAAGACTACAGTAAGAGTCTCGATTATCCGAGGGGTTCCGTGTCATCGGAGTTATAAAAGCCGCGTATATATAAAAAAGCTGGTTTTTTATTTGCAGCTAATTAGAGAATTAATTTTACCTTTAGCTTTTTTATTTTCTCTTATAACAGTTCTTTTTCTTGCGTTCTTTCTTTATGTAGTGAAAGAAAGCAAATTGAAATACAACTTTACAAACAATATACATAACAATACAAACTTTTCCGTGTTCTTGGCCCAAATTAGCTCGAATAATCGAGACTCTACTGTATTTTCTTTTTATATAAATTTATAGCATGAATTATAAGTAGTTTACTTGATTTTTTTTTACATTCAAAACTGGACACAATTATTATTAAAAACGAAAGTTCAGAAAGAGAGAAAGAAAGAAAGAAACATTCTTAAAAACAAAATCAACAAAACGTTTCGTAATAATGAAATTCGTTTCGAGACTTAATTTAAATAATCGAATTCAAAGTTTACAAATAACAAATTCGATAAAACATTTTTTTTTAAAAAAAAAAGACTTTCAAATTCTGCACAGTTCCAAATTATTCGTCCTTTTGTGTTCAACAGTGACGTCACTTTCATAGAAATATATGAAAGTGACGTTATACCGCACTGAATAAATCGATGAATAAAGGAATGTGCAGGTATTTTTTTAAAAAAATTGGTTTCAATTTCGGTTGGTTTTTAGATGCCGATGGGATCGATGGCACCGAGATGTTTCTGATCGAACTTGCTCTTATTGTTCTTAACCATGTAGATGAAAAAGGTAAGAGCTTCTTTCTCGACGACTGGAATGCTCTTAAAATGCCTCATCAGGGTCTGAAAAAACAAAAAACGGAAAATAATTTGAACTTTTTTTGTTTTTCTCTCTTAAGTTTTTTTTAACACAGAATACGCGTTTAAGGTTTACGTCTGCTAATTGAGCCTTATTCAGTCCTTGTTTCGTCTGTACTTTATAATGGCGCTTATAACGTCTCAAAGTATTCACCTGAAGCTGAAACAAATCCACCTGAAACGGAAGAGAGAGAAAAAAAACCGTAACTTAAAAGTCTCAAACTCTTGATTATTCTGTTTCAATGTGCAAAAAAATGAAGAGAAACTTGAATGTGTTTTAGAAACTAGAAGGGTTGCTCAACCATTTAAGGGTATTTTCATGTTCATATCTTTCAAAATGAACTTTTTATGTCAGTTCGAAAATGATCCAACATAAAAATACCCCTTAAGTGATTGAACTACCCTTCTAGTTTCTAACTTTCAAGTTTCTTCTTCATTTTGCACCTAAAAGACACAATAATCAAGAGTTCGAAAATCAACTGTTTTATAAACCCATTATTTATGTAAGAAAAAGGCTCCGGTTGTGTATTTACGTTTAAGATGGGCGGAAACAGTAATACGGAATAGTAGCATCAAAATGACGTCACTGCCAATGTGTATCAAGGCAGTCATATGACAATATTTATCATAATATTAATTTGTAACTCTTACAAGGTTATGAGCTCGATAAGACACTATTGTCACAAGACAGTCTTATTAATGCTTGTCTGTAATGCGTCTTCAGGGCTTTAAAAACGTAAATACGGAACCATAGGCGAAAGACACACGAGAGAGACGAACCTCAGGTACGTCAACGTCTTGATCGTTAGAACCGGTATCGTCGTCACTTTCTTTTCGTTTCCGTCTCGTTCGAACACTTTGAATGACTCCCTTATGATAGTCACATATGTAAATGTGTCTAGCCTGAATGAAATAAAAGAATACGAGAAGAAGAAGAAAAAAAACAGGTCACAATTTACATTAATTTAACATTAGAAAGAGAAATAAATTACTGACACTTTCGTCGATGTTCAGTTTCAGTTTTCTTTGTGCAACCGTCTTCTGAATTCGTTTGTTGTAACTTGCATTTCCGGCTGGACGACTACAACGTGCGTTGTCTTCTTCAACGAGACAACAAACCTGATCGTGACCTCCTCGGCTGTCGTCTTCTGTACTGAAACCGTTCATTCTAAGTCTTCCTTTTTTACGTTGATTTCCTCAATCGTCGTCGTCGTCGTCTGTCTAAATCACTTGATAAGTCTTAAAAATGGTTATAACAACGAATTGTAACATTCAATAATATCCAAAAATAGACGTCCACTTCATAAATAAGGTAAGAATTGAATTTAAAACACCGTTTATGACTTATATTATGACATAAGCTCAAAAGAAACCTTTAAATTAGAACCGTTTATGGCCGCTTTGCACCTCTTGTTTTCCGCTATTCTAATCAAAGCATCGGAGTCGTACGGATCGGTAATCACACTGCTCGATGTGCTCCTACTAAATAGTAATGACCGGCAGCCGGATGTTAGAACAGAGAAATGACATCAGTCAAGCGTCAATCATTTACACTCTGAAGCATTAAGTGTATTGAATATTAGCATAGATATGAATGAAAAGGGTGAACGAATATGGTATCTAGGACACTTGTTATTCAAAGTAAACAACGCCGTGTATAGAGGTTCAATTTTATTTTCAATATATGACGTCATGCCGAATTTTTATGGGTATTTAGGATTCTATACCGGCCTCATCGAAGAGGAAAGTTTATGACGTCAGAGTGGGTCATAATAACTTTAGGATTATGTCCTTTTTTCTAATAATAAGGGTAATAATAAAAGTTTGCAGGAAACATTTTGTGTAAACTGTTTTATATTATTTCTTTATTATAAGGCAAAATGACATAATCCTAAATTTTATGTCAACCCCTCTGACGTCACAAGCATCATTTTACGATGAGGTATGCCGTATACGTTGTAAACTTGTTATAAGGGAGTAATCCGAGTGCTCCGATCTGACACGATTTACTCTGTTAGCTGTTGCGTTCTAATTGTTCCGTGTGCGCAAGTTACGATTACGTGTTTTTATTTATTGTTGCATCTAACTTGCATGCATTTATTTATATTTAAATTTCATAAATATTGCTTTTTAATTTAATTTTTATATTTGTATTGATGCTGATGTCAACTAATTATCTATTATAATAGTCTAAAAATGTGAAGCATTAATTATTAAATTCATCGGGTGTTGTTTATAGGGATAAAATTGCAGTATTGCAGGGTTGACAGCATTGTTAAGCATCATCAGATCCTATAGTTGTTTTTGTGGCGCCAATTCAATAACAATATAAATAAATTTAATTGTTTAAAGTATTATATTATTATATTTAAAAAGTATTTTTTATAAATTATTTTTCAGATTTTTTTATAATAATAATACAGCTAAATACGAATAAAATTTACAAGATTTTTCTATATTTATTTCATAAATTGACATTTTCCCGCTCGTTTTGTCACATGATATGTTCTAAGCATTCTTATTGGTTTACAGTTAACCGCCGTATTGTATACCTCTTCAATGACGTCACATACAAAAGTAGTGATATGATTGGTTTGTGTTTGCGGTCAATCTGAAATTGGCCAATAGAAATGCATGAATCGTGTCTCCTATTTGTAATGCTTCTGTATAGTCCCCCTCTATTGCTTTCTCCTGCGTCTCTCTTCTCGTTGCATTTTTCCATAGGAGCTGTTGTGATATCAGGTACGTAAAAAAAATTAATTTCTCATTTAATTACAATATAAATTTCAACAAAATCTTATTTCTATATTATTCGAGATGTACTTTATTGGTTTTATTTTGTTTTTTGTACGTTAAGTGTATGTCAATTGATTTATTTCACTTTAAAAACTTTGAAGACATTATACACGAGATACAATGGGGGAGGGGAGCTCACTCTTATAAATACATAGAAGAAACACCAAGACTCCATACAAAGACATGGCTGCCATGTATTCTCTATGGACGAACGAACCGGTCGTTACTTTTACTTAAAAATACACAATAAAATGAATATGACTTGAAAGGCTGTTATCCTAGAATGCTAGTTATGTTTCATTTGAATCGATTTTGATTTGTACCGAACTTTGAAAGCATTTCTAAGGGATAGAAGCGGCGTCGAAACGAGGTCGACCCCTTTTGTTGCCATGTTAAGTCTATGGCGTTAGGCAGCCATTAGAACAAACTCAATGTATTTTTCTCTCATGTATTTTCAATGGGGGATTCTATAAGTGATGCCCCTTGTTATAACTTAGTATACATGAGGACTATATATAATATACGTAAGGGAGAGAGAGAGGTTTAGAAATCGAACTTTTAATCATGATTTTCTTCGTTACGATCGAATTCGACGTCGATCGAAGCGTAGATTAGACAAAATAAGCTACACTTTAATTCATGAGGTGGCATTTTAGTCGTTCAAATCGTACTTTTAACGATTCTTCTTTTTCAAACCTTCTTTATTTTCTATGGAGCCCGCCATCATTCTATGTTAACCTATGAGGCCCTCTCTCTCCTGTGGGGCTTTTAACTCATTTTATTATTTCGATTTAGTAATATTTTTTTTTTAAAGATAATTTTATTAATTTTTATTTTTAATAATAATTATGAGCACAACATAAAATTTAAAAAGTAAAAATTTTATTAAATGGAAAAAGTCATTTGTTGCGAATTTATAAAAATTAAAAATAATCGCCAAAAAAAAAAATTGAAATAATTACGATTATTTTATTTTTTAATGAAATTTCTAACTTTTTAATTATAAAATTGATTTTTTTTTTTAAAAAAAAAAAAATTTGCGTAGTTTTATGTAAGCGCCACTTTTTGTTTTTGTTTGAACATTTCTGTACTAGATGGCGCCACAAGAACAGTTTTGGAATGTTGCTTTTTTAATCTAATGACTGTGACGTCATAACCTTATAACTCAATAGCTTTTGGCTTATAATTTCTGTATCTAAAAAGGGTTTCTTAAGAAGAGAAAAAAAATGATGCTGGATGATTAAATTTATGTTTTAATTTCGATTTTATTTTCATTTTTAATCAAGATATTGAGCCTTATGATTTTTGAAAGTTTCATTATTTGATTTTTTTTTTTTACCTGAAATCGATTTAATTGCATAATTTAGACCCCTTTGGCTTTTGAGTTTAGTAACCCCACCCCCCTGGTTTTTTTCTCTAACTCACCCATTAGTTTTTGGTTCTTTTTCTGAAAAAAAAGGGGGGAGGGGAGGTGAAAAAGACGCGTTTCCGTCCACATAAAAACATGGCCTTATTAGCTTCTGGCGCAATGGATTTCAACTTGTGCACACAGTTTGTTGCACGCTTCACCTTTTCTTTCTGTACTTTGTAATCTTTCTCCCCTTCCCCCTCCTCCCCCCTCTCCTATCTCTCTCCCAACCCCTCCCTCCCCCCAACCCCTTACACAAGTTGCATGAAAACTAGCTTCAGTGATACGTGTCAAACAAGAGAGAGAAAAAGAACTACTTATAATAATATATGTAATAGAAAATACTGCTACATAGAAACTTTATCAATTCTAGCCTCCGTGTACAGTCCTTTCATCTTATTGTGGATTCAAAAAAATACATATTTTGCAAATAAGACTTGTTAGAGAGGCTAGAGCCACCCACAGGCTCCTGTTAGAACAGGTAGTTAGAATTAGGTGAAAACTTCAGTTGGCTCCGCCCTTTTTATGACGACTGGCAACTTCTAATTGGCTGGTTATGTAGTCTGAAGTTGAAAAGGGCGGATCATGTGACGTCAGACTTCATAACCAGCCAATTAGAAGTTGCCGGCCGTCATAACAAGGGCGGAGCCAACTGACGTTTGCACCTAATTCTAACTACCTGTTCTGTAGACAGCTTCTGAATTTTTTTTTTTTTTTTTGCTCCGCACTTTGATGAGCGGACAGACCAAATATCAACCAATTAGAAATTGAAAAGAGCGGGGCATGTTACATCAGACCAAATAAACCAATTAGAAGTTGCCGTTCGTCATAAAAAGGGCGGAGCCAACTTCTGTTTATTCCGTTTTCTAATTGCCTGTGTATTTTGAGAACTAAATTATCTTTTTAATAACAGTTTAGTCGAATTTTAAGAGCTAAACTTATCAACTTTTTAGCATTTTTGAAGCTTTAAAAAGTATTAGCAGGAATACCTTTTAAATTGAAAGCATTCAGAAAATACGACCTTAAATTCCTTAGATAAAAATCTCCGATTCGGTCATTTTAACAATGGACACGGATTTGCTTTGTTTCTGTTATTTGGGTTATTTTTTTTTTAATTAGGTGTCGCTAGCCTCTAATCCAAGTTGCATCAAAGGTTTTTAAAAAAAATCTCCAATACAGAGATACTAATGAGGTTGTTAATTGAAAGAATTATCGAACTTTGATCATTCATTCTTTTTGATTTCTGCTCACTTGAGGCTAGCAAAAATGATTACGTAGGTGATTTTTCTGATAGCAGTTTTGACTACGACACATATATAAGGGAAGGTTGGGTGGTTGTACGATAAAGAGTTGGTTTGTTGGCTCGATTGTCGTTTAGCCTCCTCCTTCTTCCTCTTATGCCAAGTGTGTATCTCCATCCAATCCACCTCAAGAAGAGAATACATGTAACTAACTACATAATAAGAGCTCTCTCTCTCTCTCTCTCTCTCTCTCTCTCTCTCTCTATGAAAAGAGAGAAAAATGGAAATTTCAGCAGCAAACAAGAATATGTGGGGGGGGGGGAGGGGTGGTAGTGGTTCTCAACCACTAACCAACCAAAAAAACCAACCCGGTTTTATTATACAATCTGCTATTTGCTGCATAGACATCTGTGTCTAGATATACATGTATATAAAATAAAATACAAAAAAAAAACACACGCAAAGTCAATGGAGAGATAGAAAAAGGGGTGTGTTCTAATACATAGTTGCTTGCGTTGCATATTATATCTAGTTCATAAAAAAAAGGAACTTAGCTGTGTGTGTTTTTTTTAGAAGTAAACAGTGTTATATTTTGTATAAAGTAGCTAGTTTATCTTTGAGAGACTCTCAAGGGCAGCAAAAGATAGAAAACTACACAGGCAATTAGAAATCGGGACAAACAGAAGTTGGCTCCGCCCGTTTTATGACGAACGGCAACTTCTAATTGGTTGGTTATGTAGTTTGACGTCACATGCTCCGTCGTTTTCAACGTCGAACCACACAACAAACCAATTAGAAGTTGCCGTTCGTCATAAAACGGGCGGAGCCAACTTCTGTTCATTCCGATTTCTAATTGTCTGTCTGATCTAATTGCCTGCTAGTGAAATCTGCAAAGTTCAACACTAAAATGTATTGCATTTTTGCAGAATCATCAAATGTATTGCATCACTGGTTTGGTTGTTTTGCATGCAAGTTTGCCTAGGCAATCTGCACACTGACTGTAATATATACACAATGGATGATGTGAAAAGCATTAGCTAAAATAGTAGTAGTGTAGGAGACTAGCATAACATTACATTTATACATCGTATATTAACAAGTCAGCACTTATGTATGCGGTTGTTGTAGCTCGTTGCCTCTTCTATATCGAAGGGGGGTCGGCAAACCTTTTTTCTGAAAAGGGCCGGATGGTGAAAACATTTTAGGCTTTTGTAATAAATTTATATAAAGGTAGGAAAGAAGAAAAAAACGTCGAAAGTGAGTGAAGAATCGTCTGCTTTTTGAAGCTAAAAGGAAGACATCTTTGTTCAACTGCAATATATAAATATATACAGACAGGCAACGGTAGACAGCTTCATAATTTCTTTGGCTCCGTCCTTTTATGAGCGTCAGACCAAATATCAACCAATTAGAAGTAAAAAAAAATGGCGGGGCATGTGACATCAGACCCAGTACCAAACCAATTACAAATTGATGACGCTCGTGAAAAGGCGGAGCCACCGAGATTATGAAGCTGTCTACAGATGCCTGTTATATACAGAAGGGTAACTCATCTAAGAGCTGAGTATGACCAACAGAGGGCGCAAACTGTAATTAGTGATTCAGTCAATACAATTAAAAATGGATGACATTATAAAAGCAAGATGTCTTCCTTCTAGCTTCAAAAAGCAGAGTCTTTATTCACTTTTGGCGGCTTTTTTATTCTTTTATAAATTTATCTTCCTTTAAAAGGTCATCCATTTTTTTTTTTGGTGATAACATTCATTGAATCCTATTATAACTGAAAGCTCTTAAGTACAGTTTGCGCCCTCTGTTGGCCACACTCAACTATTTTACAAAATGGTGCATACGAAGAACGCTTAGTGCGACTGAAATTGCAATTGAATTAAAAAAAATTTAATTGCATTGTTAGCTCGCGGGCCATGCGTTAGGTGGCGTGCCGGATGTTGTCCGCGGGTCGTATTTTGCCTACCCTTGCTTTCTATATCTATGAACTTGTTATTATTCACGTTTTTACTTCGCATCAGTGATTCTCAGAAGAAGTTGTTCTTTCTTGTGTAGATTATTACGATTTTACACACATCCTCCTCCTCCTCCTCTTCTCCTCCTATTTGCAGCTGAAAAAATGTACTTAAAAAAGTAAAAAAAATAAAAAGATAGAATCATTGGTGATGATGATGACGTTTGAATGTTGTTGTAGTTGTTTACTCTTTGCTTTTTTAAAAAAAAAGCAAAGTCAATAAAATATAAAGTGAACGATCGAAATGTTGTTCTTTCTGTTCTGCCTCTTGGTTACCGCCGCATACTTTTGATGATCGAAACACGTTTATTTTGTGGTCGTCGGCGTCGACAGGCATCTGTATACAGCTTCAGAATTTCTTTGGCTCCACCCTTTTATGAGCGTCAAGACCCAATAACAAACCAATTAGAAATTGATGACGCTTATAAAAAGGCGGAGCCAAAGAAATTCTGAAGCTGTCTACAGATGCCTGTTGGTCGTCGTCGTCGTCGTCTTTAGGCATCTTTTCGAGGGTTGTGATTAAAACGATCATATCCAATTGATAATAAAATTATTAAGGATTTTTTTTATAGGAACTGCTGATTTTCAAACATCTTTAATTATTTTGTCTTTCATAATAAAAAAAAATAAAAAAAACTAGAAAATGTTTTAGAAACTAGAAACTAATTGCAAAAAGTTTTAACTTGAATTTCATTTTATTTCTTCAAATAGTTTTAAGAAAACCACTTTATTGAACACCGATTATTCAATGTCTATCTTTCAGGTGCAAAATTAAAAAGAAATGTTTAATTTTAAAAACTAGAAAGGGGGCAGCTCGATCACTTATGACGAATATTTTTCATCATGAATTTTTTTGATATCTTTTCAAAATGAAACTGTTTTAAAATTGTCTACTTTATTTTTTTATCCTGTTTGATATGTTTCAAAATTAAACTTTTTATATCAGTTTTAAAATGATCTAAATTTTTCATATGTGATTGAGCTGCCCCTTCTAGTTTTTAAAATAATTAAAAAATTTCTTTTTAATTTTGCACCTGAAAGAAAGAATTGAATAATCGGTGTTCGAGAAAGTCGTTTTCTTAAATTTTTGTAATTAATTAAAACATTGTTTAAATATATTAATTAAATTGACCGGTTTTTTTTTTTTTGTCTCGTTTGTTTTTTTCAGATTTTTGCAGTTGATTTCAGTTTGTTTCCGTTAAGTCTTCATACGTAAAAGTTCTATCGTGATGGGTAAGAAAGCAGGTGACAAACCGAAGGGTCGTATGTCGGCTTATGCCTACTTTGTTCAAACGTGTCGAGAGGAACACAAAAAGAAACATCCTAGCGAGAATGTCGTCTTTGCCGAATTCTCCAAGAAGTGTTCCGAGAGATGGAAGGTAGGTGGTTTTTTTTTTTAAACGTTCGACAAACTTAAAATAGATGCTGAATCAATCCGGGATTCTTATAAATTTTGTTGCTCGTTTTCGTTGCAGACAATGTCCGACAAGGAGAAGAAACGTTTTCAGGATATGGCCGAACGTGACAAGAAACGTTACGAGACAGAAATGTCCACTTATCAGCCACCGAAAGGAGCTGCCGGCGTCAAGGGAGGAAAACGCAAGCGAACAAAGGATCCGAACGCACCCAAACGAGCGCTGTATGGATTGCATGTGTTTTTTTTTTGTTCTGTTATTCTGCAAGTTCAGATGAGCAACAAGAAAGATTAATTAAGTGTTAGAAACTAGAAGGGTAGCTTGAATCACTTAACAGTATTTTCGTGTTATCTTTCCAAAGATGGCCCTTAAGGGATTGGGCTTTTCTTCTAGTTTCTAAATCACTTTCAGGTTTTTCTTCTGAAAGAATAATGAAGAATTCGAGAGAGGCGTTTAAACTAAAATCAGCTTAAAACATTGCTTTCTTGTATTTGTAGGTCTGCCTTTTTCTGGTTTTGTCACGACGAAAGGAGTAAAGTTAAAGCGGTGAGTCCAGACTCGAACATCAGTGACGTTGCTAAAGAGTTGGGTAGGAGGTGGGGAGAAGTTACCGACGACCAGAAGGCAAAGTACGAAGCGATGGCGGCTAAAGACAAAGCGAGATACGAAAAGGAAAACAATGCATACAAGAATAAGAAAGCCAAACCGGTGGTGGCCAGTCTTCCGAAAGTGGTTCCCAAAGCTGCTGCCGGTTATGACGACGACGAAGATGAAGATGACGAAGAGGGTGAAGAGGAGGAGGACGAGGATGATGATGAGGAGGATGACGATTAGAGAGAGAGAAAGAGAAAAACGGCAAAAGAAAGAGATGTTTGAATTTGAGCTTTATTAGAAAAGCAGAGAGAACAACAAATAAAACAAAACGAAATAAGTTTTAAATAAAAGGAGAGAAAGAAAGAAAAAAACTTTTCTCTCGCAGGTTCCGAATATTTTAGACGTTTTTCCTTCCTGTCCTTGGATTTGAGTTGTTACGTTGGATGAGTTAAATTAAACCAACGTTTTTTTTATATATATAAAACTTTAACTCTCCACTTCACTATTTTTTCTTTGTTTTGTTTTCATTTTTATTGATGTTTTTCGTTCAGGTGGTCGTCGGTCGTCTTAATTTTTTTCCTTCTCGGGTTCACCAATATCTTTTTATTCGAGTATCTCTTTCCCTCCATTTTGTAGCATTGGTTTTGTTTAAAGTGCAGTCTCGTAATTCGTTCCATTCACTTTGTACATTTCGCTATTTTTGTTTAAAATAATTTAGAACGACGTGAGGGTTATTATTAAAAAGAAAAACTCGAGAGACAAAGACCGATGTTGGTTTTCATTTTTATTTTGAGGCGGCGGCAGAAGGGAAGGGAGGGTGTTTTCTTTTGTTTTTCATTATATTTACTTCTTGACTCTTGTTGACTGGTTAAAGATTTTCATCCCAATTTAAATTGGATAAAGGCACAAACAGTGTGATAAATGTACCTTTTCTTGACTCGTTTTAAATGTTTTAACTAGAGTTCTCGTTATGTTGGCGATTTTTCTCATGAATTTTTTTTTTTGATACAGTAAAACGAATTGCCAGTTGTATCAAGTTTTTCTTAATGACTCTTAATTTAAGTTGTCTTATTTTATTTTGGATAATAATTCTTATTATACAACAGTAAGAGCTCAAAGTCTCGGTAATCTTTTTGTTCCGTTAATCCAATGCGGGAGGGTTTCCTCTCTGTTAGAAAGAAGAAAAAACATTTCCAATTTATTTCTGTGCCTTTATTTTAATGCACTGTATTTCTTGAGAAAACGGTCCATTTATTAATATTGGTTACTTCTAAGCACAAATGTTTGAACATATTAGAAAAAAAAAGTTTCAAGAAAAAAATCAACCATTTATTTTTTTGATACAGCACTTTGTATAAATTCGAGAGAAAAACCCAATTCTTTAAGAAGTTGTTCTCTTCATACGAATGTCCACCACATCCTTTTTTTTTCCGAAGACTTCACTGTACTTTTCATTTCTGTAATAAATTTTAATTGGTTGTAATTATTGTCTCGAGACAAACGACTAAAGGTTGGTTTATACTGTTAAAAAAAATGGCTATACGATAATGCTAAGCAGTAATAGTATTACTTTTAACATATTTTGCTTCGTTGGGTTTGTTACTGTCAATCTGCGGAACGTATTCAAATTTTGCAATTTCAATAGCAGGTTGGTTGTTGTGCAGATTGCCTGATTCCGCAGATTGAATCTGCACAACAACCAACCTGCTATTGAAATTGCAAAATTTGAATACGTTTTAGGTGTTGAATTTTGCAGATTCACTAGCAGGTTGTTTGTTTCTTGGCCCAAATGTACAAAGAAAACGTTCTTTTACAAAGTGAACGTTTTGCTGCAAAAGTTCTTGTGTTCACTTTGCTTTTCTCTGCTATTTCTCCAAGTATAAACCAAACTTTTACTCAATTATTGCAGTATCTACTTACGAATCATTTTTCTTCAGTGTCCAATATCATGATCGAATCTTCTTCGCTGTCATCGCTTAAATCGACTATTTTAAAGAAGTTAGTTCCATTCATTTTACTTAAAAGCAACTAAAATAATTCATACCAGTTTCTGTACGTGTTATTTTTAAAAGGCCTTTTTTGATTATGGGACTTTTTTTGGTCTGGTCAAACGTGACCTGAACTTCATCATCATCATCACTGTCTACTGAATAACCAGACCACTTCGATGGACCACCTTTACCAAATTCAGCTGTCCCTTTACCCTAATATAATTAGGACCAACGCTTATTAAAGAATGAAGAAAATTTTGATTTATAAAATTAAGGAATCACCAGCACGTTAACAGCTGCTGCAAATCTGTAAACATAAATGTAAGAAAAAAGTTAAAAATATGAACTTTGTATTGATTAATAACATTATTACGTGTTCTCTTCGTTATCATTGGCTTTTTTGACTCCTTCCTGAACTGTTTCTTGGACGTCATCTTCAGCATCGCTGATATTCAATTCGAAAGCAAGCCTCTTGGATGTCGTGATCAGTTCCTCTTCGATGAGCTGAACGAACCCTGTCTTCTCGTTGTTAGATCTACAATTAATCAACAAAACGTAATGTAAACAATCCTTTTTTAGATGTCAATTTAAAAACAAACCTCTTGCTAGCATCTGATTGTAGTGATTTCTTTATTAAATCTATTATTTCTGCAGCTTTTCCCGATGCGATCTGCGTGCACCTGAATATCTGTAAACATCAAATGTTCATCTCTGAATGTTGTTAACATTCAATATATTCGTTATGGTCTCACTTGATCTTTCTGTAACGACATCGTTCCACCGACGTGTAACGTACAGATCTCTCGATAAGCATTCATTCCAACGATCATTTTACCCTCCATCACTTGTTCTTCTCTTTCTGTCGGATCAACAATTAGATACTTTCTGATAGAGAGAGAGAGAGAGAGAAAACAAAACTCGCATTAAAACGAATCGATCGAAATGTTCGAAACCCAATCCGTACCCATTGTCGAAAAAAGCAAACGTAATGCAGATCGGAATATGATGGATGCTAAGAGGAACTGAATGTCTGTCTTCTAAAGAATGCTGCATCAAAAGAGAAAGACTTTTAAGTTTCTAGTCTAGACAGCAAGCAAGAATCGCTGATGAGGAATACAATTGTGACGTCTTCGCCCGAGATCGTTACGTCCGGCCTTCTGCAGTGAGAAAGTGCTGACACTGCCGCTATACTTGCACAATCGATGATGTTACCATCGTGGTTAAGTACGTGAACGTCTACACGGATGGCCCAAACTTTCTCACCGGCAACGATACACAACGATTCGAGATCAACAGCTCTCGAGTCGAGTAGACACCGTTCCAACAAGCGATTGATCTCTAATCCTTGTTCTGACAATCTAAAAACACAAACAATAAAACACAAAACATTGAAATTATATTCAATTATATTTGATCGGAACCTTCCAGTCTCGAAGTTCGGAGCTGCCATCGGAGACAGTTCAACATTCAGATACAGTTGTCCTTCGTTTGGTCTTGTTGCTTTTGGAGCCACAACATCACAAGAAACTTGTGCAAAAACCCTATTTTTATTAATGAGTTTATAATTAGGAAACTGATTTTCGGTTTTTAGATTCAAAATTTAGTCATCCATTACTTTGTTTGTCCTAGATGTACTTGACAAGAACCTCTCGTTATACCAAAAGCAAGCTTGATTTCACGATAATCGTAAGTGTGACGACCATCTAACCTCTTTAAATAAAATGATAATTTGACATAACATAGAAAAACACATGGAAATGGACAATTTTTGGCGTCTTCCGTTGTCATAGAAACGGATCACCTATTCATTGATTTTAAACGTTTTTACCTTTCCAGCTGCAATTGCTTGCCTTATAAACGCATGTTCACAGTTAGAAACAATCACGTCCTTCATTCTAATCAATAATAAGTTGAAAAAACGACAAGAAAATCAAAAATTTCAACGCAACCATGTGCGAGAACCAAATAACACTTGCGTGTGAATGACGTCACAAACTATGACATTGACATTGTGACCAGATATCGTTTCTTATAAAGCAGACAGCTTCGAAAAATAAATATAGAATTTACATAAGTTATATTCTTTATCGGTTTAGAAATCTTTTATTATTTTAACCTTGCTTTATGTATAGCATATCTAATGTTTTATTTTAAAAAAAAGTGATATGGGCATTAATGATCATGCGTATTTTATTCATATAATGAGGTTTTTTTTTTGTTTAGGGATAAAAGTGACGCATTGACGTGTGATTTTTTCCCTGGCGGCAGTTGCGTCACAAACGGACTTTCATGTCGTGTGAGAGATTCTATTGAACGATGTAACGATAACAGACGGACGCAATTGTATTATTTATTCTGTAACATATGAGTTTTGTGATATATGAAAGCTATCAAGATGATTGGACGGCACAACTTCGCAGATATGGAGAGGTTGGAAGGTAAGATAAACAGATTTTTTTATATATATATATCAATTGGAAATCCCATTTCGGATTGTCTCTTCCATTCATTTGTATGATAGATCATAGCCTCGTATCAGAGGAGGCTGCAATTTCCAATACCCGGTTTGCAAATGTACCCGCATCAGCCAATAGTTGAGTTCAAAATGGCGCCTGGTGTAGAGACTAGTTAGAGCGTATAGATTAGTTAGTGCTCTCTGCTTTTCGTCATTTATTATGGGTTTTCTATGGAGATGCTGTTCACTCTTTTTACTCCAACCATTTGTAGATTGTAAAACAAAGATCTTCTTTCCTTGTTTTTGATGCGGTTTTGGTTTTTGCTTCCATAATTATTTTAAAATATGTTTTTAGTATGAATTTCATGCGAATTAAACATTTATTGTGCAATAAAACTTGCTGTTTTGCCACAAAATAGGATTCATATTGACAATAAAATAGGATTTCGAAGAAATCCTTCATAGGATTAGATGGAATATGATCTCTTAGTTTGATCGTTTTTTCGCTAGATGGCACCACCGTTTCTGTTGTCAATTTGAAATATCTCCGTATTAATTAGTAATTAGGTCTATTATTGCCGAAAATAATTTAAAATTTTCATATATTTTAAACGAATGACGTGATTTGAACGTTCATTTTAGTCATTTATAATTAATAAAGGGTTATTTTGTTGTTGTTTTTTCAAATACGTTTTGAACTATTGATTGTGTCGTCTGCTAGGACCCAAAATGGCGGACGGGTGTGTCACATTCTCGTGTCTTAAATTTTTTATATTTTTTTTTTTTTTTAGTTTTCCTTCAGTGAACAAGTCATTAATATGATTATAATGATGAAACTGAAATATATAATTAATAATAAGGCGTCTACATTGTTTTGAAACTGCTTTATCGGGTTTTTTTAAAGATTTTTTTATTACTTTCAATTGTTTGGGGTTTTTTTTGTTGCCAACTAAGGCAATTAAAGTGTGGTTTGTCTTCTATGCTAATTAACAGGAAAAGAATCATAATAACTTGTTTTGGAAATAACTTTACATGTTACTGTTTTATGTTTTTTAAAAAGACATTGGTTTAAAATATTCATGGAGGGTTTATAAAAAGAAATGGCAATTACGGTGGCGCTGATCAGGCGCCGAATTAAACAAACTTATGAAGCTTGAACAAATGCTAAGTTTTTTGGAATTGAGTTTCTTAAATATTTGGCGCCTATTCGGTTCGGCGTTTCTTCAATATTTGTCGCTTATTCAGTTTGATGTTTTCTTCATTTTTGACGCTTATTTAGCTCGGCGTTTCTTTCAATATTTGGCGCCGATTCAGTTCGGCGTTTCTTCAATATTTGTCGCTTATTCAGTTTGATGTTTTCTTCATTTTTGACGCTTATTTAGCTCGGCGTTTTTTTCAATATTTAGCGCCTATTCAGTTTAGCGTTTCTTCAATATTTGTCGCTTATTCAGTTTGATGTTTTCTTCAATTTTTGGCGCATATTCAGTTTGACGTTTCTTTCAATATTTGACGCTTATTTAGCTCGGCGTTTCTTTCAATATTTGGCGCTTATTGAGTATAATGTTTTCTTCAATTTTGGCGCGCTTCTCCATTACCAAAAAAAAAACCGCTGTACGTTTTTTTTAAATCTCTTGTTAAAAACAGACGTTTAAAAATACGTTGCACTAAATTCTTGGCCGTTTATTTGTATTTTGAACAAGAAGAAGGAGGAGGAGGAGGAAGGTTGTTTAAAATGTGTTCATCTTTGCAAAGAATGATTTATTTTGTATTTCCTGTCATCATATTTTGACTTCATGCCTTTTTTGAAAAAAAAAAAATAAGAACATTTACAACCAAATGTTATTATTCTCACAGCTAGTTTTAAAATTCTTGCATCAAACACACACACGGTCGGTTCCACACGATGTTTGAACTTTTATCTTTAAATTACCTTTTTTTTGTTGCATTCTTGTTTCAATATAGAAAATTAAAAAAAAAACCTATTTGTAATTAATTTTTATTGAACAGAAAGGGTATTATTTTCAATATATTGAAACTCCTGTACAAAAGGTGAAAATATGTGACAAGTGATAGACATAGTGTAAAACCGGCTTAATTTGTATGCGTGTTTGACATGTGGATTATGAAATTAAAAGTGTTTGTACAATGTGTGAAACAAGGCCAAGTATTGACATCATCATCATCATCATCATCATCGTCGTCGTCATTGTCATAATCAGAACAAAAGAAATACAATTTATATTTTCGTGAAGAAATAAGTTTTTATTATTAAGGGAAGGGGGGATAAGGTTAGGGTGAAAACGAAAAGGGACTTTTATGCCTTTTGTGCCTCTTTTTTATTATTATTATTATTATAGAGAACAATCGGGGTTTATTTTTATATCCAAAAGTAAAATCAGCGATTGAATTAACGATTTCAAACGACAATAAAACTTCTGTTACGGGTTGGAAGTGATAAACTAATAGTGACGAACTTATAGACAAACAAGGAATTTACTTACTTCCGGTTAGGTAGTCTCCTTCTTATCCTCTTCCTGTTCCTCCTCTTTTACGGTTTTAGCCGGGAAGGACCCCTCCCCCCCTTCCTCCAAACTCTCTTTTGACCTGAAATATTGATGACATTTGATTCGAATGGGAAACAGACAAATAAATCGTAAGTAATCCACATTCCCATTATTTCTCAGAACACACAGTGGTGGTACATCCAAATGGTTTGCTTCAATTTGCATTTATTTTGCACTTATAGTCTTAGTACAATTGTTCTAATTTGAAAACATTACTCTGCAAGCAGGCCTGTGACAGAGGAACAGCAGAAATTTAAGAAGAAATTGCAGAATGTGAAATCGTGATTGTGAAAAACTCAAAAAGATTATAAAAAAAAATAATAACAATTGCAATTTGTTTTTATTTGAAGCAACATTTGAATGATTTTTAAGATTTAACTGAAACTAGAAAAACTAAACTTGTAGAAGATAATTTTCGTGATGGGATTTTTGAAAATAAAACTTTTTTTTTATGAAACTTTGAAGGAAAAACAAATATTACAGGATTAAAATTTTGCATCAAGAGAAATACAGTGAAAACACTGAAATCACACTATAAAAAAAGATGAATTTATCCGTGGGATTATTGATGAAAGTTCAGGTTTACTCTTCTAGTTTCAAATAAATCTTGAAATTATTATTTTTTTTTCTAAGAAAATTACTTCAAAATGTCCAAAGTAAGAGGTTTTTTTTTTTGGCTGAAAACCAATTCGTTTGAAGCTTGAAATAATGGGTTATTTTACTTATTTCCGAATAAAATGAGTGATTTTTTGTGTGTGGATATTTTTAGTGCCCCCCCCCCCCCCCGCCTTTTTTTTCCTGTAATTTTTAAATTCCTTTTTAAAAGTTAAGACAATTCGTTGTTCGTCGTGATTGCTCGCTTTCAGGGGTTCACATAAATTTGGACAATTCCAAATGTCATTTTTTTTTTCTGATCTTCTTATAAAAATTAGATAATGTAATTCAATATGAAAAAAAACCTTATATTATTGAAGAATAATAAGTAAAAAAATCGAAAGGTTTTATATGTTTTGGGTGGGCGGGGGGGGGGCATTAATCGATTAATTGTGGGAGTGGGGAGGGAGTTCATGGTTTTTATTTTAAATTTTTCCGCCATTTCTTAATTGATTTCTCATTAATTCATAGTTAGGTATTTTAATGAAGTCAAGATGGTGAAAAAAAAAGGTTATTTCATTGTTACCTTTTTTTAAAACCACCTTCACCCATATATGTATGTGGGGTGGGGGGGAGCTGCGTTGTTTCCTTATTTGTTGTTAGTATTAAACGGAAAAACAGCGTGGTTTCTTCCGAAATTTACTAGTAAAATTGCATAATGACTGATTTTCCACTTTAGCAGTGGAAATTCAGTTATTATGCAATTTTACTAGTAAATTTGGGAAGAGAAACCACGCTGTTTTTCATGATAAATCTGCACATTGACTAAGACTCTTAGGCAATTTATTGAATGCCCTATATTTAACAATAATAACTTAACGACATTCTGTAAATTGTATTGTTGTTTGCTTCAGATTGTCGTAAATATAGCGAATTAACGAAGATATTAAACACAACAAAATTTGGTGTATTTTTGTAAATTAACTAAATCTATAGGTGGTGTTGGGTGATTCAGGTGCAAATTGAAGAAAACTTGAAACTGGTTTATACCTAGTACACACCGCTGATAATTTAAATGCATTTTAAATAATAGTGTTCTACAGAGCCCTGTGAAGGACAAACAAAATATGTCGTCGAATTCAATTTATTCAGTTAATAATCTGAAAATATTGAGATTAATACTTAATATAATTCGATAAATTATTGACATTAAAATATTGATTAAGTAATTTCAATTTAAAATATTAATTAATAAAGTCAATTTTTATTTGGTGTTTATGTGTCCTTAACTGGATTCCGTATAATTCACACCTAAACACATTTAATTTGAATTCATTTAACTCATGTGTAAGTAAAAGGTATTAGAAAGTAGAAGTTTAGCTAAATGTTGGATATATCGTTCAAAATAAGCTTTTTATGCGAGTTTTTATTGTAGTTTTGTTGCCAATGTGTTTTTGTAGAATAATTTGTATTTAACTTTGACTGAAACTGATATATGTTTGTCTATTTACGAAATGGGTGTTAGTTTAGCTAGTTTTTAACAATTGAGGAATGACGATCATTTCATTTCTTAATTGATTGTACTTTTATTTTTTTGCATTTTACTTTTATTGAAGTAACAACGAAGAAGAATAAGTGTCGTCGTTTTGTGTGACGGACATTTTCATTTTTAACAGACTTTATTGATTGGAGAAAGTTGCGGTAGTTTTTTTTTTATTATATTATTTTTTGAATTATATTAAATGATATTTGATGCAATTTAATGGGAAGTAGGCGTAAAAAGTTAATAGAAGAAGAAAAAAAAACCGATTTTCAGAGAGGAAATTGTTCGTGTGGTGTTTTTTCTTCTTCTTCATAAATGGTCAGGTTTTTTTTATTTGTTGGAATAACATTCCAATAATAAAACCCACACAATCACATAATAATAATAATAGTCACAAGTAAAGACAGACGGACATCACAAGAAGAAGAAAAAAAAAAGTAAAACACGGAATATTATAACCGGTCAGCGGATAGAAAGATAAATTGAAATAACAACTTTAAAAGATTAATTGAAGTGTGTTAATTAATTGGAAATGTTGTCTTTTAACAAAATTATGGCTGCTTTTTAAATGACATAAAGGACAAAAGTTATAAGAAGAGGAAACAACACTTAAAACTGTGGTCAATGAATTTGTTTTTCATTTGTTTTGTGAATTTGGAGAAGAAGAAAAAAAAATGTTATTTGTCCATCAATTGTCTATCATCATATGATATTGGATGATCATTTTTAATGGATGTCCGTAAAGTATGGTTTTTCATGGTTTCATCGACTGCAAGCATGATGAGGACATCGGTGACGGCGGCGATGTCGATGATGGCGACGACGAGGAGGAGGTGGAGTGACCATAAGGTCCATCCTACTCGTACGGTCTCTCTTATCTCTTTTGTTAAAATAACTGTAATAATCACACCACGTGTATTGGGCGGGGGGGGGGAGTTTTAGGTTATACTTTATATAACGCGTGACGATTACAGAATCAGCAATTGATTTTTTTTCTTTATTTTGAATGAAAATAACAGCAAACTAAGAAGTATTTTTTTTTTCATTTTCTTCTTCTTCTAGAAACTAGAAGAGTAATTTCAAAATAGTATTTTTCATTTTTTTTTTTTGATACTTTTTTTAAAAAAATGAAGCTTTTTTTGTTATAATTATATATACAGTATATTAAGCCAGGTCTGTGTGTGTGATTAACGCTATACAAACAAGGACAAAAACCTTGAAGTACGTCGGAATTTATATAAATGAGAAAAAAAGGAACAAACGATGCGCATGCGCACACCAGAGAAAATGAAAAACTCATTTTCTCTGTCAAATAGAAAAAAGGGGAGGGGATAATAGTAGCAAAATTAAACTACAGTTTATCACAGGCAATTGTGCCCAGCATTAGAATTTCTTTTGCTCCGCCCTTTTATGAACGTCTTCAATTTCTAATTGGGTTTGTTACTTGGTGTGACGTCATACAAGGGCGGAGGAAAAGAAATTCTAATGCTAGGCACAATTGCCAGTGAATTTGGCTCGCGTCATTTATGACGGGTTACCCCATTAGTTTGAAAATAGTAATAAAAAAAATTCAACATACTTAGAAAGGTTTTATTTAATTTTTGGTTCAATTTTTAGGCTTTGTTTCCACTGCGGTGAAAATATGAACTTTTTGAAAATTTCAACTTGTGAAAAATAGACGTAACGTGTTGCCTCCCGCCTATAACAACAATGAATATGCGGAGGGGGGGGATCACGTTTCTTCTATTTTTCACCAGTTGAAATTTATAAAAAGTTCATATTTTCACCGTAGTCAAAGCGAGGGAGGGCCTTAAAGTGAAAAACGAAAATATTCGAATTTGCTGCTTCATTTGCATATTTTTTAATAATGAATCTTTTTTTAAATTATAAATGTTATATGTAAATTATAAAGGTATTTCAATTGATCGTCGTGTAATACTTTGTACTCACACACATGAGTTAAATGAATTCAAATTAAATGTGTTTATGTGAATTATACGGAATCCAGTTAAGGACAAAATGAACCAAATAAAAATTGACTTTTATTATTAATATTTTAAATTGAAATACTAAATCAATATTTTGTCAATAGTTTATATATAATATTTAAGTATTAACTCAATATTATCAGATTATTAACTGAATAAATTGAATTCGACAACATATTGTTTGTTTGACCTTCACAGAGGGCTCTGTAGAACACGTTAATTATTTAAATGCATTTAAATTATCAGCTGTGTGTGTACTAGGTATTACAAAGATTTTAAAAATTAAACTATATTTTAAGTTACTAAGTTACAAAGTTACTTGACATTTCTCTAAGATAGGATTGAGGTCGAAGTGTTTTTTTTTTTTACTTTTATGGCCTTGTTTCCATTGGAGCGAAAATTTCAACTGTTTCTTTAAATTTCAACTGGTGGAAAATTAGAACGAACGTGGCCCCCAACTATTCACTATCATAGACGAGAACCACGTTTCTTCTATTTTTCACCAGTTGAGATTTTGAAAAAAGTTCAAATTTTCACTCCAGTGGAAACAAGGCCCTAAGAGTTTGTGGAATTAGTCGATAAGTTTAATCTTATCTGTCTTTTTTTAAGAACATACAAACATCTCTTATAGGTTTATATACTTTTATTTGAACATTAATATATTCTAAGATAGTTACTGCTCCGAGAGAGAGAGAGAGAGAGAGAAAGGGAGAGAGAGAGATATCTTATTTTAAGAGTACATATTCTCACATACATAAATATTAAAAGTCTTATGACTTTTTTTTTTAAAGAAAGAGGTCCATCCGAATTTTGTTAGAATTTTTTTGGGGAAAAAAAGAAGAATGTCCTCTTCTTGTTATGAGAAAAGAAAATCTCTTACTAAAGCAACTGCAGAAATTATAGCAGAAATTGTAAGCAAAGAGGTTTTGGGTCAAACAACAACAACAACAAACAATAAAGGTATGTGATTTGGACATAATAGTGGGGACAACAAACAAGCTTGGAATGTGGTGTTAAAACTGGATATGGAGGCATGTGGGGGAGTCTCTGGGAGTTTAGTACAAAATCGGAAGGAGAGTGGAGAGATAGAACCCGTAAGGCCGACCCTGCATACTGCGGGAAAAGGTGCAGGAAATGATGATGGTGGTGGTCAGTGCTGCTGCTATAGCATTTCGGACATTAGGTTGGTGTGTTATACCTAGTCCACACAGCTAATAATTTAAATGCCGAATTCAATTTATTCAGTTAATAATCTGAAAATACTGAGTTAATTACTTAAATATATAAACTATTGACATTAAAATATTGATTTAGTATTTCAATTTTAAATATTAATTAATAAAGTCAATTTTTATTTGGTGTTCATGTCCTTAACTGGATTCCGTATAATTCACCCTAAACACATTTAATTTGAATTCATTTAACTCATGTGTGTTTATAAGGTATTAGGCATTTTCAGTTTAATTTTCAATTATTTATTTGTTGCCCTTTTTTTTTTCATTCCGACTCACTCCATCCTTTTGTGTATTTTAGTGTAGTGTAACTGTAAACATTGTCCATCATGTTAATATTTACCAATTTTTTTTTGGGATGTATTTTTGTACGTTTTTTACGTAATATGTGTGTGTTTGTGTTATTCATTGAGTCAATTCAATCAATCAATACATCAAGAGACGTTATGTAATAATAACATATAGAAGAAGAAAAAGAAGGAATATTTTTGTGATGTTGGTTCAAAATGAATGATAAATTATAACGTTGTATGTGAGTTGTTTGTTAGTCAATGTGTGTCTTACTTAATAAATTATTCATTGCTGATAAAATACAAATCCTAAACACTGTAGCAACCAACAACACAAAAGTGTAAACGCAAATGGATTGGTTTTTTTTAAAATACATAATGGACCATTATTATCAGGATATCGCATTTGTAAATTTACCAGTCAGTTTACGAAAAAAAATACCCTATTTTTATTGAGGGGGGGAGAGAGACAGGCATTTAGAAATCGGGAAGAACTTCAGTTGGCTCCGCCCTTGTTATGACGAACGCAACTTCTAATTGGCTGGTTATGTAGTCGTCTGACGTCACATGCTCCGCCCTTTTCAACGTTGAGCTACACAACAAACCAATTAGAAGTTGCCGGTCGTTATAAAAAGGGCGGAGCCAACTGAAGTTCTTCCCGATTTCTAAATGTCTGTGGGGGAACGGGGTTGGGTAACAAAAAAAAAATACGTAATCTAACATCAAACAAACCATGAAGTAATGCAACAGCATCAACAATGTAAGGTTGTTCTCTACTACGCATGTGCACAATACAGTAACCATTGTTGTGACACATGCCGCAATAGAGAACGATCTTACATTGTTGATGCTGGCTGTTGTATTATTACGTCATGGTGTGCACTAGGCTGATCCCTTAAAGTCTAGTCAAAGTATGCAAAGCTTTCGGGTTAAAACCGATTTGTGACGTCGAAGTTGTCTTAAGTTTATGAATTTAAAATGGTCTTATCATTATCTACCAATAATGCACCTCTCTTAGATGGACACTTTACCCTTCTGACGTATTCAGGGTATAGTTAACCAGAGCATAAGACTTAAATGTTCCCCAAAAAGGAAACGTTCAGTTATTATGCGGTTTTTTTTTTCTCGGTAGTTTGAATGGTTTTAATGATTTCTTTTCTATCTACTTTCACTTTCTCTACAAATTGTGTTTCACTTCCCACCACAACCATGCATAAATTATAAATATGGACAAGTTAAAAGTTGTAAAAGTGTGTTATGAGTAACTTATGACACTTTTCAAGTTGAGAGATGATGATTGACGGAAGTTATACAAATGGTAGAAGAAAAAGTGTCTAAACTTACACTTGTAATTCAGAAAACGAGGTTAAAAGGTGGTCGTGTTTTTTCGATTAATCAGGAGCAACATTAAGAGAAATTTGAAAGTGTTTTAGAAACTAGAAAGCTCAGTCACCTAAGGTGTATTTTCGTGTTAGAATCTTACAAAATAAGCGTTTTATGTAAGTTTAAAAAATGGTCCAACTTTTGAAGTAGACAATATATTTTTAAAAAGTTTATTTTGAAAGATATCAACTCTCTTTTTCTAGTTTCTAACAAATTTCCTATTTTGATTATCCTTTCATTCAGAAAAAAAAAAACTTGAAAGGCAACTTAATCACTTAAAGGAGTATTTTCAATGCTGATATCTTTCAAAATAAACTTTTTTTAAAAAAAATGACAGATTGAAAATGATACAACTTGAAGCAATCGCTATTTTTATCATTTTTTTGTCTGTAAAAAGTTTATTTTGAAAGATATCAACATGGAAAATACATGTAGATTAAGTGATTATAAGCTTTCTAGTTTCTAAAACACATTTTTTTCTTAATTTTGCTCTTCTGAAAGACACAGAATAAACCAGAATTCATGAAAGATCAGCTTGTTCATACTTAACTCTGTATATAATTATGTAATTTGTTATATAAATTATTGACAAATTCTATTTTAATATAATTTCTTGAAGATGAGGAGGACGATGATCGGACGTCGGGTATCACTGAGGTGCCGGATACGGCTCAACATCGACTCATCTTTATCAACAGAGACCAACCGCAGAAGTTTTGTAACAACAGAATTAGGTTGAATTTTCAATAAATAGACTAGAATTAATTAAAAATTAATGTAATGTGTTTATTTGTTTTATTTTCAGCACTGCCAAATATAATTTATTGTCGTTCGTTCCGAAGTTTTTGTTCGAACAATTTCGACGTTATTCCAACGTGTTTTTTCTGTTCATAGCTCTCTTACAAGTGGGTTGTGCTTTTCTTAACATTTCTCTTTTTCTCTCGAGAAAATCATTAAGTTTGAAGTTTGTTTTCACGTGTTTTTTTTTTTGGTAGCAAATTCCAAACGTTTCGCCTACGGGACGTTACACGACTGCGGTGCCGCTACTTTTTATTTTAGCCGTTTCTGCAATCAAGGAGGTTATTGAAGATTTTGTAAGTTGTATTTTTTTTTAGATTCGATTTCCATTTTTTCTTGATTAAAGTGTGTGTATTTTAGTTGATTATTCTGACTTTCCGGTTGCAAAATTAAGAGAAACTTGAAAGTGTTTTAGAAACTAGAAAGGTAACTCAATCACGTAACTCTTTTTGATGTTAATATCTTTCAAAATAAGCTTTTTGTGCGAGTTTGAAAATGACGTAATTTGAAAGATATTAACTTGAAAATACAATGGAGTGATTCAGCTACTCGTTCTAGTTTTTAACTCATTTTCAATTTCTTCTTAGTTTTGCTCTTCTGAAGGTGCAGACTTAGAAAATAAACTGTTCTTAAAAAAAAAAAGCCTCGTGACCTTTGATTTCTCATTCGATTCGCAGAAGCGACACAGAGCGGACGGAGTTGTCAACAACAGAAAGGTTTTCGGTAAGAAACGACCTTCTTTTATTATTTAATGAAAATGAGGTTTTAAATGTCATTTATATATACGAAACAGCTTTACACGGTGGAACCTGGAAATACATCAAGTGGACAGAGGTTAAACATTATTATTTTTTTTTCTTACTGTTTTTCGTTTGAAATTGTAAACGTTTTTTTTTTAAAAAATAACCTCTATTTTAAAATTGAAAAGGTCACAGTAGGAACATTGATTAAGGTCACAAATGGAAATTTCTTTCCAGCTGATGTCATTTTACTGTCATCCAGGTACGGGTTTTGTTTTTGTCAGCTTAATTTCTAGCTGGGTTCTTATTTGTCTCCATTATATCGTTGTTAAATAAGCGAGCCGCAAGGTATCTGTTATATTGAGACCGCAAACCTCGATGGAGAAACGAATCTCAAAATCAGACAGGTTCGAATTGTCGTATTTTTTTTAATCGGGAAGAGTAACAAAGGCCTTTCTAGAAATTCAATGGAAAAACTCTGAAGACATAATAATTGTTGCCATTAATTTCATGAAAAACTCTCGAAAGAAAGGTCAAATTATTTTTCAAAAACGGTCATTTCAGAGTCTTAGCATTTGATGTTGGCACTTGGGCCACAGAACGAGAAACATCCGTGTCGTAGTTGTAATATTTTTTTTTGTTTTTTGTAAAAGCTGTAGTACTTTTTTTCAGAATCTGTTTTTTTATTGATTATTAGGAAGGCTTTTTATTTGTTTCGCGTCGTTTATTAGTAAACTTTTGTTTGATTAAAAAGGGGTTGCCCGAGACTGCTTCTCTACTTAGTATCGAAAATCTCACAACGTTGGTGGGCACAGTCGAGTGCGAACTTCCCAACAAACACCTTTACGAGTTTGCGGGAACGATCAGACCAACGGGAAGACAGTGAGCAAGCGGGAGTTTAACTTCCTTTCCTCTCCGTTAGATCGAAATCAAGATTGTTTATTTTTAATGAACGTATTATTATTAAGAGCATATCCTGCTGGACCGGATCAGATTTTATTACGTGGTGCTAAACTTAGGAACACAAATTGGGTTTTTGGTGAATTTCCATCAATGAATTTTTTTTTATCTGTAAATTTTTTGAACTTTAATTGAATTGTGATTTCTTAGGAATTGTTGTTTACACTGGTCACGAAACGAAGTTGATGATGGTGAGAATAGTTAATTAGAACTGTTTCTCATTGTCTAATCGAGCCAATAATTATTGTGTTTTGTTGTTTTTAGAATAGTACGAGTGCACCTCTGAAGAGGTCAACAATCGATAAACTTACGAATACTCAAGTACGTTATTGTGTTTGGTTTGTGTTGATGATATTTGCACTACCGTTTCTCATCTTTTTTTTTTCAAAGATTCTTCTTCTGTTCGTACTGCTGATTTTCATTTGCTTAGTAAGTTCTATTGCAAGTGAGTTGTGGATCAGCGGTCACGTTAGATTACATTGGTATCTCGGTTTAGATGGTAAATATAATTTGCACATTTGCTCAGTGAATAACAGAAGAAGAAAAAATCAGTTGGTTTAAATTAATTATCAGAACTTGGTGCATCAAATTTCGGCTACAATTTTCTGACATTCATAATCCTTTACAACAATTTGATTCCGATCAGTCTTCAGGTCACATTAGAGGTTGTGCGTTTTATTCAAGCCATTTTCATCAATATGGTACTTTATCACATCTTTTTTATGTTTAAAATTTGTGGCCGTTAGTAATTTATTTTGATTGTTTTTGTTGTGAAAAGGACGTAGAAATGTATCACGAACCCACAGATACACCTGCTATGGCCAGAACTTCGAATCTCAATGAAGAACTCGGACAGGTGTGCTTCGAATGTGCCCTCGAGTAGAATAAACAATAACAAATTAAAATTGTTCCGTCTTATTTACTTTTAAGGTGAAATATGTTTTTTCTGATAAGACGGGAACGTTGACGCGTAACGTCATGGAATTTAAAATGTGTTCGATTGCTGGAGTGAAATATGCGTAAATTGTTTTTTTTTATGCAGTTGTGGCTAATCCAATGTTTCATTGTGTTGTTGTTGTTGTTGTATTTTAGCGATGACGGTGAAGGTACGGAGTCGTTTGAAACTCTGTTGCAGAGTTTGACGCAACGACAGGTACGATCGGTTTTGTTAACGTCGTTTCAAGCGTTTCTCGAATTAACCGAATAAAATCTATTATGTTTGCTTTAATTTCTTGCATCGATAGCCTACGGCCGTTTTCATTAAAGAGTTTCTAGTCTTGATGGCTGCTTGCCATACTGTCGTTCCAGAGAGAACGACGAATGATGGGAATGGGTTTCAATACTTAGGAGCTTCACCAGATGAAGTGGCTTTGGTGAGAGCGGCGAAGAAATTGGGAATCGTGTTTACGACACGAACTCCTCAGTACGTCATAATAGAAGCCGTATGTGTCACTCCAATAACTTGATAACTCGATAATTCGTCAATTGTTTTAAGTTTTTGCTATGTTTTTTTGTAGCTTGGGAAAGAGGAGCGGTTTGAAGTGTTGAATGTGTTAGAATTTACGAGGTAAAAAAAATCATTGAATGTGAAATCATGTTATCAAGACCTGATTTCTGACCTCTTTGGTTATTCTGCGTTTTCAGAAAAGGAACTCTAAGGAGAAATTGAAATTGTGTTATAAACTGGAATTGTAGCTGAATTACTTAAGAGTATTTTTGTGTTAATATTTTTCAGAATAAACTTTTTAGAAAGAAAAATTAAAACTATCCTCCTGTTTAAAGTTTGGTCATTTTCAGAGAAACTCTTCTAGTTTCTAAAATACCTTTCAGTTTCTTTTAATTTTCCTTCTGAAGAGCAAAATAACTAGAGTCAAAAGGGGTGTTTATACGTTAATACCTTAACGAGCTTCGTTTTGTTTAGTGTGAGGAAAAGGATGTCGGTCATAGTGAAAACGCCACAAGGAAAGATTAAACTTTACTGCAAAGGCGCCGTTAGTATTTGAGACTTCTGAATTATTTCTCTTTGTTTGTTATTGTTATTTTGAGGCATTTTTTTCACTTAGGACACTGTTATTTACGAGCGACTCGGTGATAATCAGCAGTATAGAGATACGACGTTAAAACATTTAGAAGAATTCGCCACCGAAGGTCACATTTTTATTCTAAAAAAGTTTATTTCTCTCTGCATATTATTAATATTTATTTTAAAACAGGTCTTCGAACTCTGTGTTGTGCCGTTTCGGAAATTTCTCCAGAGTTTTACGAGGTAGAATCTAAAAAGTTCCTCCCACCCACCCCTTTTTCTTAAGCTTCAAGATTGCTTATTTTGAAGGGAAAAAATACATTTTCAGGAATGGAAACATAGTTATTTTAAAGCGAGCACTTCAATACAGTATCGAGAACGTAAACTTGAAGAAGCTGCTCAATTGATAGAAACGGTTTTTAATTTCTTATTTGTTACTAAAGGAATCTTGATTTTTTTTGTAATTTACGTTGTTCATTTTTCTGTATCGAAACAGAATCTCACTCTTCTTGGAGCAACTGCGATCGAAGACAAATTACAAGAAGTAAGCCTATTAACATGAAAAAGTCGAATAACACGAAATTTATTTCCAGTCTGCCACCGTTAGTTAGAATAGCATAAAATTCTGTTCGTTTACCACAGAATTTGTTTAACACGAAGAAATATATTCAAAGTTCCTTCTATTTCGTGTTAAACGGTTTTCATTGTAGTTGATTCTTAGTCTGATTTGATTGAAAATCAATAATGATGTGTTTGTTTAGGGAGTTCCCGATTGCATTGCTTCGTTTTTGAAGGCAGACATGAAGGTTTATATTCTCACCGGTGATAAGCAAGAGACGGCGATTAATATAGGTGTGCCACTTTAACGAACTTAAATTTGCAGTATTTTAGAATCGAAATTGCTTTTTTTTTGTTATCGTTGTTTACCTGTTTTGTATCTCTTTGTTTCGATCAAAAGGTTATTCTTGTAAGTTGCTTCATCAGGGTATGCCGCTGTTTATTATCAATGAAGATAGTTTGGACGTAAGAATCACGTCGTACATGCAAAGTTACAATAAGAAGTATGTTTCTTTAATATCTTCATTTTTTCTCTATGTAGAATACGAGAGAAGCAATGGGTCGTTGTATTAGTTCTCTCGGAGCGCAATTTCGAAGAGACAATGACATTGCGTTGGTGGTTGACGGCAAAGTGCTTTGATTTCTTATGTTTAACCATTGAACCGTGATGAGAGAAGAATTAAGATAATTTGTTTCTTCTCTTTTAGACGCTGACATTTGCTCTGTCGTGCGATTTGCGTCAGGATTTTGCAGACGTTGCTTTGTCTTGCAAGTCCGTCATTTGTTGCCGGTAGAGTAATCTTTTAAAAGTTAAGCATTGAATATTGTTTTGATGAATTTTATAATTGTCTGTTATTGTCTTCAAGAGTGTCTCCGATTCAGAAAGCGGAAGTGGTCGAACTTATTAAGCAGAGGACTCGATGTGTGACTTTGGCCATCGGTGACGGTGCTAACGACGTGGCCATGATACAGGTCAAAATGTCGTCAGTAATTAATCGGATGAAATTCATTTTATATTAGTTATTCTTTTCGTTGTGTTATATTTCATAAAAACAGGCAGCTCATGTTGGAATTGGAATAAGTGGCGTCGAAGGAATGCAAGCCTCTTGCGCCTCTGACTACGCCATCGCTCAGGTGATGATTAAAGAAAGGCCAACACGTTTATCCAAATAAAAATTCAGAAATGTGCAAATTGTTTTTTAATAGAAATTGTACGTTTTATTCAAAAAAAGCTAACGATTCGAGAAAATGAAATTTAATTGCTTCAATCTTCAGTTATATAAATTGAAAAGTGAAAACGGTTTCGTTTAGGAAATCTTAACTAATTTTTTAATGAAATAAGTGAAATTATGCTAATTTATGCAATTTATCCAAAATTATGCAATTTGTGCGTTTTTATTTTGGATTAAACTGATAAATAATGCACATAATTATGGTTTTTATGTAAAGTTTTGGCCTCAGTAATGCAGAACGCGGTTTTATTTGATTGTTTCTTTGTTTATATCCATAGTTTCGTTATCTGAAAAAACTGTTATTTGTTCACGGAAGTTGGAGTTATCATCGGATGTCAAAACTAATCCTTTATTCCTTCCATAAAAATATCTGTCTTTATGTGATCGAGGCACGTACATTAACAATTTCAGAGATTTCTCGTTTTTAAGATACAAGAACTAGAAGAAAAACTTTTAAATTTGGTTCATTTCAGTTGTGGTTTGCCATAATGAGTGGTTGGTCTGGTCAAACATTGTTCGAGAGATGGACCATTGGTTTATATAATGTGGTCAGTTTCGAAAACACAAAACCGATGATGATGTTACTTTATTCGGTCTGTCGATTCTATTTCAATGTAGATTTTTACTGCGGCTCCTCCGTTTGCCTTGGGTTTATTCGATAGAATATGTAGTTCTGAGACGATGATGAAATATCCAGAGTTATATAAAACCTCTCAAGGAGCAAAATTGTTCAATGTTAAAGTGAGTGTCGTAACTACAAACTAATGAAAAAATGTTTTCCATGTTTTAAGTTGTAATTTTTGCAATTCTTAGGTGTTTTGGGTTTGGATCATTGATGCAATTTTGCATTCGGTGCTTCTTTTTTGGCTTACCCTTTACGCTATGCAACAGGGTCAGTTTTCAGTCAATTTCAGTTTCGTTCATGAACAGCTGATTTTCGATATCTGGTTATTGTGCATTTTTCAGAAATCAACACTAATGGTCGGGCCACACTAACATTAATGTCTGACGTTAATGTGGCCCCTACATAAGAAAAAATTGAAAGTGTGTTTGAATCTAGAGCGGTAGATGAAAGACAGATTTTAAAACCTGACATAAAAGGCTTTTTTTAAAAAGATAATAACTTGAAAATAACCTTAATTGATTGAGAAACCTTTCTAGTTTCTGAATTATTTTCAAGTTTCTGTTAGTTTTGCTCCTAAAAGACAAAATAACCGGAGTTTTAGGGGCTTTTACACGTTAAAACCACCTTTAAACAGTTTTTAATGAGAGATTATCGTCTTTAGATGTTGCTTGGTCACATGGATTAGCCGGTGGTTATTTGGTTCTCGGTAACATGGTTTACACTGTACGTTAATGGCTGTTGCACTTTTTGTTCACGATATAATTAATTTCTTGTTTATTGTATAGTATACAGTTGTAACGGTTTGCATTAAAGCCGGTCTTGTTATCAATGCGTGGACTTGGGTGAGGCTAACACTGTCTACATTCGAGTTTAGTCTCGAACTCTTGACTAAAAAAAGAGTAAAATATTGTTCTGTTTTGATTATAGATAACCCACATTGCCATTTGGGGCAGCCTTTGTAGTTGGTTCCTCTTTTTGGCAGCTTATAGTAATTTCTGGCCAACAATTCCCGTTGCTCCAGACATGGTTGGAATGGTACTAATTTGCATTATTGCGGCTGCTGCTGCTGCTGTTTTGTTTTCTTCCTCAAATTGTTCGTTCGTGTATTTATCTGTATTTCTGTTTATTCGTAGGCGGTGCAAGTGTTTAGTTCTTGGGTTTTCTGGATGGGTCTTCTAGTCATTCCATTTGTTGCCCTCTTGCCTGATTTCTGCATCACAGTGTAAATTTCGTCTTTTGGGGTTGTTTTTTGTAGTTTTGCGTGTGATGATTTTTCATTTTTTTGTGTGTTTGTGTCTGCCTGCGTGTTAAGGATTCGAAGGAGCGTTTGGAAAACATGGGAGGAAGCTGCGAGGGAGAGCGAATTGCACGACGTCGATCCTTCGAAGGTGGTTAGCAAGATAAACAAACACAGGTATCGAAAACTTTCTTCTTCTTCTAATTCTGATCGTTTGTGGGCTGAGACGCGGCTACGTTCTCAGTCGAGCTGTGACGTACGAGAACAATTTGATTCTTATAGTTTTTCGATAACGAGTTGTCTTCCGAGGCAAAAATACAGAAAGCGATCGTCGAGTACTCAATGCCTCGTTGATGGGCAATCGAGTTCTGGCGTTATGTGTTGAAAACCTTGAGTAAAGGGTACACAATTACGTCGGTTCTTATTTTATCGTACACTTTTGAGTGTTGAAATTTCTAGGTAAACGTTTTTAAGATATTTTGTTGATATCTTTGACTCATCGACGTTAAACTTTTTTTTATGCCACCTTTCTTCTTGCATAACTTTTTTTATTATCCAGTTTTTGCTTCTTTGTTTGACTTGTGTCCGGTAATTAAAATTGTTTTTAAAACAAAACACTTTTTGGCCTTTTTTAACTGCGGTGATCGGTGATCGTGACATTCACATAAAAAAAAAATCATCATTGGGTTCTCGGTTATCATTTTAACAATCGTTTTCTCTCTTGAAAGCTAAACATTTCATTTTATATCACCTGCTTCTAATTTTATTAACATTTTTTGTTTGCACGGTTGGTTTTTAAGATGTTTTATGAACAGCTAAGTTTTTAAACTCTTTGAGTATTCTACAGTTTCAGAAGAGAAACACTAAGGAAGTGTATTAGATTATTAGAAACTAGAACGGGTAGCTGAATTACTTAATAGTATTTTCACGTTTGGTATCTTTCAAAATAAACTTTTTATACACAAAATATTCTGCTTAATGAACCGTAGAACCGTATTTTAAAAGATATCGATATGAAAGCATCATTAAATGATATCTTTCTAGTTTCTAAAACACATTCAAATTTATCGTATATTTGCTTCTGAACAGACAGAATAATCAGAGTTCGAGGGACTTGTACACTTAAATAAATCACCTTAATTATTTCACTCATTGTTAATTGCATCGTATTAATTTTTTTGCACTGTTTTCGTTTGCGGTGATCCGACACCAAACTAATCTAGTTCAACTTTTTCTTTTCATTAAACTTTTCGTTTTGCGTTTGTGTTAATGAAAACGTCATTTGAGATGATGTTCGTAGGTGCTGATTGGATGTTGCACTTCGTATTAAGAACTCTTATCAGATGAGATGTCAGTTTTATTGGCTTAAAGATGGGAAGTTAAAAAAGTGCCATTGTTTTTAGTTTGAGAGATGCTTTTTTGCCAATTTGCACGTTTATTTGTTAACATCAATGGTTTCGTGAGGCTTAACAGCTTCCAATTTATGATTGATGGCTGATTTGTGATGACTTTGGTGTTTTTTTCGTTACGTTCATCTTTTTTTTTATTATTTTACTAATAATTTTGCTGCTTTTCAGTTTGCATGCACATCTTTTTTATTAAATTATTAATTTTTTTGTTTATATTTTGCAGAGAATTAAAATTTAATATGAATTTATTATTTTTCTTTGCCATATTAACAATAATTATGATAAACATAATCAAGTAGAACACCTGACAATATTGAGACACAAATTATATAACCTAAATACCGCAGATCGCCACCCGATTCCATCCCGTTGAATGTCCGTGTCTAGTTTCATTTGGGATCCATGCGGATCCACAACAACCTCCCAATTTGTATCCGAATTTCTGAGGTCGAAAGAACCAAAGAAGGTAAATCTGGCAACAGATCACAATTGGGATATATATTTACAAAATAAACCAAATCTTCACTTAATAACACAAAATCACTGGTTTAGTTCTTTGTTTTTTTATTGGTTTTAATGCTATCAATAATATTAATGCATGAATATATAAATAATATAATGTCTGTGTGTGCAGAATGTGGCTTTTGCTTTTATGTTTTAATGATTAATGAAACTGATTAATGTTTAATGTGTTAACTTGCCAACTGTATCTTGCACGAGAATGAACTTATTAATTATTAATAACTGCTAAATTAGAAGCTTTTTTTTTTGCTTGAATTTGCTGTTATTATTATTTAAATTTTTATTTTAACCTTTTTTTTCTGCTAAACTTCTATAATTTTAATAACATTCTGGATAAATTTGATGGTTTTAATTAACAACATCAAAATCTGATACAAATGTAATAGGTTGCGATTATAAATTGCCAAACAGAATTGCAATTTCTCAATAATGCTAAAATATATATTTCTAACGTAGACTTTTTTTTTGTATGGTTAATTTTGTTTGCTTTTTTTGAGGGAGCCAAATCGGAATCCTCTTTATTTTAATTGATACTGTAATTGGTACTGTGTAGGCTGACCGAAACAGCTCGTCTTCTAAAAAACGTCAAAAGTGCTTTCAAACGGCCAGGTCGGGCCAATCTGGAGGTTGAACTGAGGCGTGAGTTTGGATTTTTATTTTTGCATAATTAATTAGTTTTGTATAATTTAGAAATATTTTTTTTTAAAAAAAGAATCAAATTCCTTCCCTGCTCTTATTTTTTTTTTTTTAATTTATGATATTTTTTTTTGTGTATTTTCCTCCAATTATTGGTTTTGTTTTTGGTTAGTAAAAAGTTACTTTTGCATTTCTTTTTTGTGTGTTTGTGTTTATATATTATTTGTGGCAACAAAAAGAAAACACATTCACTCACTAAACACACTTTTATTTTATTTGCCGACTTGTTGTTCGCTGTTTGGTCAATTGATTTTCTGTCAAATATGCGTTTTGCGGTTTGACGCACACACACACAGGCAATCGAACCAATGTTGGAACAAAGCAATTATACACCGTGTGTTTGTCGCATGCTTCTTTTTTGCCACTTTTATTTTTAGTAAGCAACTTAAGATGTTTTATGAACTGCAGCTAATTTTGAGACTTTGATTATTTTAGGTTTTCGAGAGCAATATACTAAGAAGGAAAAATTGAAAGTGGTTTAAAAATTAGAACTCTCGTCGAATCAATTAAAATTAGTATTTTGTTGTTGATATCTCTTTCAAGATAAACGTTTTACAGACAAAGATTTAAAAAAAAATATCGTTTGCTTGAAGTTCAGGTCATTGTCGCAAACTTGACATAAATAGCTTATTTTAAAAGATATCAACAGGAAAATACCTCTTAAATAATTTAGCTATACCCTTCTAGTTTCTAAAACACTTTCAAGTTTCTTTGTAATTTTGCTTCTGAAAGACAGAAAGAATGACCAAAGTTCAAGAAGCTTTTGCACTTTAAATCTTTAGTTTGTATTCGTGTGTTTCGTGGTTTATCATCAATGGAAATGGTAGACGATTATATAAACAAGTACATTTTGTGACTTAAAACATTTTTTTTAGTTAAATTTAGTTTAAAATTTATTGTGTTTTAATTTAGTTTATAAATTTCTTGATCATGATGCAACTACTTTTTTTTTCGTATTTTTTTCATTCGATTGAAGTATTTTCGATGTTTTACTTATAAATATTTTTTTTTGGAAATGAGTGTATCCTGCAGATATAAACAGTTAGTGTAGTTTGCTATTGTATTATTTGCAATTTTTGTGGAAATTTTTATTTTCTGTCTTAGTTTTTTTGTTGTTTTGTTATTTTAGAAGAAAAAAAAAGGATTGATCGATATTAATTATTAGAAATGAGTAACCGCTTTTGCACTTGTATTTAGACTCTTAAAAGAACTATATTCCCTTTCAGCTTCTTCCTACAGGAGACAACCCCCATGTAAGTTCCCTTTCTCGCTTTAGATTCCAAATCCACCCATCTTAAAAACCCAATTACATTTGAATGCTGATTTTTTTTTTTACTTTGCTTTACCCAATTTTATAATTATAATTGACATGAATTTACTTTTATGATCTTCCTATTTTTGATTCCCATTTAAATCACCTTGCATCTCGTATATATATTTATATACAATATTATGTTTTTGCTCCTTTTTTTGTTCCAACTCTCCATTTGATTAATACCATTTTTTAAAAAGTGTTTTAACGAATTGTGTTACAATTACGGACCCAATTAAACCCCAATTAAAAACCCATTCATTATAACGTAATTGTTTTTAATTTATTTCTATAGATGGATACGCCTTTTCTCAGGAGGAACACGGTGCCCTTTCACAGGTCTTTCTTTTATGGTTCAAAAAAAATTCTACTGGAATACTTGAAACTTCAATTTTGAACTCTCTGAGTAAGGTTTCATTCAACATAGAAAAAACCCTTTTGTTGTAACCTCTGATCTTTTCGTAATTGTAGTCTTTCGGTAGCAAAAAACGAAGAGAAACTACAAAGTGTTTTAGAAACTAGAAGGGTAGCTCAGTCATTTAAGAGTATTTTCATGTTGCTATCTTTTAAAATAAACTTTTTATAGACACCTTTTTTTAAAAAAAAATATCGTCTTTTTAAATTTGGGTCATTTTTCTTAAACTGACATAAGTTTTATTTTGAAAAATATCAACATAAAAATGCTCTTAAGTGGTTAAACTGCCCTTCTAGTTTCTAAACACGCATTCAAGTTACTCCCTCAGAGTTGGAGAAACGTTTACACTTTCAAACCACCTTAAGTTGAACTTTCAAGTGCCAAGTTTTCTTAAATTTGAACTTTTAATAACATTTGGATGTTTTTTTTTAAGAACGATTTTCACATGTAATTTTCGTTTTTTTTTTTTGTCTTTAGACTGAAGTCATTCGGGCTTATGACAGCACAAAGACTAAACCAAAGGGTCTATAGTTATGGTTATTATAATTAATTATTATTATTATCACATTAGTTTCTGTTCGCTCCAAAGAAACCCATTTCTACTATTTACCATTTATATTTAAATTCCTTTTATTTGATGATCAATATTTATTGATTTAATCATCTCCTCCCAATGATCATGTGTCATAAGTTTATAACTTATAAGTGTGTCTCTCTCTCTCTCTCTCTCTCTTTCTGTGTGTGTGTGTGTGTCTTATTAATATTCATTGACATAATCCGAACATTGATGGACAAAGAAATCCTTCTACTTTTTTTTTCCTTATTGGAAGATGATGTCCATCTTAACGACGATTTCTTTTAAATATGTTTCCGTCCGATTACACTGAAAAAACAAACTAAGAAACAAATCGATCGAATCCATGTTATTTAAAATTTCAAAAAAAAAAAGATCAATCACAACCAAATGAATTGACTTTACTTAAAATTGTTTCGTGCAAATTCGACATAATTTTAAGTCACATCAACAGATGAGATTATTACTTTACTTTATTAATAAATGATGCTTTTTCGGTAGTCGAAACAAAAAAAACATTCTTTTTGCTGTGCATGACCATAGCAAAAAATAAAATACAAGAAAATTTAATATTTAAAAAAAAAATAGAAGAATCTTAACGATTTCGTTCTAAAAAAAAAGGGGTCCATATCTATTAATTAGTTATTGTACGTGTTATGCAAAACGTGTTCATTTTAAAACTAATTATTAAGGTGTTTTTATTCAGTGTTGGGAAGTAATTTGTCAAAAATAACAATGAGTTACTATAATTATATTACTTTTTCAAGTAACATTATAATTTGTACTTGTAATTACCCTTTATTTTTAATGCAATTTTAAATTACTTATGTTTTTGACAAACTTGGCGTTAACTATTCCTAATTATATATCAAACAGACTAATATCATTGTAATTAAATGCTTTTTAAAATTTAGTAATTGTAATTATAATTAAATAGTTTTTAAATTATGTAATTATAATTAATAACTTTGAAACGTAATTTGTCCCAACACTGTTTTTTATCACTGTGTATGTGTTTTATCTGATGAAAGTTTCAGATTCTATAATTACTTGAAGTCGGTGTTTTTTCTCAAAGAATTATCTCGTATACATAATATTTCTTGTGTAATTTCAATCAGGTGTGTGTTTTATGAATATTTTTTTATTATTATTGTTGAAATTAATGCTTTCTTAAAAGAAAATGGGCTGATGTGAAGCCAAATTCATTTGAATTAGCATTAATTTCATTTCACAAGAAAATATAGAGTATTAGTTTTAATATTTAAAATTATTTCATTCCGCCTTTTGAAATTTTTATCTTATTTACTGTGACCAAAAAATTTCATATCACTATTTTAATAATATTCATAATTAATTGAAGTTTTAACGAAAAGCGAAATTGGTTAGACAGGATAAAGGGAAAAATGTAAAAAAAAAGGGGGGAACTGCAGTTCTCTAGTCTTTTTTATGATAATGTTGGTGCTAATTATTCAGAAAACAAAATTGTAGCTTTTATATTTTAGCGTTAATTTAAGGTGGTTTTCATTTTTAAGGTGGTTTTAAATTGTAAATGCCAGTAGAACTCTAGTTATTGTGATTTTCGGGAGTAACATTAAGAGAAACTTGTGTTTTAAAAACTAGAAGTGGGTAAGCTCAGTCACATAATATTAATTTCATATTGATAACTTTCAAAATCTGATTTTTATGTCCGTTTGAAAATGGCCCAACTTTTAAGTATGAGATTTTTTTTTTAATTTTATGTATAAGCACTGCTTGTGGCACGGGTTCGGATTGTGTTTATCTTTCATAATTTCTTTGGCATTATGGAGTTGACGTCAGGCATAGCAGTCGGTCAATTCCGGGCCGAATGGCCCGTCATTATCTGTATTATTCATCGTCATCATTAACTGACTTCGTACCGTAATGGACGTGGTCCAGGGAAAGAAGAAAGTTTAGTTTGAAAGATATCAACATTAAATACTAATAAGTGATTTAGTTACCCGCATTCTAGTTTCGAACAAACTTTCAGTTTGTTTCTAATGTTGCTCCTGAAACTGCAGAATAACCCGGTTTTTTTTTAAATCACCTGTTCATAATAAAGCGCACCTTAAAAAACCAACTATTAAAAATTACAAAAAAAAGAAGATGCTAAAAAAAGTCATTATGGCAGCTAGTAATGGCAAGTAAAAATGTTTTTACTTCGAAAAATGTTCGGAAACACACCTTTAAATGTGATTAGCACTTCATTGATAAAAAAAAAATCATAAATGTCTTTAATTGAAAAGTAATGGACTTTTTATTTGAAATTGTAAAAGGGTCACATATTTTATGAAACATATATAATTATAAATATATAAATGGATTTGCTTGTAATCTCAAAAATGTTGCACGATTTAACTTTGTAACGTTAAAACTTTTATCATGTGTTTTACAAAATTGACAGTTCTGGTTTTTAAACTAAACTTATCTGTTGTACCAAATTGTTCATGTGTCGTTTTCTTTTTAAACTTTTTAAGAAAAAAAAGAGATTCATACAAAAGTATTACAATACAGTGTAAACGTACATCAAAAATACATCTTAAATTAGATCATTTAAAATAGTTTCAAGTTAATGTGAATACAAAAATGTGCTTCAGTTTTTTTGGAAGATCCAGTAGAAGTTGTCATTTTATAAATATGACGTCAATAATTTCATACAATTATCTTCCAGTATTTTTTTTCTCTTTCTCAGTTAACCATAGTTAACTTAGTTAAGGACAACATACAAACTAATAGTCTCTAAACATAAATACGAAAACACACATTAATCTCGGAAAGAGAAGTGACAGGTAAAAAGGTAACAAAGGTGACAAAGGTAAAACGTGTGATAGAAAATCACGGCTGTACCCATCTCAAATGACGACAAGAGTTGGAGGTGGAGGCTATCTGTTAAGACTTGTGGGTAGCTACTAGCATGAGGAAATGTGCTTTTCCCTAATACACAGGAGGGAAGTGAGATGAGGGCTGAGCGTGCCGGAAACCAAATTAACATCTTCGACCACTAGTATACTCCGACCACATTACTGTATCTATTGCTAGCCTCAAACACTCGTCGTCGTTTGAGATGGAACACACCAAAAGCACTGATTCTTAGAAAAGAAACTAATAAATTACACCCTTTCTGCTTTTAGTTTATACAGTTTCTTCCAAATCTCACAAAGACAAACTGTTGAATGAAAACGGAAGAAGATTGCAAGTGGAGAGCTGACATGAGATATGATTGTCCAAGCCCAGAACCCATAGAAATTAAGTTGTACTGGGTTAGAATCCGTTCGCCGTGCTTCCAATGAGTTTATAGCCCACATGGCAAAGTTACACACGAGAAGGAAAGTAATCATCTCGCGACCCGGTTTCCTTCGTACTTGGTCAGGTGTAGAAGCATAACGACGCGAGGCATCCAACACGAATATAGTTTGTACCGTGGCCTGAATTAAGTTGGCCAGTGCAGTGAACAACACCAGAATCGTGTTTCGACTGATGGTAAAATGGCTACCTATGACGCAGAAGATTGCAAAAAGGTAGACGCCAGTCTGAGCTACAATTAGAAGAATGTTATCCAGTTCTACGTAATGTTGTACCGAATAGCGAAGTTCTCTAACTTGCATCAGTGCTATAACTGCTGCGATAGTGTTGAGGCAATAGAGAACTAGCTCTGAAATGTGAGCCTCCAATACGGCGAGATCTTTGTATTCGGGCTTACTGATGAGCACGAAAAACAGAATTAAACTAATGATAGCAAGAACAAGGACAAGTATGCCAGTAAAGAGGCCTTTATTAGCATGAGCACAGTCGACACTATAATGATGCCTTCTCGAAGGCAGAGACGAGAATTCACTGCTCGCCGAACTGTTATGTCTCGTATGACTTCTCTTGCCAATGTTTCTCCACATGACGTAGAGAATGGCAGCACAGATGAGACTATATTCGATCGTGCACGGAAAAAGAAACGGGCTGACATCTTGAACGAGCTGACCCATGATATTGACACGACGACACTGGAAACCCATATTTGCATGTTTGAGTCCACGTGTGACACGATGATGACCTAGAAAGATCAAACAGAAAAAAAAAGTTGAAATAAGATACAAAACAATCGCAAGGAATCGAGAATTACCATAACCCAAACTGAAGTTGAGAGCAGGAAGTCCGTGCCCACCACCTCCAGCCGAAGGATGTCCGTCACTGTGGCCACGAGACGGATCGAGGAACTTGAGTATTTCGTGTTTGGATTCTTCGACGAGTACGTGAAGCCAGACGCATAAATTGGTGGCCACCATGTGCATCAGTCCAAATCGAGCTACGTTCATGAACTTATAGATGCACATCTGAAATAAACGAAAAACAAAAGTCAATAAATACGATCAAATGCAAATCCTATTTCGTACATTACTTTGGAATTCATAAATATGAAATAAAGTTGTATGAAAATGAAGACCATCTGAGTACAGGGTGTTATGGCAGCAAGGATACTATAACAATCAGAATTTGGATCCAATTCGAAAAACTGACCGAATTCCAAGCCACAATAGATCATTGAGCCAATTCCAAATGCTGCAAGAAAAATATAAAACTGCGATCAAAAAACTGGACGAAGAGAGATTTATTATGCAAATTTATGAAACATACCAACTGCACCCATTCTGAGATAGAAGCTGCCACAGTGAACACCCGCCTCTTCCACTCTGATTCTACTAAGGCTTCCATCTTTTGAGTTGTTACCCTGTGGATTATTATTATTGGGTTTGCCGCCACTCATTCTGGCCACCATCGATACCCTGTTTAGTAGGAGATTTTGAATCCCTTTATTGGCAACTCCGTGACCGTTGACACCTCCCATTCCACTTGAACTTTTGTGTAGCAAAAAGGAATAGGCGTAGATGAGAAAAAGAATGCTACCTGCATACAGGTACAAGTAAAATCCCTAGAAACGACAAATACGAACATTGAAAAACAACCCAATCGAATGATATTTTATGTGTGTGTTTTTTTTTGCAAATTAAGATTTCGTACGTACCAAGAAAAACGAAGGTGGAATGTAAGGTGATATGACTTCGGACAATGGAAAACCTATTCCCATTACGATAAGCAATTTTGCGTACATGGCACTCAGCACCATTAGAACCGAATCTCTGTAACCAGAAAGGTGGGGTTAAGTGCCAGTAGCTGTAATTCACGTATTTTGAATTATATACGATTCTTTAGTCCTAGTGAAAACATCGTCCTCGAGATTATCGTCTTTGCAACGTGCCTTTTGAGCGCAGGCATACATCAGGCGACCGTCTTTGGGTAATACACCACCACGATCACACATTGCTTCGTCGTACCTGTTTTTAGTTTTCGGAAGAAGTAAGTTGAGTTAAATATCCATTGTTCAGAATTGTGTCATTTTTTTAAAAAAAACCTGGTGCACTCGTGGTCTGGACAGATGAGGGGTATTTCGGCACTCGATGGTCCCATCTGTCGAACACTTCCATTTGGAAGTCTACCACTGGATGTCCCTTGAGAAGATGACAAGACCGATTCTAATTCGGGACTTGCCAAAATCCGGGCTGGACACACTGGACTGGGTGGCAAAACAGCTTCTCCGTCTGGATGTCGTCGATCCGTTCGAAGTCCCACCCATCTAGGAAGACCAGACATGGTTTTTTTTTGTTTGTTTTTGATTTTTTTCTGTATAATTAAGAAAGTCTCCGTCTCTATCGCGTGTCGGTGTTGTACCACCTCAGGCTACACAACAGGTATGAATCAACTTTTTTGTTTATGTTTTTTTTTTCTCAAGAAAGTCAGAGAGAGAGAGAGAGAGAGAGAAAGTAAAAACAAATGAAATTCAGCTACCAAAACAGCTGACACTCATGGACACAACAACAATGTGTTTGTCTACAATTCTTCCTTTTCATGTTTCTTGTATGTTTTTTTCTTTTGAAAGTGAATCATAAAACATTTTCTGAAAATTGGACTTTTGTCATTCCTAACTTATGTTATCAATTGGGTGGCGCACAGAGAAAAAAGAGAGAAAATAGAGCTGGGTCATGGACCACAAAGGTTAAGAAAGGTCAACACCAATTTGAAAACTTTTAAGATTAATGTTTCAAAGTCTTGTTGAAAATAATCCGAAGAAGTTTTTTCTTTCTGAATGTGTGTGTGTGTGTGTGGGGATGTGTCTCACTCTATTTATCTTTTAATTATAATGTAGGCCAATCTCATATTAATCTCGCGTTTGTGTTGTTAAAAAAAGAGTTAACACATTGCATAATAATTGAGAATAATAAATGTGAAATTAAAAGCTCAAAACAAATTCATTGGTGCTGCTGTTTCTGCTTACATCAAAATTTTTTTTTAATTATTAAGGCTCGGATTTTTATGCAATATATGAAGCAACTGTCTCTCAATCTTTGGCCCAATTAGTGAAAATTTAGATCAAACAATGTTTTTGTTTTTTTCTCAATCAAAAACACTAGTTAGAGGTTAGAACTCTAGTTGACAACTGATAGTAAGCAAGACATTTAGCCTCTAACCAGCCTTTTTTATTAGAAAAAAGCATAATTGCAGTTGTCCTAATGATGATGATGATGATTACTTCACAATTTGGCACTTGGGCCATAAATTGAGAAACATTTGCATCGAAGCCTTAGTAATTATAAATCAAAAAAGGTCTTGACAGTGATTTTACTTAATTATGTCAATTTTGTTGATGAGTTTAAATAAACATAAAAACTTATATATCCAATGTGTGCCAAATTAGATCGTCAGCACAATTTCTGTTTTTTTTTGTTTTTAAAATCATGATGTGAAGAATTTTATTATTTGTGACAAATGAAATTTTTATGTTCAAACAGCAACAACATAAAAAAACAAGTTTTTTTTTAATTAAATCTAACCATAATAAAAGAAATTTTTCCCCTTTTACTACTTCATAAAAATATTTTCAAATATAAATTCATTTAAAAAAATAGTTTAAATTACAACTCTGAAAAAAATAGTTAATTTTATAACTTGGCATAAAAAAGTAGTTTCATCAACAATAAATATAACAAAACAACAACTGAAATTGACTTACCCAAAGTGGACCAGTTTTGATGTAACATTTTGAATATTTGACATTCTTATTTAATTTGTTATAATACTAACTTCAAATACTGTATATCTCTGATTATATATAAATAGCTCTTACAATATGATGTTTTCCATTGAAAATAAGATATTTTTACTTTCTCTTATTAGACAGGTGATTTACCTGAATTCATGTAATTATTCTCCCCAATCTGTGTGTGTTTTTTTTTTTTGCTAAGGAGAAGAGAATGTTTGTGTTGAGTTTATGTAGTTTAAAAGAAGTGGCACCACCCACTCCAACCCGCATATATATATATATATATATAAATATATATACATTATACTATGTATGCATGTCTGTAATATATATTACCTTTTATTACTTTTCTACCTTCTGTGGTCAGTATTTTGAACCAATGAGAAATAACTTTTGTGTTCTTACTGTTGCGAACACTTTACGAAAAATGCTACCTCAGCACAGTAGTTTAATAAAAATTACATATTCAACTTTCAAATTCATAAAACATATAAGAAAGTTTAAAAAGTAAGGTTACTCGGAAAGGTAATGAGGAGGTTGTAGCCTGAAGGTAAGTTAAAAAAAAGGGGAGGAGGGAGGAGGGTGAACACCTGCCGGCTCTCAGGTTGATTGTTTGCTTCTCTCTCTCTCTCTCTCTCTTTCTCTCCTTGTATCCGCGTCCACACCTGAGTAACTTTAAAATGTAAATTATAATACAAAAAAATAAAAACTGAATAATAATATTATAATTTCTAATAAAAAAGATTATCATAATAAGCATATTTTGGGTGTATTCCAAAATGATGAGAAAGTTGAATGAAGGATGAGGAGGTTTATAGCCACTTACTCTGTTCTGTTCATTCGAAGGTGGTGATGATGATTCGATGTCGGTCCAAGAAGAGGTGGTAGTGGTGGTGGTACGAGATCAACACAACAATCCTCACATTCATCATCAACCACATCATCATCATCATCCGAACCGAGACTGTCTAAACCTTTACTACTTCGATCATTATCGTGATGATAATGATGATGATGGTGATGCTGTTGTTGTTGTTGTTGTTGTTCGTGTGGTCCACCGACGTCAATGTCCGAATCGATTCCTTTGTCGAAGTCCATATAGAAAGAATCTCTCGAATCGTTCGAACCTCTTCGTAAACAAAGACTCAGATCGAGACTACTTTGGTCATCGTCTGAGGCCACCGTTGTCGTTGTCGCCATAATACCGTCAGCTTCCACCGCACCACAAAGTCACTCTATAGAATCTTATTGTCTTTGTTTCGTAATTTTGCGTATGCTAGACACATACATATACACACATGCAGCACAAGCTTTTATGACAAACCTTGTCTTATTTGGCCATGAATCAATGACACGTTTTTCATCCCAAGTTCAATATCTTCTGCTTGATGTTGGCAGCAGTTTTGCTGCTTACTTTGTTCTCATTTGGTGGCAGTTGTGGCGGTGGCTGTTGTGGCGGAGGCGGCTACTACGGTGGTGGTGGCGGAGGCGGCTACTACGGTGGTGGTGGTGGTGGTGGTGGTGGCCACGGTGGTGACACATTTCGATTTTCAGTTCTTCAGTTCTTCTTCTTCTTCTTCTTTTTAGTAACTTCTACTTAAGAAAGAGAGAAATTTAGGGTGAAAATATATTCACTGTATACATTACATAAAAAAGAATTATTTTCAAAGCCGCTCTTTTCTTTCTTTCTTTCCTCACCCATCAATGTCGTTCCCATTTTTACTTTACCTCATTCGACTCCCCTCTCTTTCTCTTTCTCTCTCTCTCTCTCTCTCTCTCTCTCTCTCTCTCTCTCTCTCTCTCTCTCTCTCTCTCTCTCTCTCTCTCTCTCTCTCTCTCTCTCTCTCTCTCTCTCTCTCTCTGAGACTCTCTGAGAGTTACTCTCCAGACTCTTGTTATCTTTTTTACTCCTCACCCTATCTTGTTCTTCTTCTTGGAAGTTCCCTTCTTTTTCTCTTTTTCTCTCTTTCTCTCTCCTCCCTATTTCTCTCCCTTATTTTTGTTCACGATGGGGGATCGAAGAAAAGAACAGAAACCAGAAATACATATATAATAAAAAAAGAATCCCCCTTTTATATATATTTTATAGCCATCTGGTGAACATTGATTTTTAAAAAAATTGGCGGGGTTTTTTTTTTTTAGTTTTTCTAATTTAAAATAATTAAAAATATATAACAAGCTATGAAAAAAAAATAAATTACAACCACGTTAAAACTAAATTTCATCAATTTATGAAAATATTTCATGGAGATCTTATGATCTTTATTGAAATAGCAGTACATATTGTTATGTAAAAATTTTGTTAATTATGTCTTAACATATTTTATTTTAATTAATTATTTTTTTAAGAATAATCACATTTTCTTAAAATAATTAAAAATATATAACAAGCTATGAAAAAAATAAATTACAACCACGTTAAAACTAAATTTCACCAATTTATGATAATATTTCATGGAGATCTTTATTGAAATAACACTAAATATCTTTATGTAAAAAATTTGTTAATTATGTCTTAACATATTTTATTTTAATTAATTATTTTTAAAGAATAATCACATTTTTTTATCAATTCAAAATCATTCAAAAAGATCTTGAAATTGACTACACTGATATTTAATTTTGCTTATTTGTTAGGATTTTATTGTTATATGGCAACAATATTTTCCTACATTTCAAAGTTGATTAATAAAATTAGATTTTTGTTTATAAATTTTAAGTAATAATTAAAAAAAAATTAGTAAGACAAAATTGACCAATGTTTGCATGAAGATGTTCTAAAATATATGATTTTTAATGACTTTCAAGGAAGATTTTCATGAAATATTAACATAAATTGATAGAAATTACTCGTAAGGTACAATAATGTTTAAAAATGCATTTTTGGTTGCAATTTATTTTTTGAACGAAAAATCGAATAACGCGAAATATTTTTTTTTTCAGTTTGATCTTTGAAAAAAAGCTTAAAATCTACTACTGTAATATTGAAAGTTACATAAAAAGCAATTTATTTACTATTACATAAGATGAAATGTGCATTGCATTTCATAATTTCTATTTTTATTGGTGTTTTATGAAATAATTTATGCATAATTTATGTGGGGATGATTAACATTCTTTTTTAAAAAGAAAAACAATTACTGAATTACAAATGCTAATAAAAATTATTATAATTGGGAAGATTAAAGTTAAGTTATTGGATTAACTGTGGAGCTAAAGAAGATTAACAATTGACAGGAGATTATTTATTTTATAATAATTTAATTAATGCTTTGTCTAGGTGAATTTTTTTTTTTAAATTTTATTGTCTGTGGGACAAACAAAGTCTATTGCATTTTTCATGATACTGAAATATCTTTAAAATATTTCAGCTACAAATAATTTTAGTAATAAACCTAGAAATAGATAAATGGACCTAAATAATGTTAATTAAAGCACCATATAATTACAAGTATAATTAGACTGCAGTGGGATAAATGAAATTTATTGTTAATTTAACAAGTAATATGTAAATTTCTGAGGAAATTATTAACAAAAATACTGTCACATTAATTCATATATATGTAAATTATGAAAATGATTGAGTCTAATAAAGTAATGATGAATCGGACAAATATTCTAGTGAACATATCGAGTTTTTCCAGTGAAATCTGAGTGTTTCCAGACTCTTTTTAAGTGTTAATTTGTGGTCACAAATGCAGGAAAGAAATTTAAAACATATTTTATGATAAAGATGATCTCATTTCAATGATATGAAATGAAAATTTGAACTTTACACTAATTTGCTATCAAATTGTTTGATACAAAGACTGGAAGATAACTTTCAACACTAGCTTTTTTTTTTGGTACGAAAACAAATTCAAGAATATTTGATTTCATATTTACTGTATTTGGCCAAAATAAATAAATATGTTTTTGTTAAATTCTAACTTAATTATATGTATAAGTTATGAGGCCTTTTAAGTTTTTTGATTGCAACATCATTATGTTATTTATGTTTAATCTAAATACTTTTTTTTTCTGTCTATTAATTTTGTAATAATAAACTTCAGGAATTCTGAAAAAGATATTTGAAGTTCAATCAAAAGTCATCTGTAGAACTTACTAATTATTCGGCCTCCTTTGATAATTTAGATATTTTAAAAAATGTTATGTTCTCAATATTAATTTGATAAATCTTAATTTTCATATGTTTTTCTGTGTGTGTGATCCGGTCAACTGAAATTGAATATGGAAATCATATGACTAGTTTTTGTTGTTGTTGCAGAATTGTTGTAATAATTTATTAATTTCATTTTAATTTGTCGTGTGTCAAATTAGAGAAAAGTCTTAACGTGATAACTGATAACTAAGCAAAAACAAAAAAGATCATGGTGTTATATATATATATAAAAAAAAGCAAACACACTGAAAAAAAAAGATTTTAGGCTTAGAAAAAAAATTGCACTTCACTGTAAACAGCCAAATAAGCAATTAAGCACTAAATATTAAATTATTACGCAAAAGCTCTCTTGAGATTAAAAGTTATGAATTTTTTATGATGGTCCATAATGTATGAGTGCGAAATTTCTATCTGTATACACCTGTGGTTTTTTTTTACAACATTGCTCAATCAGAAGAAGAAGAAAAAAAAAAGCAAAAGTTGCAATGAAATTGAAATAAGAGACAACACTTTTATTTGATGAAATGACTTCTGCAATGATATGTCACATTGTCACAAATGTCAAGTTTGCTTTTCAGATATGTTTTTCATGAACATAATAACAACTGTTTTTCATCTTCTTCTCTTTGTACTTGAACTCAATTCAAAAACACCGTGACATGCTGACATTGTCATTGTAATAAGTCAGTAAATTTTATTTTATTTTTCATTGTCAAATTAATAATTTAATATACAAAAAAAAATGGACACAGATAAAACGGAACTTCTCTTTGGTGATAACAAATTCTATTCAATTGGATCACAAGATGGGTAAGAAAACACAAAATAAATGAGTTAATAGTGGTGGTATAGTGTTTTTGGTTGTAATGGTAGCAGTTTGGGTGGTAATTCTGGTGAGAATGGTAATGGTGTTGATAAATGTAGTGGTGTTGGTAAAGGTGGTGGTAATAGTGATGCTGGTAATGGTGGTAGTGCTAAGGATGTTGGTAAAGGTTGTGGCGTTTATGGTAATGGCAGTTGTGATTGCAGTCGTGGTAATGGTGGTGGTAACAAGCAGGAAATAAATCTAGAAATAACGCCCAAAATAGTGCAATCAGTTTGAAATATTTTATATACATGTAAATACTAAAAAACCTTGTCACCTTAAGAAACACACAAATGTAATAACATCTTTCAAAATAAGTTTTAGTATTATTTTTTGTAAACTTTATTACTATTTGTTATCAACTTATTACTTTTTTTTTTAAACTTTGATGCTGTACTTTAAAAAAAATTCTGTCCGAAATTAGCTCCAGGTAAAAACGACACCAAAGTTGAAATCGTCTGAAGCCCACTTTGTCATTTACCTATTATGCAATTTGTATTTAATTAATAAAAATAACAAATATATAAACAGTACCATGTAAATAATTTACACGTCTATTACATTAAAGTGATTTTTCTTTATTGACTTGAAGACATTAAAATAAAAGTTCGAGATGTGGCCGGTTTCTTCTAGGTTTAATATTATTTCTGACGATGATTTAAAAAAAAAACAGATCTCATCTTATAGACAATTTACGTTTTGACTAAAGTTTAATGTTCAAAGTGAAAAAATCCAAATGCCCCACCAAAATAAAAAGGATCCATCCATCCATCGGGCTACTGTAAATTTATGTTTGAAACAAGTGTCTTATCTTTAAAAGAAGAAGAAGGAAATTAATCGTCTAAATTATAAGCATAATGTTGATAATGTTATTATTATTATCATCAGTTCAATCCAAAGTGATACTGAGGGCTACTTGATGTCTCCTTTGAATGGCCTCTCGTCTTCGCCCCGAACTCCAACAACGGCGACGACGACGACGAGGACAACATTCATGATGACCACAGACGACGTCACGTCCAATGGTCATCTAAAACCTGATTCTGATGTCGAAGTGGTCAACATACACTCACAGTCAAAACAGCGGTAAAGTAGCAACTTAAAATAGATCCATGACAAAATATAAACATGCCGATGGAAATTTGGCAACTCGAAAGATTGAAGCAGGAGAAGTGTCCTCCTCCTCCTCCTTCTCCTCCTCCTCTTCCACGACCATCCGAAGATGATCGAAACAACGTGAAGGAGACTTCGTTGGTCACCGATTATGTGGCCACGGCCACAAGCACAACATTAAGAGTGCAGATTGCTAAATCGGCACTCGACACTGTTGCGATCTCATCACATCAATCCGTTCCTCGTAACAGGTCCAGAGACTACGGAATTCTCGTACTCAGTGCACTTTATGCTAAACTGTTGATAGTCCTTGGTATCAGTTTACCACTTTCTGAAATCATATCACCTATGATACCAACCTCATTCTATGTGGTAAGTATATAGAAATTCAAAAACCACATTTACGACATTACGACATTATTAATTATTCATTTGTTTCTTTGTTGTGCATGGACACTGAAATATACAAGTGGTTTTACTTGTATTTGTATTTCGGCTGCATCCTGTTCCTGTTGTATGCCTATCTGTTTCTGTTGCGACCCACTGGAACGACCAGTTCCATCGTACAGATGTTTTCTCGTGCTACCAAAAACGATCCGTTGCAACAGTTCGGACAACAACATCATCATCTACACATAGGGCCACCACTCAGTTGTGGAAGTTTCTACCTCAGAGCTGGAGCCATTGGTAATTTGCCTAAATTATAGGATGATAAAATCGGTACTTAAATTATTACGGCATAAGTATGTGTTTATATGGTATTTTTCAATTTTCTTTTTTAGCTTTTGGCATTGGCAGCATGATTTATTCCGGTTTAGAATTCGTTCAGTTCTTCGAGTTCAATCCGAAATCGATTTGTTACAAATTAGTTTATGCAGTGACTCCGATAACACAGATGACATTCACTTTTGTTCAGTTGTACTTTATCTTTCTCAATTCAAAGGTAAAATGGTGGCTCAATAGTACTTTTCCGTGTGTTCACATTTTGTTATTAACTAGAATAAAATACGTTAAATATTCTAAAATTATTTTCATGACAATATTTTTAAATTTTTCATCAAAAAACGTTGACGCATCGCATAACTTGAAAAAGTTTCATCAACTTGAAACTACCCATGAAACGTTTATTTTAAAAGATGTATCTGTCATGAAAATTCACATTCACTTGTTATTCTAGTTTTTAAATTTTTCTAGTTATAGTTATTTTAAGTAAAAGTTTTACTACCATTTTGGATGATTTTATAACTCTGGTTGTTCCGTGTTTCATGAGCAACAACACTAAAGAGGAATTAAAAGTGTATTAGAAACTAGAAAGGCTAGACTTAACAGTATTTGATTAGGCTACGCTTCTAGTTTCTAAAGCACTTTGAAGTTTCTCTTAATTTTGCACCTGAAAAAAATAATAGCCAATAGTTGACACTTGAAAACCACTTTAAAGTCGTATGTATCCAATTTAGATGAGAACATACAAATACAAGAATGTGGCTCGATTTGGTCTCATGCATATGTTGGGCACCAATTTGTGCATCTGGCTCTTTACAGTCATCATGGAATCCAAGTACGAAATTCTTCGTCTTGCCGATCCTTCGATCCTTCAAGATTCTCATCATGGCGTAAACGGAACCAACTACGACAGTGAGACACCCATTTTGAGATATGCTTTAAAATATTTTGCATTCTTTAATTGTATTTTAATTATAGGTGAAGATGATCTCGACAATTACAATTACACTTTGTTTCATTTGTCACCGATGGCCGAGGTGGGTCGTTACACTCGGTGCCGTCGACGGAGAGTTCTCGGACAATTAGTACAGAACATAAGTCCACTCTTATTTCCTTGTTCCATTCAGTACAGTCTCATCTGTGCTGCCATTTGTCTGATCATGTGGAGAAATGTACGAAATTATCATCACATGCCGGGAACGACATGTGCCGTCGTTAAGACGAACGGAACAACGACGCATTATAACGGCGTGCCCGAATACCACTTACGACAATCTCATCACTACAGTGTGGATTGCACCGGTTCCATCAAAGGTCTCTTCACTGGAATCCTTCTTTTAGTCATGGTTATCATCAGTGTCATACTCTACTTCGTACTCATTAATAAACCCGAATATCGGAACTTAGCCATTCTGGAGGCTCATTTGTCCGAGATGAGCCTCTACGTTCTGACGACACCCGTCATCATCGTGACCATGTGGCGCATTCGAGGATTTCGTTATCAGGCTCAGAAGAACATCGAATTGGACAATATTCTTCTCATTTTCGCTCAAGTTGGCATTTATCTTTTCAGCATCTTCAGTATGATCGGAGGTCATCTTTCGCCCGATGGACCTTCGCTGATGGTCTTCGGCACTTCGATGGCTCGCATCATTCAAGCGACCGTTCAGACGGTTTTCATCTTGGACGCATCGAATCGAACTCCAAGGACCAGTAACCAGGCTCGATTGAGACCTGGCCGAGAACTGATTGCGTTTCTACTCGTTTGTAATTTTGCAATGTGGATCATTTGCACTCTTGAAACTGGACGATCCGATTCTCATCCGGTCCAACTCAACTTTTATGGTTTTTGGGGCTGGACCATCATTTCGAGATTTTGTTCGCCATTGTCCATTTTCTTTCGTTTCCACTCGACAGTTTGTCTTTGCGAGATTTGGAAGAAGTTGTATAAAGATAAATCGGAACGCGAAAGAACTTATTCGACACTCTCGTATACTTAAGAGGTTGCTAAGAAACTATAATCGGTATATATTATAATATAGACTATTTAGTTACCATTTGTGACACTTAAGTGACGTAAGTTCAATTTTCAAATATACGTGTTGTGTTTTAATTGGATTTCACAACTAAGGTCAGAAACCTACGAGGCTTAAACTCGAGCCAAAGTTTATATTTAAAATGTTGCATTATGTGTTTTTTTTTTCTCCTTATATTATTTAGTTATCATTTCATTTACAGAAACTGTTTTATGAACAGCTGATTTTCTTAACAACAAAAAAAAGTGTGTTAGAAACTAGAAGGGGAGCTCAAATCACTTTGTAACAGGCAACATCAATTTTAATTTCATATTTTCGTTTTCTGCAGTTTCGTGCGCCTTTGCGCCAACTTACAAGTTTATCAATCGTGTAACTAATTAATCGTCACTTAAATCACTGGTTTCCATGTATATGATTTAAGTGACGATTAATTAGTTATGCAAGTTGCACGAAAATTGCAGAAAACGAAAATATGAACTTACTATAAATATTGTCATGTTGATATATCTGTCTGCTAAAAGTTGTAATCATTTTCAAACTCACATTACATAGAAAAGTTATCAATATAAAAATTATTCTTTAAGTGATTTAGTTACCCTTCTAGTTTCTAAAAAAAAAACACTTTCAAAAAATTCAAATTTCTCTCGATTTTGTTTCTGAAAGACACAATAATAACCAGATTTCGAGGGTCATTGACTCGTTTACGCTTTTAAACCAGCTTAAATTAATTCTAATGACAGAGATTTCAACACTGCCACCTTTCTTGAAACCCCATTATATAATATATGATATAATAATTTTTAATTTTGTTGTTATTTTTATGATTGACAGTGGACAAACTGTGAGGAGTGTCTGGAGTTTGTCAAGAATTTAAGAAATTAGAAACTATAGATTACACATTTTACTCTTTCTCTTTTTTTTTTAGTGAGTTAGTATGTAAACACCATGTGTGGTGTGTGGTTTATGGTGGTGCAATTTTTGGAAGCTGAAATGAATTAGTTGTCATTCATCACCATGTGTCTTGTGTGTGTTTATGTAAAAATACAGAGAGAGAGAGAGAAATGTTTTTTCTCGACATTCCTGAACCAAATGTTATAATAAACACAACATAATCTACATTTAGATTTATTTTCTCTCTTTCACTCCACATTCAGAGGGCTTTTTTTATCAATAAATGACGAATTCGAATATAAAAAAGAATGGATGGAAGTGAGGGTTTCTTTGAAGAGGGTTTAAAATAATGTTTATGTAGGGAATACAAGAGATGGAGTTTGTTATTAAAGATTGAAGGGGAGGAGTATTATTATCTGAAGGGGAAGAGAAGAAACTCAGAAACATTTAATTGCAATGTATCTCCATTCGAATAATATTTTATAGACTGAGGGTTGTATTTCAAGTGTAACCGTATTTTATGGAACAGAATTTCTCTTCTCCATGTTATTACAAAACGACATTTGAAAAGAAACTAGAAAACATATCTACAAACATAACCCCGATAGGAATTTTCTGTGTGTCTTCTAGTTTTTAAATAGAAAAATAAAATCTAGACACCTTCTGAACTTTTCCATACACTCTTCATGTAGGAAGAGCGAACGATAAAATATTTTATAAAAATTAAAACAGCTCTATAAAATTGAATGAAATTTTCACACAAAAAAACTAGAAAATATTTAAATAAACATAATATTCATAAATATTCTTGCACCTTCTAGTTTTTAAATGGAAAATTAAAAACTGAGCACCTCAACTTCTCTTATATTTAATATGGGAAGATGTAACCACAACATATTTTATAAAAACTAAACAGCTCTGTAGAAATGAATGAAATTTTAAAGGAAACTAGAAAAGGTATCCACAAACACGACTGTAAGAGGAAATTTATGTCTACCTTCTAGTTTTTAAATAATAAATTAAAAATCGAGCCGACGAGCACCTCGACTTCATTTAAAATTAACATGGGAATACTGAGACACGAAATATTTTCTAGAAATTAAACGGCTCTGTAGAAATAAATAAAATTTTACTAGAAACTAAAAAATTTATCAACAAACATAACCCTAAAAGGAAATTTCTGTCTACCTTCTAGTTTTTAAATAAAAAAAAATTTAAAACCATCACTATATTTTAATAAATCTGCATATCGAAAATTTATAGTTTTGCTGAATGTTTGTGATTTTGCAAAATGACTGATTTTCAAGTTTGACATTAGCATATACATTTTTTAATATAAATATATATTTTTTTAATTAAATTTAAAATTTTTTGCTTATTAGAAGATAGTGTATGGGCATATCGATAAGATCGATATCGATCCATCTCAGCTCTTTCATCCACGATACTTTCTCCCTTTCTATTCTTTTCCAACAAAAACATTTACATGAAGGTAGCTCAACTCTATGCTAGAAAATAATGTCATGAGTGAATGAGCTTTAACCTGAGCTTCAATCTTCAGGTTTCTCGTTATTTTCTATGCTTCCTTTGTATTTCTATTTATTTTTATAAACAGAACTTTTAATCTCTTTTATAAGGGCGTAATTCACTGTTTATGTATTATATTGAATTGTGTTTTAAAGTGAGAAAAACCTTTAAGTATCTATTGCCATCTATTGGCAACATTCAGCAATAGCTCGGACTGCTCCCTATGTAGAAATCTTTAGTTGACCTACCTCTATATATACACATCTTGCTTCCAACCTGGAATATACCTGCCTCATCATAAAACGACGCTTATGACGTCAAAAGGGTTGACAATAAATTTAAGATTGTGACATTTAGTCTAATAAAAAATGAATGAGAGTAAACGTATTCAATAGTTTAAACAAAAAAAGATTAATCCATTCTTTTTGTTATTAACTTATTATCTCTCTTTTTATTGGACAAATATAATTTTTTTGTCAATCTCTTCTGACGTCACAAGCTTCTTCTTACGACGAGACAGGTATTACCAACTTAGGTAAACCTCTCTTGAAAGAGAGTAAGAGGGAGGGAGGAGAGAGAGTATTAAGTGACCTTGAGTTCAATAGAGATAAAGGACTAAAATAGCTTCGAAATACTCTCTCTCGACGCCCCTTTCTCCTCCTCCGCTCCTTTTGACATGTAAATTGACATGTGTAATGTGTTGTCTGAAATGTAACACACATGTATCCTATTATAGGAAGGAAAGAAGAGAGAGAGAGAGAGAGAGAGACGAACGGAGAAATCTATTATCAGTAAAACCTTAAAAAAACAAGAAAGGACCTGAGAATTGAAACAACCCTGAACGCAACGCACAGTCGCTATCCGTACGAGGTTAAATTACGGATTATATAGGTGTCAAATGTTCAGGTGTCTTTTGTCTTCTGTCAGGTTGTAATCACAAAAATACAAAAAGCCTCATTTCAGGACAATGAATCATTATTAATTTTTTTGTTTTTACAGATCCCCACTTGCATCGTAAATCGTATATTTTGAAGGATTTTTCTTCTTCTTCTTCTTCTTCCGTATCCGTAGTAATGGATTCGTATCCATTTATTCAATGCCGTTCAATCATATCATCTTCACCGTTTGGAGATTACAAACGAGATAAAAAGCAGCTTAATTCGTAACAAATACGGATAAATGTCACTCACGCTCTCTCTCTGTTTCTGTGTCTATTTGTAAAATATATCGTAAATACAAGTAATTAATTTATATGCGTATACGTAACTTCGTAATATAAATATATATCATTTATGTTATGTAACTTTAAAGATCGTTTTTCTTCTCGTAGGTTGTTATCGACGTTACTTTTGCAGAAATTTCAAGACACATAGCCGAGAAGACGAATAAAAAGGAGACATATCTTAGTAAACTTACACGAAAAGACGCTGAAAGTGTGTTAACACTTCGAAATGGACACGTAAGTAAAAAATAAAACGGTAACGTGTGTGTGTGTTTTGATCGATTCAGAGTTTTACGAAAGAATTGAAAGGTTTCGAATCTCTTGTCTCGAACAGTATTCGTTTCGTCTAACAATGTCTCCAGTCTGTAAATGTTGGCTTCCTAATGTGACGAACGAATGAACTGATTCAAAGATATAAATCTTTTTTCATGAATTACTTCTTAAGCGATGATGTTTTGATATGTTGTTTCCCGTCTATTGTTTATTAATTATTGGGTATTGTACGTGAAGAAAGTTCAAAATGAATTAAGGGGCCTCTCGAGAGGAGGTTTCAGTCTTCCTCGTCCTCCTCCTCCTCTCGTGAGAAAGGTTTTCTAGCACGAACAGTCTTCGTTTTCTTCTTCTTTTGAATTGAGAAATAAAAGCTGATACACAAACAAAACGACAGATGACAAAAGAAAGGACAACTTAAGATAAATGTCTTTTGACAGTTTAAGGAGGAGGAGAGTTTTAACACTTGAGAAGATCCTCTTTTATTTCTTTAAAGTGTTGACAGATGAACGAGAGATAGTTTTTCTCATCTCACTCTCAAAAGAGATAGAAATAGTGAATGTGAGAGAGAGATACGGTTGAATAAGAATTAGTTTTAGCGACAGTCTTTTCGTTAGATTAGAAACGATCTGTATCGTTTTCAATGATGGAAACAGACGATTCCGATGTCGTTTTGAAAACTGCGAAGCCGATCGTCGACTTCTCTGTCGAAAGATCGTGTGCCGCAAGCTCGATAAACATGGTGTACAAAAAGTACAGGAAAATGTTATGAATTTGGTAAACGATACTTCTCCGCCTCCTCCTAAGAGGTACGAGCCTTAATTAACGCGTAAATTTACGTGATTCTCTGTAGCTCTCGTGTCAAACCGTTTTGTACGTTCTGTGTTTAATTATGAAAATAAAATTTGAGACGGATTTTTGTTTTACGGTATGTTTCGAAGGTGGTGTTTGGTGACGGTGTTGAGCGCTCTTTACGGCAAGCTCCTTTTGGTCATTGGAATCGGATTCGTAACGGCGGAAATCACGACGACGAAGATACCGTTGTATTTCTACGAGGTACAGGTTTCGACAGCTGTCGTTGATTATCGTTTGTTTAGACATTTTTTCGTTTGTTTTTGTTTCCAGGGTTATTTCACTTTTCTGTACAGTGTTAGTATATTATTCTTGGGTTTTGGTTGCACTTGTCTCATCCGTTACGGAGAACCAGATTTTACACTGGGACGAGCGAGGCCACCTGAAGAGAGCAGAGATGAGGGCAGTAGCCTCGAAGAACGACAAGATGGTGGAGGAGGAGGTGGAAGTAGCAATGGTTATGGGACGAACGGTCGCCGACGAAGAGCAAGTTTCATTATGGAAACCGGAACGGGATTTGGAAGCCTTTTCTTTCGACTCGGATTTTTAGGTCACTTTTAAAGATCGATCGCAACGAAAATGTTTTACGGCGTTTATTAAACTTAATTTTGGCTTCTTTGTTGGAAATAGCTTTTGGACTGGCAGCTATGGTCTACACGGGCCTCGAGTTTGGTTCTTTTTTCGAAGTTCCGTTGGATTCACCGTGTCACCAAATACTACGAGGAGTAAACCCGATTCTTCGTATAACTTTTACTTTTGCACAGATGTACTTCATCTTTATGGCATCCAGGGTAAGACTTTAATTTGTATTCAATTCTCAAAGCTACGCTTAGAATTGTTTTCCAAAATTGCATTGTCATGAATATCTAAAGCAACATCTCGACCGCACTCATTCGGAATTTGCCTAACGTTTGAATCATGCATTTCACACATGGGAAATGAAGACATTATTGTCTTGCAGGCTTCATTGAGAATGTATTGCACCCAACATTTCCATTCCGGCAATGAATTTTCGAAATCTTTCGTTGCAATCCTCGATTAAAATGTCCATTTTCTAGATATCAGTTTCAAAGTTTCAAGTTTGGGCTAAATTCGGTTTGATGCATTTGGTCGCAACTAATCTCGGAGTCTGGTTGAAGACCTTAGTTCAAGACAGCACTCAAGAGTTCAGTACGAGCTTCGAAGAGCCGTCATTTACGGTGCTTCTCGAGGAAGAGGAGGCCGTCACCGTAACGGGTGAGTTTTCGAGAGATGCTTCGAATAACCGATCAATTTCTCATCTCAATAAATAAAAGTCGCGGTTTCGTTTTTCAGCTGCTCCAGATCTAGTGGAATTCTATTCGAACGATACGTGTGAACGACAAGACATCATGGGTTCGGTAGTTTTGGCCTCGGCTCCTTATCTGTGTCCGTTCCTCATTCAGTTCAGTCTGGTGGGTGCGGCAGTATTCTATATAATGTGGCGTTCCGTGGGTCAGCCGTGGGAACTGGGGATTGGAGACGGGCGCTTACGTCTTCCTCGGCGCGTCGACTGTGTCGGCGCCAGTAAGGGCCTTTTTGTGGGTCTCTTCTTGCTCGTCACGAACGTTATCTGTCTCATATTGTTCTTTGTCTTGGTCAATCGACCTCGCCTTCATTTGCTTGCGATCTATTTGGCTCATTTGTCTCACGCGTTCGTTATGCTCATTAGTTTAGTGGCCATCATCGTAGGTATGGTACAGGTTCGTCCTCTTCTCGGAGGCGGAGGACCCATAGAGGTCGATCGCCCGTTAAGCAAACTACTGTTGCACTTGGGGACGTTCGGATCGTTTCTTTACAGCGTATTCGGAATACTCGCCGGAACGATCACAGCCACGATGTGGCACGAGCCTAGTCTACTTTTGGCCGCCATCAGTGGTCTTGCAATCGTTCAAGTCACTTTTCAGTCTCTTTTTTTGCTTCAAGTGAGCGATCGTTGGGAAGCGAGAGCCGCGTTGGCGACTCCGCGCCCCGGAAGTCATGCCGTCACTCTCCTTCTCATCTGTAATGTCACCATGTGGGTTGTGGCCACGTTCGAGATTCAACACGGCCAAGTTAATCCGATTCAGGCCAAGTTTTACGGACCCACCGTTTGGTCCTTGTTTCAAGCGGCCACTTTACCCCTTTGTATATTTTATCGCTTTCAATCTACGGTCATGTTGGCCAGTCTTTGGAAGATAACTTGTTTGTCTCCATCGAAGTAAACGTATTTTTTTTTAATTTCGTCTTCGAATTCGTCACTCGTTTGTACCTGCGTTTTTTTATGTCTGTTTCTTGTGTTTTGTTTCGTATAATCATTATGGGTGCATTCGAAAACGCTAAGCCTTCTCGCATGGCAGTTACAAATATATTAGCTGCATTATAAGGCCGGCTTTACAAGGGACAACTTTGTGGTGCCACAAAGTGGTTGACGCGGCTTGCTTCACACGGACCACCATTGAAAACAAATTGCCTGCACTGTCAGTGTTGACCACTTTCATGACCTTGAGTCCTTGATCATCACTGCCATAAGTGGTCGCCACTTATGGCACTCATCGGGCACTCTTGTGAACACTGAACACCCTCTATATAATCAAAGATAAGCTAAAAACGACCACCTTATATGTGACGCCATAAAGTTGATTGCTGTGAAGCCGGCCTAAAATGAAGTTTGTGACGTCAGAGGCGTTTATAAAAAAAAGAAGAAGCTAAACGTGTGGCATAAAAAAGGGTTCAAAAACCTTTTGGTTTTAAACTGTTGAGAACTTTTGCTAACATCCCTTCTCTTGCAGCTAAAATGACACAAACCTAAGTTTTTAGGCAATCCCTCTGACGTCACAAGCGTCAAGTTACAGTTAGGCGACTGTACACAACAGCAATACTTAAAAATACTACAAATGTTGGTTTAGCCCGATCGGGTTAAGCTTTCAACAAAGCAGAAGAAACACAACTGTAGGTGATTCACTTCTCGTAATCATCTACCGCTTCTAGTTTGCAATATTTTTACTTGTTTTTTTTAAAGATCTTGAAACAAGATTGATTGATGTTGATATATCAAACAAATTGCCCGACGTTTTAAAACTAAAACGCCTTTTGAACTGACTCGCAATGTATTCATATGCTGTAGTTCGTTTACGAATGCACCCTTTGTCTGTCTTCTGTTTTTTTTTTTTACATCAATTTCAAAACGACTCCTAATTGAAAACGGGGGAGAGTTTTAACTAGTCTAATTTATTCTTAATATGTGCACATTTAATTTTCGTTAATCATTATTCGATAAAGAGGCAATCACGTTCACTGAAACTTGATTTCCGGTTTGTAATACAATATCTCGAAACCAACCTGAAACATTTGGCAGATTTGTAAGCAAGTATTAATGGTAAGAGGAGGTGTGGTACGTGCCATTACAAATTTATGATTATTTGTGTGTTCTTCTAACTTTAGATAATCTGTATTTGTATTGACCATTATATATGTTAAGTGAGCTACTATCACGACCTTTACCTTTATTTTTTTTTCACGAATTTTACCTTAAAAGCATTACATGTGCAGTCGACAGAAGCAACTAAAGCCGTTTGCTATTGCATTTTTTTTACAATGCAATTAACTATTATCTAATTCTCTGCTCTGTGGCAAACTCGAAGTATTTTTTTTTTTGAAAAAAAAAACTCGTACTTGTGGTATCTCTAAAATTAACGACGAACGTGTTATTTCGTCTTGTGTGTAGAAAAAGTACAACTTTTATTTTTTTATACTTCCTAAGAAATTGGTTTTTAATGTATGTATACATTAAAAATCGATATAACATAAATAAATCATTTGAGATTGATGAAAGGGTTTTTTTTTTGGTGGGATGATAGGAGGAGGAGGTGGATGTTCGAGAAGTACAAAAAAAAATCTCTCGTCTTTACCTCTCCATTATCAAGTTATCATAAAATAAAACTTGCTAAACTTGTGTAGGACCTACTATCTTCCAAAATGGAATTTTTTTTACACACGGTCATCACACTTTTTGTTTTTAGTTACAAAAATCGTAAATTTCTGAATTTTTATACACTTTTTTTTTTAAACAAATTAATAAAACTGGTTTTGATAGATCTTAACTATTTTTACCGTAATATTTTCTATATAATAATCTTTTTTCTATCTATTTTTATGTACAAATATTGTATTCATGTTTGCGTCGAATCGTAATGTGTCTTGTGATCTTTTTTTTTTTGAAAAAAATTTGTCTATACATTTGTGTGTTGCTGTTGTTGTGTGCAGTTTTCAGGTGACTTGCAAAAATATGTCATAATTTCTTCTTTTTTATCGTAAAAAAAAATGAATCCTCACCTTTTACTTGTGGGGCCAAAAATGTACAAATATCTTTGAAGGTTTCTCTACTGTTATTCAATGATAACAGTTAGAAATTTTCTTTTCATATTTTTCTATATACAATTTCTCATTCAGCAAATACTGTTATACAATTTAAAATTGTACACAGTCTAAAAATGAAGAGCATTTAAAAGTTTCATTTTTTTTTACACAATACAAATGTCGTGTTTATAGTTTTCTTTTTTTCCCAATCAAGTTCTTCCTGGTTTGTGTAATATAATTTAAAGAGCTCGGATTTTTATGCAATATCGAGCAAATGTTTCTCAATTTTTGGCCCCACGAGCCAATTGTGAAATAACAATCCGGTTTAGATCAACCAACAATTACGGTTTTTTTTTCGATCAAAAATCCAGGTTAGAGGCTAAAACTCTAGTTGACATCTAGACCTTTTAGATTAGAAAAAGCGTAATTGCAGTTGCTCTAATGATGATGATTACTACACAATTGGGCACTTAGGCCCACAAATTGAGAAATATTTGCTTGATATTGCATAAAAATCCGAGTCCTAATAATTTGTATATACATTCTGAGAGAATCGTAAAATGGCAACAATAAACACAACTAAAAAAAAATACCTTTTATCTGATATTACAAGATACAAATTTGTAATTATTGCAATATTTCATTCATATCATGTTTTTCCTCTCATTAAGTAAATTTATTTACAAATTAGTTTGCAATTATTATTTTATCTTTTTAATTGAACTTCAGTCAATATTTTTTATCACTCTTTCTGTATATATATATTTTATATTATATCAAACGCATAATTTTTTAATGTGTTGTCTATTTGTGTGTGTTTTGTGTATGTTAACCTCTGTCACAACCAGAGCTTATCATTTTTGTTGTTCCTTTATGTATTTTTTATAAGCAACTAGACCTTGCCATTTATATATATATATACAACCTTATTATAATTGTATTAAATATATATATATATATATATATATATACATGTATATGTACGCGTGATTTTAAATGAATTGCATTCTTATTTTATTTCTCTACATATGTATATAATTATTATATTTGATCGTTTCTTCTGAGGCGTGTTTAATAATGGGCCACATATAAAGAGATATGGTTCCGTGGGCGTACAAATTAGAGAGGAAGGGGATTTTCTTTATATTATTATCTATTTTTTATTATCATCTGTTATTACAGTTTTTTTTATTCTAATATTAAAATATAGGGGGTGGTGTGGGGGGGGGGATGAAAAAACTATTTATAAACACACCCTGTAGTCAGATACAAACATGTAATTATAACAATAATTTTTAGAATTTTTTTTGTTAAAAAAAAAAAGCTTTTGCTAGATAAGAGGTGAATTGTGACCGCCTCCCCTCTCCCCATTCATAATAAATATTGTATTATCTGAAAGTTACCCAAAAAAAAAGGTAATATTTTTATTATCATTAGTTATTACAATTTTTTTAATAATAATTAGGGCTTGAATTTTTTGTGAAATATTAAATATTTCTCAGTTTATGGCCCAAGTAGTAAATTGTGAAGTAATCATCATCATCATTAGAGTAACTACAATTATGCTTTTTCTAACCAAAAATGCTTGTTAGGGGCTAGATGTCTTTGTAAAGTTTTAGCCACTAAAACAGTTTTTGATTGAAAAAAAAACCCAAACATAATTATTAGTTGATCTAAACGAGATTGTTACTTCATAATTGGCTTGTTGGGCCACAGATTGAGAAACATTTGCTTAATATTACATAAAAATCCGAGCTGTAGTTATTAATTTTTTTTCTAATAACATAACGGAGGGAGAAAAAAAAAACTATTTAAAGGCACTCTCTGTAGTCAGACACAAACATATAATTATAACATAATTCTAGAATTTTTTTAAAAAAAAGTTTTTTGTTGTTGTTATATAGGAAGTGAATTGTGACCCTCATTGATCGTGTATATTGTGTATGTGATCTTAAAAGTTACCAACTTCAGCAGCAGCTTTTTAAAAAAAAAACCAGTAATATTTATTATACTAATACATAATATATGAAGAAGCCTAATTTCAAAAGGTTTACCATCTTTTTTTTGTTGTTAAATAAAATATCTTAGTGCTGAAGGGGGTTAATATTCCAAGCAATTATGCCTGTCATGATCTCTTAAACAACATGACGTCAAATTAGAAAGCCAATAACAATTCTATTGAGAGAGAAAAAAAGTTAACATTGAAATGTTTTTTTCTATCTTTTATTCAAACTGCAAATAATTCAAAAGAAAGAAAAAAAGGTGTCAAATACTTAATAAAACTAACTAACAAGATAATAAAATACAAAAAAAAAAACACTCTATGAGAAAAAAAATGAAATTAATTCATTTTGTCTTTTCCTTTTCTTTCTTTTTTTTTAGAAACAAGTCTTAAAAATGTGTAAATTAAAAGTCAACCACACATTTTAAAATTTTAAAAGCCAGCATGTGTTTTATTTTTTTTTTACTCATAATTCAAAGGTGAGAATTATTTTTTATTATTATTATTATTATTATTATTTATTAATAACATAATATAGTTTGGTTGTCTTATTTCATTTTGCAGAATATTTTCACACAGAGGGAACAACTGTTACCACATTTTGAAAGGTGAATTTTTTTTTTTAACAAAAAAAAATTCTTTCTTTTCAATATTCAATATTCGTATGAGTAATTAAGATTGTTATAAATTATTCACAGTTTTCCAAACTTCACCGTGACCACTTTTTCTTGGACTCATAAAAAAAACCCCTTCTAGGCTGCTTTTTTTATTCTTCTTATTGGCTGGCCAGTGGTCATCACCATCACCTATAAGTAAAAAAAAAGAAGTAATCTATAACAATTCATAAGTTCATTCATTGGCTGAAAAAAAAGTACTCAAAATGTTATATGTAACTTATTTTTCTATTTATTATTATATAGATAGAATATTCCTACATCTTTCTTTTGAAGTTGCAGCAAAACAAGTCAAAAGGTCGTTTTTACATCTGTTATTAGTATTAAGCTCCACCTTTAATTCCATTCTAGGGTGGATAAGGTAAGGTAAAAGTGGAGAGATGGAATGAGGGAGGGAAGGGGGCCCCCGAGGTGCCATCAAGTAATCTTTTTTTAAAATTTCATACCTGTTGTTGTTGTTGTAATAACAATTTTTGCAACCATGGTCCACTGATCACCATCATCATCATCATCGCCACCACCGCAAGAGTGAAGACATTTTTGCTATTAACAAGTGTTGCGAACCCGCAAACATCTATTATTTACACGGCAAAGTCGCGAAATCATCTTTCGGAAGGACCTGTTTTAAATATATACATCAGGTATAGAAATTGGTGCTGTTGCACTATGAACCCGGACGCTTGACTATTTTCTTTTTTTTTTGGTTGCATGTTTAGATGACCTCTCAGTTCATATCTTTATTTTATCGTGACTCGATACTCTTTTTAACATGTTTAACCCACCACCAACCATCGCCACCACCGCCACCTCCACCAAAATTACATTGGAAGTAACATTGGTTATGATGATGATGAGGGAACATGTTTAAGAATGTCATGCAAAGGACCTTTTGTCACCAGGACACATTCTTAGAATGTCCACGCGTGTCCAGTTGTTTTATTGTTACGAACTATTGTGAGCAAATGGTAATATTCTGCGAGGTCTCGAAAGTTCACAGGTAAAAAAAAATATATTTTAGCAATTCTACTTTTTTATTATGACGGAATGTAATTATATATAGGAGGAGGATGTGTTATTGATTTATTTTCAAGAGTTTCAGACTTATAATTGATTTTGTCACATTTGGGTTAATTGAAACAGTTGTATTTTATGCATCCATCTATCCTCCCCCCCCCCAAAAAAAAACTATTAAAATACAAAACAAAAATGAACACACAATTCGAATACATCATTTTTAACACGTATTTTATGCCAGTCTTTTCTAGTGTGTCCAACCAACCAACCAACCAAGCAGAAAATTTGGTCTCCATATTATTCTAATAGTTGGTGGTGTATTAATTATAACGAGAAAGTAAAAAAGTCAATGGCAGAGGGTTCGTTTTTTTCTCTTTTACTCGCATTAATTGATTTATTTTTTTTAAAATAAAACAACAAACTAATTGAGCAGAATTATTATTGTGCATATTATGGCAATTTTTTTGAAAAAACGTCTTGAGTTTGGTGCATGTGGGTCTCTTGGGTTTTGTAGGTTTAAGGGATCTTGTAGGCTTTCATGAGGCATATGGTGGGACCTTGGCAAAATTCCAGCCCAATGGGCTTGATGGGCTAAGCTCACTATAAAAGTTCAGTGTGTAAGTCTTCAGTTTCTTAACAGAAACATTTATGATCGTATTCATAATGATTTTGAAGTTAAACTTAGTGCTAAACTCGTTAACTTTTACATGAAACTAGCTCATGAGTTTAGCACTAACTTTAACTTAGCAATCTTTAAGAATACGATCCTTATAGGCATAGTTATAATTGTTAAGGCATATAATAATTATTTTAAAATTTTAGGGACAGGGGTGGGACACGGACAGGGTATGTAAAGGGTCACAATTGGGGACTCAGTGACCCCAAATTTAAATGAGACTCATTAAGCAACTAAAAGTGATTTACATTAAGGAAAATAATTTTTTTTTTCCGGTCACATATTAGCACCAATTATTTTTTTAATTGTCCATTTTGCATAAATCACAAACCACCTTATAGTGTTTAGATAAAGATCTTGTTGACACTTTCAAAAATTGTTTTACTTTTGTTGTAAGTTAGGATTTTGAGACAACTCACAATTCAAAATCTATCTTTTGTTTGTGATAAATTGCTCAAAAGTTTTCTTTTTGCATTCTTGCGTTTAATTAAGTAACGTAAAAAAAGTTGTTCGGTTTGTTTGTTTGGTTCGGTCATTGTCCCAATCTAGACTTTTATTCTCTTTCTTTCTTTAAATGTTTTAAAACAATCATTCTTCTTTTTTAATGAAAAAAAAAATGTGTGATCAACCAACCGAGAATATTTTATTTATCATTTACACACTCGAAAGAATGAGAAATATGGTTAAGTTCAGTTTGTTTAAACTTTTTAAGTAATTTGTATAATTTTTTTTTTAGCTTTTATAAATGAAATATTTTGTAACGTTAAAAAATGATTTCTAAAAAAGTTTAAAATACAAAAAAGTTGTCCAAAATTTACCATAACTTTTTATTTGCATTTGGAATTTTTGAGAGAAACAATTTATCATAAAAGTAATTTCATGGCGATATTTGTTTTTTAAAAAATAAACTTTTTATTACGATTTGAATTTCTTTTTTCACCTAAACGTTAATCAATCTAAAAAAATCTTATAAACTGGATAATTTCTTCAAACTAATAAAATGTTTATTTTTTTAAAGATATCATCATGAAAATACTTTCAGTTCAACCTTCTACTATTCTAGTTTTTAACAAAGTATCATTTTTTCTACTTTAAATGCCTTATAATGTTTCAGAATTTAAAAGTTTACAGCTACTTTATTCAATTAACATATAACATATCTCATTTATATTTTTTAATATGCATTAGAAATGGAAAATTAGCAATAATGATAGAAAAATGCATCATCAATGGAGTCAAAACAGAACAGATGAAGAGGAAGATGATGATGATGACGACGACGAAATAATTTATCGTACGGCTCGCACCAATAACGGTAACGAAACTGATAAATGTCACAACTTTCGAAAAGCAATATCGTACGAAACAAATTCTTCTCGACAGACGTGAACTCTACCGAATCCATGTCAAGAGTAGACGTTGACAGTCTGGACGTACCTCATTACGGACGCAAAATAGATTTATCTTCACTGGCGTCGAAACCATTGCCACCACCACCGCCTCCTTTATCGACAACAACGTCAGATATTCCTCCACCGCCACCGCCAAAAAAATACGGCGGTAAGCTGTCACCTCTACCTAAATATAATGTCAGTCATCGTAAGATTCGATTACGAAGTGAGAGAAGAGGTCCAACGAATACGACACATGATACGGGGTAAGAAATTGAGAATGAAATTCAACTTAACGTTTCGTATGTGTAAAAGGAATGTAAAAATGGTTAAATTTTAATTCTTTTAGAGCTTATGCATGGGCAGTGGTTAGTTCCATGTATTGGAAACTAATGGTCGTGTTGGAAGTGGTTTTCTGCCTTACGGACGTGGTTCATGATGGAAACGTACTCATGTGCTATCAAGTAAAGCAATCACGATAAGAAATAAACAACAACATTACAAAAATTTCAAAAAATTCTCCTTCCTTTTCTTTAATTTGCAGAGGATTTTTCTATTGTTTATGTTCTGTACTGCGATTGCAACAATAATCGGGATGTACATTTACACTATGTACACCAAGTATCCCGTCGAGAGTGGACAGAGGTCAATGGACGAAATGGCAGATCCAGAAGGAGGAAGTTTTTCCAGTATTCACGGAACGCTTCGTCGTGCCTACATTCGAAGACAGGCTTTGTGTCGTACCAATTTCTATTTGAGACTCGGAGCCGTCGGTACGAACATGTCGTATTAAAGAAACAATGGATGTTACGATACAACATCCATGTCTTTTTTTTTTTCTTCTTGCAGTTTTTGGAATAGCTACATTAATATACTATGGTTTTGAAATTTCCGTACACACGACAGGTGGTCAACGTTGTGTCGATTACATTATCTATAATCTTCCCATCGTACTCGTCGTTCTTTGTTTCTTGCAGATTCACTTTCTGTTTGTTAATTCGCAGGTATTCAGACAAGATCATTGGTTGTCTGTGTCGCCTTAAAATATGGTTAAAATTAATATGGAAAGGTTTGTTTTTTTTCTAATCAGGTTCTTGTAGGATCTTTGCGTGGTCCTGCTCAATTCTGTTTTGCACACATGTTGGCTACCAATTTGGCTCTTTGGATCCGAATGATTGGAGACCAGAGCTCGACTAGATGGGTCATATACTTGAGTAATTACACATTGCCCAACAAAACTGCAATTGGACAGATACCAAACATTGCAACCTTGGGTATAATACAACTAGTGTAATCGAACTTGTCCTTGTCTTTTGTCTGTAACCCCCGTATTCAAAACCGTTGCTTAAAATAAAGTTAAGCTTAAACCATGACATAAGACAAAGCTTTCTATAGTAAGTCTATGGAGAGTTTTTAAGTTTCACTTTGGTTTAAGTAACGATTTAGAATACGGCCGTAAAGGTGCAAAAATAGTAAAGCATCGACTCCAGCCTCGACTAAAGCAGTGATTCGTGAACTCAATAAATTTCAGCCATGAAAACAAACCTTTGTCGATGCCTAAACTCTGAATGCCATCACTGCAGTCTGATGAGATATGTTAATTTTTCTATTGTTTAGCAAAATGACCATCATTTGTAAATTATGTCACTTTTCGCTCTCCATTCCTAAAAAAATGCGACAGTCGATGCTCCACTTTGTGCGCTTTAATGCAACTCTGAAATCGCAGTTTCGAATCTCTGCTTCAGTCGAGGATTCACTATGTTTACATCCTAAGAGTATTGTTGACATTTTTAGGTGGTTTATGGTGGACGACAATGTTTCCTCCCGAGTTCGAAAGAGTTGCACAGTTTACTCAATGTCTTCACAACACAACACTCGGACAGATGTGGTTTCAGGCGACTCCTTTTCTCGTTCCATTCCATCTTCAGTTCTGTGTCGTCTCTGCTGCCGTGTTCTACGTCCTGTGGTCCGGTATGTCTCGACCATACCATTCACAGATGGTGACACCACCACCCTGTAGGTCATCCACTTCTACCAGTATTCAGTGTCAAATGGAAAACAAAGGCATTTTTGTTGGTCTTTTACTTCTTGTGGGCGGTGTAGTTGTACTTGTCATGTATCTCATTCTAAGAGCACAACCACAATTTGTTCACGACTCTTTGTGGGTGGTCAGTGGCACCTTATGTTTGGTATTAGCCGTCACCATTTTAGCTATTCTACTCGGCTTTCTTAAGCTACAAGGTGTGGCGTATGCCAGAGATGCGCCACTTCCTTCCATGTTGGACTCTGTCTTGACTAGTGCCACTTCGGCCGGTCCGCTTCTGTATTCTGTTTTGGGGCTAGTTGTGGCCACATCTCACTTGGACACGAATGCCGACGTTCTGGTCATGTCGCACAGTGGACTTCTTCTAATCGAAGTGTTCCTTCAAAATATCTACATCGCAGAGCGATGGAGGAGGGTTCCTTCAAGGTCGGGACAACAGATAATTCAAGTGATGTTGTTCGCCAATGCAACTCTTTGGCTATTGGACACTTTTATGACGGCCAGCAGCGATTCGCAGAAACTCCAAGAACATTTCTATGGACCACTGTTATGGGGCATGCTTTCGTACAGTAGTACTCCGCTCATAGCTCTGTACCGCTTCCACTCTTCGATACAGTTGTACGAATTGTGGAAACGGGCACACACGTGACTTCGTTAACACTTGCCCACTTTCTATCGGTGCTAATGCAAAACGCCCATTGCCAATCAATTACTTGACAAATTTGCTTTTTTTTTATCTTTACAATGATCCGAATTATGTTGAGAGACTTTAAAATGGGGTATTAAAGTTTTAAAGATTTTTTTATAATTAAGTTGCTTTATGAACAGCTATTTTTTTGAAAGTGAGTTTAGAAACTAGAATGGTAGCTGAATCACTTATTATTTTTATGTTATCTTTCAAAATAAACCTTTATTAAATAGAAAAATTCTGAACTATCGTCAAAGTAAAGTTGGGTCATTTTTAAACTGGAATAAAACGCTTATTTGAAATCTTTCGAAATAAAACTTTTTATAGTTTATTTTAAAAGATATCAATACGAAAATACTATTAAGTGAATCAGCTACCCGTTCTAATTTCTATAAAACACTTTGAAGTTTCTCTTAAATTTTGCTCCAAAATAACTTCAAAGTTTGAGGAATGTTTACACTTTAAAACTAGCTTAAGTAGTATTACACATCACGAATGCCGATTAATAAGTATTAATTAGTTTTAATCATTTTTAACTATTTGAAAAAAAAATGATTAAATTTTTTTTCTCCTGCTAATGAAATGAAGAAAAAAACAAACTCGTAACAGAAAAATTAGAAAATGAATTCTTAAGAAGAAGAAGAAGAAGATGAAGATTCAGTTCAAAACTTAACTCAAAAGAGAACAAATTGATTTTTTTTTTTAAATTTGACATTTTGTTTTTAAAATATTTTCGTGTCTTTTTTTTGTAACTCTTTAGAAAAAAAAGTTAGAAAAGAAAAATTAATCCACGTTTAATGAGTTAGTAAATCATTTTATGCAGATGATCCACCAGGGAATCCACCGGGGAATCCACCCGGAAATCCACCAGGAAAACCACCACCACCACCACCACCAGCTCCAGCTCCACCTTTACCCATTTTTTGAGCCATTTTTGCTATAAGGCTCGAAATCTTGGGTTTGTTTTGATACTTTAATATATTTGCTGGATTTTGAGAGATTTCTTGAAAGGCCGCAGCAACTTCGGGATCCTGCAATGCTTGAAGGATTTCAGGATCCGAAAGCAACGAAGAGATGTTTGGCATTCCTCCTCCTAATCCTCCTTCTGGTGCATCACCATCTGCAAACGGTGATCCTCCATCTTCGAATTCCTAAACACACGAGAGACACAAGGAAAACCTAAAATCCCCGCACAATAATGGTGGTTTATGTTATCAATTAACCTGTTTAGATGCGGCTTCTCTTTCTTCCCTCAGTTTCTGGGCTCTCGCCAATCTTTCCTTCAAATCTTTCTCTTCTCTAACTCTCGCATATTTACGTTCATGTTCAATCAATTTCTTGGCCTATATTGTCAGTAAAAAAAAATTCACGTTTCGTATGTTACACGAACAGCTGATTTTTAGAATTCTGGTTATTCTGCAAATTTCAGAAGAGCAACATTAAAAAGAAATTGAAAGTGTTGGAAACTAGAACTGGTAACTGAATCACTTAATATTGCAATGTTAATACTTTTAAAAATAAACTTCTTTCAGACAAAAATTATAAAATTGTGTCTGCCTTAAAAAGTTTGAACCACTTTCAAACAAACTTAAAAAGTTTATATTTAAAAGATATCAAACGTCAAAATACTCTTATGTGATTGAGCTACCCTTCTAGTTTCTAAAAACACTTTCAAGTTTCTCTTCTTTTGCTCTTCTGAAAGACAGAATATCCAGAGGTTCGGAAGGCGTTTAGAAACCATTTTTCATTTCGGTCTTTTTACTTCTTAACTTATGAAGATTCATAATATAATAGTAAATATATATTCTTATGTGGGTCACAAATGAAGAAAACATAACCGCAAACCAGCTTAAAAAATCGTACAACAACTTTATGTCTCTCTCTCTCTCTCTCTCGGATTAAATTGTGTTATTTAAAAAAAAACTATTACTCGGAATGTGGTCGGAGTTCATTTTATTAATAATTCAATAGGAAATCTCGGATTAAAGGTGATGCCAAATATGTTCTCTAGCTGGGTACAAACGGTTAATTTCTAGCTTGTCCATCCTTTTGGTTTTCTTTTGGAAATTTTATGTAGCAATTGCCTCGATTTTTTTTTTATCTTTAACTCTGTTCTCAAGTCTAGAACTGACAAGCCGGAATTGACCGTCTGTACCCAGTTTTAACTTTAAAGCACACAAAAGTGTAAATAACGTTCCTTTTTGGATGGATACAATTTATGAAGAGAGTGGAGGAAAAAGTTGTAGAATGAGAACTGAGAGCTTGTTGCTTGCTGGCACGAACAGCTGATTTCGTAGGACTATCTCTCTCTCTCTCTCTCTCTCTCGAAAGAGATCCCCTCTAAGCTCTCGACGAACTCCCAATCCTTCTATCCTTTTCTCTGTGTGATGTTTTACTCCAATAAAACAGTAAGCCACCTTATAAGGACGCAGGTACGGTATAAATTTTTTTTGTTAAAAAAAAAGTTGCTGCTATTTCTATTTTGGAACCATCTTTTTCATTTTCAGAAGACGTTCTTTCTTTCCATGTGTGTGTCGCGGATGCTCTCCAATCGAACACTCGAAAGAAAAAAAAGTTACTAAGAATTTCAAAGAGAAGTCATATTGGGTGAGTATCTGTTGTCCCACTGTAAAGACGACCTACAAAAAATTGTTCAAATATAGCAGCACCTCTCTCTCTCTCTCTCTCTGTCTCTTAGTCTTAAGTTTGTTGTATTTTTGCATTCAGTTTCAATTTAGAATGTTCATGATCAAAGTGGCAGCAAAGACAACTCACAACCTGTGAGCTCGTAACCTCGATTTTTGCACGTTTTCTTTGGCCACATCGAGAATTAAGTCTGTCGTTAAACAGTTCAGGCCACTCACAGATGGCTCCTCGGTCATCCACAGCCACAGCTTTACTTATTACTCTCTTCCTAACTGCTATTAGTTATGGAACATTTCAGGAAATAGGTAAGAAATACCTTCATGTAGAAATTATCATATCAACACCTTCAAAAGAGAAGTATCTCAGTTGTTTGTATTTATTTACGGTTAAATTGTCCGTGTCTAAATTTCTCTCGTACAATTTGATACAACAGCTGATCCTGAATTTGAAATTAAAGACAAAAATTCCACACGTCTGAAATGCAATGTTGGCGTCAGACTAAAATAGTCTAGTGGCAGGGTTCATATTTAAACATGGTGACTATTTTTTTTATATATATAAACCTTGAAAGGCTTTGAAAGGAATCGAGGTTATAGCAATTGGGGAAAGGGGAGGAGGAAGAGGGGATAGTGAAATAGTTACGGCAAGTAACCGATCCGTCTTAAGAAGCGGAATTATATCTCTGGATACGAGCCAAACAACCGAAAGAGAGAAGAAAACCAAAGGAAGAAGACTCCTTTATAATCACACTCGATAGTCAACCAAAGGAAATTATATGGAATCGTAACCGATTATTAATTTCATTATTTTTTTCAGTCGATGGCCCAACAGTGAATGACTGCAAAGTTCACATTGATGCAGCTATCAAGGAATTCATTGCTGGTCATCATCAAGATGAACTGGTCAACACATCTCCAAGAACACAGGCTCAAACAACAGGTAAAACAACTAGACAGTAGGAAAGGGAAGGAAACAACCAAAATATTTGACTCATTTTCATATTAAAAATCAGAGTCAGATGAAATAATAAATGAGGATGAAGAACCAGAACAAGAGACGTCACATTCTTCCGAAGAACAACAGGAGACCGGTTAGTAACACGAAAAGAAACGATAATTTAGAAGAACCGAGTTTGTCAGATTAAAATTATATACACAACCTAAACAGAGGAAGTCGCTCAAACGGACGAATCTGATGAAGAGCAGAATTCCGAAGAGCAAAACGATAAACAAGAAACTGAAGAATCTGATGTTTCCAAAGAAGAAACTAACGAGCCAACGGCAAAAGATGAAAATGATAGCGACGAAGAAGAACAAGACACCACAGGCGCTGGAGTTGAAGACACTAGCGATGAAGACGATGATTCAAAAGAACAACAAGAAACAACAGTAGATAGCAAAGAAAGTGAAGAAGAAACAACAGCTGACGACGATCAAACTGGTGAAGAAACTGAAGACACAAGTGAAGAAAAAGACGAAGAACACTTTCAAAAAGACACTGATGAGTCTGAATCTGACGAAGAACAAGAATCTTCTGAATCTAAAACAGAAGAAAAAGTTGAATCTAGTGAAGCCACCGATGAAGACGAGTCTTCCGAACCTGGAGACGATGTCACAAGCGAAGAAAGTGAAACTCGTGATAGACGTGCTGCAGATTCAGATAAAACAACTGCAAGCGAAGGTTCAGATGAAGTTACAAGTGACGAAGAACAGGTATGATTTGATGTCTTAAACATTCAACGAGAACAGACTGCAGATCATGGTACAAATTTTTACTCAAATTGTAAGGAAACAACAATTGAAAGTCCTGCTGAAGTTAATGCCACCACCGAGGAAGGAGATAATGATTTGGAACATTCAACAACTGAGCAATCCCAGGAAGATAACGAAAACGAAGAAGACAAAAGTAAAGAAGAAGACACCACAGATGACTCTTCGGTAGAAGAGGAGGAGGAAGCCGAAGAAGTACGTCAAATTAAATAGAATTATTATTCATTCTTCATTGGTACCAGATTTGAAGAGATGCTAACAATTTTCAGATCGTAGTTGCCGGACCTGGAGAGTTACGAACAAGAGAAAACATCGAGACCATCTTGGGAGTCTCGGAAGAAGATGCTGTCAATGCCAAGGACCAAGAGCGTGTCGCAAACGAGATACTCAAAGATGTTAAACGGATGTACGAAGGTGCCGTTCGACCATTGGAACAACTTTACAAATTCAAAGATATCAGCAATCGTCACGTTGGAGGTTAATAGAAAGAGATTGTTTTTCTTTACAAAATTAACAATTAATTTTACTTCATACAATCAAAAGATGCGGAGATCTTTTCGAAACCTATGATTGTATTCATGGGACCTTGGAGTACTGGAAAATCAGCAATTATAAATTACCTCCTTGGAACTGAATACTCACGTTATGCACTAAAGACTGGTATTAAACTATTTCAAACTAACGCAAAATAACCGGTTAAATTAATGTACGAATTTTTATAAGGTGCTGAACCAACGAGTAACAGTTTCACTGTTGTAACGTATGGAGACGATGACCAAGTGCTGGATGGAACTCAGATAGCAGCCGATTGGGCTTTCTCAACACTTCAAAAGTTTGGACAAACGTTTTTGGACAGGCTAAAAGGAAGGCGGTTGCCCAACCCATTACTTCAAAAAGTAATTATTCCAACTAAGATTCGTTTGCATTTAGATTCATAAATAATGAATGCAAATGTGCCACTCCCCCTCCAATAGGTAACAATCGTGGACACACCGGGAATCCTCGAAAATCGCAAGACACCCGAAAGACAGTATCCATTCAACGACGCCTTCCAATGGTTTATCGATAGAGCAGATCTCATATACATCGTTTTCGACCCAACTAAACTGGATATCGGTCCCGAATTGGAAGCCATATTCGACCAACTGAAAGGACGCGAAAATCAAGTTCGTATTCTCCTGAACAAGGCCGACACTGTTAAACCTCAAGAACTAATGAAGGTCCAAGGGACTCTGTTATGGAATCTGTCACCAGAACTAGGCACGAGCGAGGCTCCAACAGTTTTCGTTGGTTCTTTTTGGTCTAGACCTTATCTTCCAGGCTCTCCCATAACACTATTAGATGCCCAAGAGGAAGCCTTCTTAGAAGATCTCGAAGATGCACTCGAGTCTCGAGTCGAAACCAAAGTAGCTCTGGCTCGTCGCCACGCGGTTCGTGTCCGTAACCACGCAAAAATGGTGGATTGCTACTTGACGACTTATTACAACCACAAATCCTTCTTCAGTAACAAGCGAAAGGTGGCCGACGACATTGTCGACAATCCTCAGAATTATCACATCTACGAGGGTCTCAGTACGATGACTAACGTGAGCCGCTACGATCTTCCCGATCCGGATATCTATAGAGAGTTTTTCAGGCTTCATCCTCTTTTCGATTTTAAACCTCTCGCTTCGACTTGCTCTTATTTCAAAGGATGTCCATTAGACAAATTGGACATAGTGATCGCTTACGACCTTCCAGAATTAGTCGGAAAATACCACAAATTACTGGAAAATCGTTCCAGAGTTGGAGGTAAATAGATGCCGAAACGACAAGAAGCCACACATTATAAATCTCGTCACAATCCCATTCCCATCAGAGAGACGAGATTTAAATGTGGCCATTCAAAAGTATTTGCCAAGGACATGCCAAGAGAGGAAATACCAAAATAACAGCGAAGTAAACAAACAAACGTGATGCAGTTGTGATCGAGAACACCTTGTCGAAATTTCAGACAAAGAAAACAGAAGTCGAGTAACATTCGTACACGATCGAGGATGACAATAAGACCCTTTCGAAACCCCCATCTGAGGATAGAATAGTTAGCGCGTTCTCAAAAACCAACTACACCACAGTTTGTCGTGGATCTCGAAACATAACCACCAACCACGGAAAATATAACTGGTATTAATTTCAGTTCTTGTTTAGAACGGTTGTACTTATGACGGTGCAATGTCTAAAAAAAAAAAGAAAAGGTGGAAGACGTAGTTTTCATGGCAGAACCAACTCTTGTAATTCATCAATTTTACTCTTTTTTTTCTCTCAGTTCTCTTCTTTCTTCCCTCCCTCCCTCAGATCAGAATTAGAAGCGAATTTGTGATTTTATGTGTGATAAAAAACCGTGTTATTAAAGTTCGTTTGTTTCGGGTGTAAAAACGAATAAAACGAACATCTGTGTTTCAAATGTTTGAAATTATTTGCATCTAAAAACGTAGAAACTGCAGACAAGTGCAGAAATTCATTTAAAATGTGTAAAAGTCTAATGAGAAATTACAAAAAATGAAGATCCTCATCGAGAATTAGTACAATTAATGAAAAATTGCAGAAAATCACTCTGCGATTTCTACGATTTTCCATTAAATTTGCTCATTTTCAATGTTTTTCCTGCAATTTTTTTTTTTGGCCTTTTAGGACCATTTTTTAGGATGAAAAGTATACTGAAATTCAATGTGAAAGCAATTAGATTCAAGAAAACGAATTAACTTACATTCGGTTGCACTTCTTTAAGCCATTCGTTAGCTTGATCGTCATAATCCAATCTACAGGCCGTCGCCAAATTAGTTGCAGATTCCTTCCAATGTCCCAAAAGTCTGAAAGGAAAACACATCGGAAGTGAGATACGGGCTAACAATCAAACACAAGTAAGACGTTAAAACACCTGTGAGCTCGTCCAGAGTACTTATAAGCTTGAGCATTGTCCGGATTCAGTTCGATCGCTTTCTCGCAGTCTCTAATGCATGCGTTCGGTTTGTTTATCTTGAGGAAACAACTGTGAGAACGTACAATTTTTTTTTAAAAAAATAGGTCAATAAAAGAAGATGCTAAGTTTCCATTATTTAATAAGAACCTCGCTCTTTTGGCAAATAAGGCTGCAGCTCCTGGAGTAAGAACGATCGCTTCACTGAACAATTGGACAGCTCTTTCATAATCACCTTTTAAAATTACGAAACAAAAACGAATTAGAAAGAAAATCTGGGTTTAAATAAGTTTTAGAAAACAACCATCGCCAATTGCAGCCAGAGCTTCGGTTCTCTTCTCATCCGCTTTGTCTTGATCTTCTTCGGATACTTCCTTCTCTGGATCGCCACCCATTTCATGAGGTTCTAACGAGTCCGGCTCGATGACACCTTCGTTGTCCAACTCAACGTCACTCTCGCTTCCGTCTTCCATTTCTTCATCATCATCAAGTGAAGGACTTTCAGATTTCTAAGAGAAACAAAAATATCACAAATTTAATTAAAGAAACACGATCTACCAAATTAGAAAGAAATCGATTTCACTTCTTCCGTCGTTGTCGTTGTTGGTTTCTTTGGCTCCGGTTGTTGTTGCTGTTGGCCGCTCGAAGTTGGTTTCGGAGGCACCGTGGCACCCAAACTGGTTAAAATAGAAGAAGAAAAAAAAACTTCACAGTTATATAACCACACACACAGTTTACCATATTTGTAGCACCCTTTACCTTTGAAGATAATCTCTGAAGAATGAGAGTTCTGGTAAATGTAAGAGATTAGCATCTTTTTTACACATTTCAATGAAGAGCCGCAGTTGACTCAGTTGTTCTTTGAATTCGGCCATTTTTCAACTAAAAAAAAACAGATAAAAAGGGATTAAAATTGTTCATAAAAAAATTAAAGAAGGTTACGATATTGATTTAAGTAGGAAAACAACACACTTATCATTCAATATTCTAAACATAGAAGTTCGCAAATAACGAAAACGATCACATATAGAGAATAGAATGAGAGAGAGAGAGAGAGAGCAAAGGTCGAGGTGAATTTCTCCAACGTTTTTTTTGTTTAAATTACAAATAATTCATTTGCTTACACTTTGTTTCAATGTTGGAAATAACAATTAATAGACAGAACTAGCGACAAAATCAACTTTGACCTCTTTTACTCCCACACAACACAAACAAACACCCAAAAAAAACAAAACTCAAATCGACCACAATGACATTCAATACGCAATTGAAGACAACACCGCGCAAACATATACGGTGCAACGGTAGAGGGGCCTTTTTTTAGCCTCAGTTTTATCCTCGAATGACCAAACACTCATAGACGTCGTGTTTGATATGTACAAAGAAGGTCTATGCGTGCTTGATAAAAATGGGCTGTGCTTGAGGCTATTTATTGCAACAAAAATGCTGAAGTCATGTTTATGAAACGAAACCAATCACACATGACGTCATATATTTTAAAAAACTTTTAGGGCAAGTATTTAGTGTACAAAAATGGCGATTACTTGTTTAAAATATAAAGAAAGCTGAGCGCCATGTTACGACAACCTATTTCTTTTACAATAATGACTTATGCTTCAAAATGTTGCACTGCTGCGATTTTGCAAAGAATTCTTTATGGAAGCTTGTATAGGATATGTTTATTAATAATTAAATATTAAATTCACATAATTAATTGTATAAATTTTATTTATCCTTCAATACTGATTTATTTATTCTTTATTGGATCAATTGTATTGATTAAATTGAAGTTAGCCAAGCAAGTAAAATAGTCCAAACTGATTATTATAAATAAATATAAAATAGTATGTCCTAATGAAGCTTCCATAATTTTTATATTAATAGGTTAGTACCGGTTACACATGATAGTAATCGTAACCGACAACAAACTGACTCAGTGTGGTACTGCTCTCTAACGGCAGTCTCTGAAACACGGTATATGGGTCTACAAAGGGGAACGACATAGGAGGTAAATTTCGTATAGGTTTGGTAAGCCATTTTACTTTTTATCAGCATTTTAATAAGTTTTCCTATTGAAATTACATTTTGATTGTCAATTAAAACGTGGATAGGAAGTAAAATGGCTTGCTTTGCTTGTACTGTGCTGTGAATCTTTGTGAATCTCGTACATGATTATCTTCTATGTCGCCCTCTTTAAAATTTCATATTTATTTCCCGCCAAAATTACAATGTAACCAAATACCATTCTTTTAGTGAAGATTTTTTTTAAAAAATGTGATTAAAATGATATTAATTAAAATTAACCACTATGAAAAATAAATTTTTTCATTTTGTTGTTGTTTTATTTAAAGTTATTTATTAAAAATTTGTGTTTTTTAAAAAATTTATATTAATGTTGAACGTGAAGAGAAAGAAAAAGAAAAAGATTTCCTTGTACGTGACGTGTTACATCATTGGTAATAATTTTCTAAGATGGTGGCCTCCTTGGAGAACGACGACTCCTCCTCTTTTTCGTCTTATTCTTCTTCTTCCTTTGCAATTTTTGTTCGGGTCTCGATTAGAATCATGATTTCAGCATCATAAGTTTACGTCATTTCTTTAATAGTTATGAGTTATGTTTCGAAGGAGGGAGACAAATATTCCTCTTATCATATTAGTTTCGTAATGAATGTGTGTTTTGTTTTATGGTTGAGAATGTTTCGTGTTTCTTCTTCTTCTTCTCAAAGTGAATCGGTATTTAATAAGTAAAAATAATCAGAAAAGAAGGAAAGACATTTCTGTTTTATTTCAGATATTTATGTAATATTTCTTTCTCTGAAACTGTCCTCCCTCCCTCCCGACCGAACGAACGAACGAACGACGGACACGATCGATCCAAGGTGGTTGTTCTTTTCTCCTTCTCATCGTCGTCGTACACATGAAAATGGGTCTTTTACCGCTCGAATTCACCGATTGCTTAACAGACAGTCCGTTCTTTAGAGAGAACTTGCACGCGCACGAAAAGGAATTGGAGCGAACGAGTCAATCGATCAAAAGTCTCATCAGAGAGATCAAAGACGTCATAAATGCCGCCAGAAGTGAGTTTTTTTTTCTTTCTTCTAATTATTATTGTCTCATATTATTCTAATCCTTTATTTTTCTTTTAATTCTTCTTTTGTTTTTGGGGCGTGAATTAAATAACTCTCTTAGAAAGAAAGAAAAACCCAAGTTTTTAACAAACAATTTCAATGACGTCATCGTTTTTTTAAAAAAAAAAACTCCCCAGTCCGTCCGTCGTGACGTAATGAGATCTCCGGCACGTTTCGACCGTGTTTTTTTGCACGTGTTTCGTCTTGTTTTTATGAGTTTGAGGATTGTGGTTTGATTTTGGATAATGCAACGGGAAGTACGTTGCATTTGCAACGTGCTTACCGTTACGATTTCATAACGAAATACGGGTTATGTTTCAGAATACATTGGGTGGAGGTGGGAGGATCGAGAGCTTTCTTGTTGTTATTGTTATTGTTATTATTGTTATTGTCGTATTCTTCCGTTTCAGATTTTTTGACACATTTTTTCACGTCGTTTTTTTGTTGTTTCATAAAGAGAGAAGAAGAAAAAAAAAAAAATGACAGGGAAGTTGTTTTTAAAACCTTTTTTTTGTTGTCAATTCTTAAAATGTTTTTTTCTTTAATACACGAAACAGTATAATCAAGATAATAATAGGCTGTACTAATTTCATCAATTGTTTTATCTCATTTGTTGTTTGTTTTTGGGTGGTGAGGGGAGAAGAGGGGGGGGGGGGAGGGAGGGGGCGGTATCTACCTCTGCATATATTATTAATATAGGACTTAAACGCGACTGAAAAAGAATGTTTTATGAGGTTTCAGGAAACATTATTACAAGGAGAACGCCGAAAGAAACCATAAATATTCGAGATGAGACATTCGAATCCCGCGAATTTTGAAAAATATTCGATATTCGAAAACTCGAATCTTCGCCGCTTTTTTCGTCTTTCGAATCCAAACCTTAAAAAACTTTTGTAAAATTAGTTTTAACTCCAATTGACGTCCAATAGAAGCGTTCACTAACAACAACAAAAAGGCGATTGTTGCAATTTCGGTTGGTATCCGGATCACCAATGGATCACCTTGTGGCGACCCTGAGTGAAGCCAGACTTGTTTTTTATTAATAATAATTTAATATTTAATATTATTTCATTTATTTGTATCTTTTTAATGAATAATATAGGATTCTTATATGAAGGATTCGAGAGATTCGTGGAACCTTTTAGGATTCGGATTCGAGAAAATGTAGGATTCGTCGCTCGGCTCCCTCCTCTAATAAATATAATTATATATATAATATCCCAGGTCTATGTATGTATGTGTGTGTGTGTGTGGAGTAACAACTGTACAAAACCATTGAAGCACGTCGGAATTTATCTAAATTTGAATAAATGAACCGTTTTTTTTTTTTCTCAAGGTCAACTATATGTTGAACTCTTCCTTTGGAAAGTGTAGAAGGGGGGAAGAGAGAGAGAGAAAAGTGGGAGGGGGTGAGGGGAAAAGATTGGAAAGTGTAGAAGTGGGGGGAGAGAGAAAAGTGGGAGGGGGTGACTGAAATTGAAAGAGTAAAAAAAGGAAAAAACGACGCGCATGCGCACAATTGCCTGTGAATTTTGCTCCTGTCATTTATGACGGGTTACCCCACTAGTAAAATAATATTAAAACAAATTTCAGTCTATTATTATTATTATTATTATTATTACTATTACATCATGAGAGTGATATCACACACAGACTATTATGCTATCTCTGTATGTATATCTATTGGTCTGTGTGTTAATTTGTTTGTTTGACCTACTCAAGTGGAATGGATTGAATTGCGGAATATGAAGTAGGGTGGATTGGAAGGAGGAGGAGGGGGAGGGATGAGAAGAAGAGGTCGTCAATTTGTTGTTGTTGTTGTTGTCGTCGTCCATCATCACTTTTTTTTGTTATCAGATGAAAACATCATCACACAGAAAGAAAACCAACAGCTAAAGTTTATTAAGAATAATAGGAAATTTCTTAAAATATGTCATCTTTATATGGGTGTTGTTTCTGTATTATTTTACATTTTAGATTATTACTGTTTATTCGTTCCTCTTCTCGGGTTTTTTTTTTTCGTTGAAATTGTTTTGTTGTTCCACTTCAGTATGGAATGTGTTCATTTTTTTTTTGCTCCTTTCTGGTTTCAATCACACAGAAGAAGAAGAAAAAAAAAACAGATCACATATTAATATCGACAAAAATGCATAAAAAACTAGAGGTGGGGGACGAATTCTAAATTTTCTCGAATCCGAATCCCTAAAAAGTTCTCGAATCTCTCTAATCCTTCATTATAAGAATCCTATATTATTCATTAAGATGATGGAAATAAACGAAATAATATTAAATATTAAATTATTAATAATAAAAACAAGTGTGACGCTCAAGGTCGCCAAAAGGTGATCCATTGGTGATCCCCGGATACCACCGAAATTGCAACAATCGCCCGGTTTTTTTGTTAGTGAACTGCTTCTATTGGACGTCAGTTGGAGTTAAAACTAATTTTACTAAAGTTTTTAACAGTTTTTTAAAGGTTAGGATTCGAAAGATTCGAAAAAAGCGGCGAAGATTCGAGTTTTCGAATCTCAAGATTTGTGGTTTCAAATGGCCCATTGCTAATAAAAATGTACACAGAGATATAAAAGCAAAAGCAAAGATATGAGAGACACAGATATGATCAAAGTTGGGGGGGGGGGGTATATGATAAATACATAAGTGAACAAATGCACCTAAACAATAAATTAATAGAATTTAGAAACATTTTTTTTTCCTTCTGAGAATACATTCTGCACTGGAATACATTGGTAATTGTTGTTAGGTAACTTGGGGGGGGGGGGGGGGGGTTTGACAATACATTTTGCATCATGCTGTAATTGGACTGTTGTTCCTCTGCCATTGGCCTTTTCTTGGCTGCTTGCGGAGTAATTTTTCAAATTCAAACACAGATAAGCATACACACAGGCATTTAGAAATCGGGACAAACAGAAGTTGGCTCCGCCCTTTTTATGATGACCGGCAACTTCTAATTGGTTGGTTATGTAGTCTGACGTCACGTGCTCTACGCCGTTTTCAACGTCGAACCACACAACAAACCAATTAGAAGTTGCTGGTCGTCATGTAAAGAGCGGAGCCAACTTCTGTTTGTCCCGATTTCTAAATGCCTGTTAGCATACACACACACACACACACACACTGTGTCACACGCAGTGATATGATACATATATACATGTTACTGTCAATATACGAAATCAGTCAATCTGCAGATCGCCTAGGCAATCTGCAAAACAAGTAATCTGCTAGTCAATGTGCGAAATTCAACACTTAAAATGTATTGAATTTTGCAGATTCACTATAGCAGTAGTTTGGTGGTTTTGCAGATTGACTGATTCCGCAGATTGACAGTAACATATATAGTCAGTGAAAACCGATAACACGAAATATAATTTCTATCCGGTCATGACAGTTATTCGTTAAGCACATAATATATACAGATATATATAGATACAAATATACAGTCATGTTGATTGTTTTAATGAAATTCATCTTTGTTTGTCTTATTTTGTGAAATGTGTGACGGGCGAGCATCTCAGTGACACATGCAATTAGAAATCGGGACAAACAAAAAGTTGGCTCCGCCCTTTTTATGACGACTGGCAACTTCTAATTGGTTTGTTGTGTGGCTCGACGTTGAAAAGGAGCGGAGCATGTGACGTCAGACTACATAACCAACCAATTAGAAGTTGCTGGTCGGCATAAAAAGGGCGGAGCCAACATCTGTTTGTCCCGATTTCTAATTGCCTGTCTCAGTGACACATGTTCTGTGTCTGTGTGTGTGTTGACTTTGTAAAATACTTCACACCCAACTCCGTAATTCATTGTAACGTGTGTTGGGTACGTTACCAGTTTTATGAGTTTTCGAACTCTCTCATCTCTCCTCCACACAAATTCGAGTGTGACTTTTGTGTGTTTTATTTCACACCTGACACTGACAGATACACACACACACATATACAAACATAAAACACACACAGACAGACAGACAGACAGACAGTTGCAAATAAAAGAGATAATTACTTTTGGAAGCTGACTGAAGTTAATATTCACCGTGTTTCCTGTCAGAGTTCTCGAAACCATGACCGAGAAAAATTAAAAACAAAAATGCAAAACATTATTCATTCATTCATTCATTTATATATGAATTACATAATAAACAATAATAATTGAGCTTCTTCTAAACGTGATTTTCAAGTGCAATCTTAAATTTGTATTCTATTAAAGTGAGCTTTTTAAGTGTTGTTGTTGTTGTTGTTCTCCTAATTATCTCTTCATATCACAAAAAGTAGTTTTGATGACCTTTTTTTCTTAAAAATATTATTTGTTTTGCATATTCTGGACACGATTATTAACTAAATTGATTTATTCATCTGAGTAGTTTGTGTTAGGATATTATTAGTAGTAGTTATTATTATTTGCTCATTTTTAATTTATCTCGAAAAAAGTTTTCTTCTTCTTAAGCCCGTTATACACCATCAATTAGTTCTTAAATAAATGGATATAAATTAATTTATAAATGTGACATTGCATGTGTATAACGACGTGAATGTTAAATTATTTGTTCAAAGTTGCATTAATTTAGAAGATGTTCTTTTTTTCTTAAAGGATCACATCTTTTAGAGCGCTTTTTCAGCATATTTAGCACACTTCTCTCTCAAACTCTCTTGTCTAGAAGGTCACAAGGTTAGATATGTGATAAACTGTCACACTACGCACTGTTCTGCGCACATTATCGAAGTAAAAATGTTCCAATACTTTTACTGGTGTACAACCGCCGATTGGTATTTATAAATTAATTTATACATTTTATGTACCAAAATCATTCACGAAAACATTCATCATTTAATTGACACAAATAAATGCAAGTAAAAATTGTAGGTGTATAACGGGCTTTATACCTTGTACTCACACATGAGTTAAATGAATTCAAATTAAATGTGTTTAGGTGAATTATACGGAATCCTGTTAAGGACATGAACACCAAATAAAAATTGACTTTAATTATTAATATATTAAATTGAAATTTACTAAATCAATATTTTGGTCAATAGTTTATATAATTATATTTAAGTTAATTAACTCAATATTTTCAGATTATCAACTGAATAAATTGAATTCAACGACATATTGTTTGTTTGTCCTTCACAGGGCTCTGTAGAACACGTTTATTATTTAAATGCATTTAAATTATCAGCTGTGTGTACTAGGTATTATTCAGAAATTTATCAAATTTAAAAAAAAATTCTAGAAATATTTGCGTGAATTTTCGTTTTTCAACAATAAATTTATATTTAAAAAAAAATGACATTCTTAAACTCCTAATATTTTGATTTGGATGTTGCACTCAGTTGATTTTATATTGTTTGTTGTCAATTTGTATTGAAAACAACTGATGATTTTGCAGTTGACTGAAAAAAAAAAACTACACACGATGATCAGGACAAAAGAATTTCTTAAATTTAAAGAAAATTCGTTCAGTTCGTGTGTAGTTTTTCAGTCAACTGCAAAATCATCAGTTGTTTTCAATACAACTTTTCATTCAATTCGATTTTTCTTCCTATTTTAATTTCTGAAAATAACTTTCATGTTTAGATATTCGGAGTTTCGAAATGATGAATGGTGAATTTTCTACAATTAAATGATGTTTTTTTTTTTAGGAAGTTGGGGGGTTTTTTTTTTGTTACTTTTTTTTTAAAGAAGGAAGTTATGTCATAATTGTCAACGTTTCAATTCACAATTGTCGCGCGACTACCGGGTTACTGTTTATGTTGCCGTGACCACCATACCCACCACCAACAACAACCAGACTGTGATTCTTCTTGCTCATTTAATATTTATTCATACTTAAATAATTCAGTGTTGCATTAATTTCATTGTAAATTGAGGAGGAGGAGGAGAATGGGGGGAAAATGCAATTTTAAGTGGCAAGTGCAACCGTTTCGGTCATCTCCGTCCGTCCGTCCGTCCGTCTGTCAATTAATTTGAACGAAAAGCCCGAAACCAGTCAGACATTTGTTCGTATCCTATGATAAAATTCTAGGATACTAAAGTAAATGGCATGACTTGACTTACTGTTGCATAGATATTATTATCCTTTATTTATAATGGACATTTTTTAAGAACAGGTAGTGATGACACAGACAATTAGAAAACGGGATGAACAGAAGTTGGCTCCGCCCCTTTTTATGACGAAAGCAACTTCTAATTGGTTGGTTATGTAGTCTGACGTCACATGCTCCGCCCTTTTCAACGTCAAACCACACAATAAACCAATTAGAAGTTGCCGTTCGTCATAAAAAAGGCGGAGTCAACTTCTGTTCATCCCGTTTTCTAATTGCCTGTAGTGATGACATGTAAGGAAGGAATGAAAAATAACCCCTTTTGGGCGTTTTATTTTTCATTTGTCCGAAATGACATTTGATACACACAGCTCACAAAATTTGATTGTGGCCCACAATGTCCATGAACTGGATAGGTTTTTTTTTATATCTAGAAGCCCATCCGGTCCATTGGCTTCATTTAGGTCTCTAAATTATGTTACAACACTTTTTATGACACGAGAATAGACATTTTGGAGTTGATTTTGACATTTTGTCTAAATGTTAAATATTATTAAAATTGTACCAATGCTATAGCTATTTGAAATGTTTCTATAAATTGTGACAGAAAACTGTAAAAACATGACAAGAAACAGGTTGCATTTCTTATAACTTTATAAATGTACAATATAGTTAGTCACAAGTAAATTTACTTAATTTTGTAACAGTTCTGACATATGAAGCAAGTAATTTTTGCAACTATAAATTACTCTTTAAAGTGGTCATCCAGTCAATTATTTATTTTTTGTGCAAAATTTACTTAAATGTTACATAATTTCTTGCTGAAAAAAAAAACAAAGGTAAGAATTTTTTGCCGTTTGGAAGTCTTGCAAGGTTACTGTCACATTGGCAATTGCAATTTATGACACACAACTTGTAAATACAATAAAAAAACAGTAACAAACTTAAAAACGGATTACAAGAAACGTATTTTCGGTTCGGTCCCTTATACACAGGGACAGGTTCGTAAACACAGCTGATAATTTAAATGCATTTTTAAATAATAAACGTGTTCTACAGAGCCCTGTGAAGGACAAACAAACAGTATGTCGTCGAATTCAATTTATTCAGTTTAATAATCTGAAAATATTGAGTTAATACTTAATATAATCCGATAAATTATTGACATTAAAATATTGATTTAGTATTTCAATTTAAAATATTAATAATTAAATTCAATTTTTATTTGGGTTCATGTGTCCTTAACTGGATTCCGTATAATTCACCTAAACACATTTAATTTGAATTCATTTAACTCATGTGTGTGTTTACAAGGTATTAGAAAATAGCATTAAATTCTCTCTTTTAAGGTGGTTTTGAAAATGTAAATGGGGCCCTTAGAACTCTTTATTATTCTGCCTTTCAGAAGAGAAACTTCTAAGTAAATTAAGTCTAATTTGTGTTTGCATATTAAAAACCAATATATTCAGTACAATTTACAAAAACAAATAAAAAATTGTCTTTGGTTAAAACCAGATTTATTTACAAAAAAAAAAAACAAGTGGTTAAAACCATTTTTTTTAACCACAATGGTTAAAACCACGCCACCCTGTTTGAAAGTGGATTTATTTTTCGTCCACCTTTTAGGGTGTCGCTGATCAAGCGCCAAATTGAATAAGCGCCAAATTGAACAAACGCCAAACTGAATAAAAGCCAAAAATTTGGCGGTTATTCAGTTTGGCGTTTGTTCCATTTGGCGCTTATTCAGTCGCCCCCCTTTTAGACACATTTTTTTTTAAAGAAAAATTTTTGTACCTTTTTGAGTCTTACATTTTTTTGTGAAGTATAAAAAAAAAGAAAAGATTGGAAACACAATTGTTTTTATTTTAATTGTTATATAGTACAGTAACAGTGAGTTACACACACATAGTAACACAGGTACAATTGAATTGTCAGCCTTTTTCAGCTGCTTTTATTAAAGACATTCTTGAGAATTTCTTTTTTGTCATTTTTTCTATTAACGACTGAGGCCTCATTAATAATTAATGTTTTATAAAAAAAAATATTGGCTATTCTTCTATTTTTATGTGTGTTGCAAATGAGTCATTCTAATTGACGAGGAAATATGTCACAATGGGATGGCGGCGGGAGGGGGGGGGAGGTTTAATTGTCACACACATTTGTCTCTTCGGACTCTCCTCCTCCTCATGCGACATGACATTTATTTGAACCAATTTCAATAACTCCAAATGGCTATTAAGATATCTTAAAAAAACAGCTGAGTTTTTTTTTTCGAACTGTGGTTAATTCTACATTTTAGGTGCAACACTTTTAAAGAGAAATTGAAAGTCTCTTTAGAAACTAGAACAGTAACTGAATCGCTTAATAGTAATTTGATGTTGATATCTTTCAAAATAAACTTTATATACAACAATTAAAGTTGGGTCATTTTCTGAAAATCACATTAAAAAAAAGCTTATTTTGAAATTTACCAACATGAAACACCATTAAATGATTGAAATACCCTTCTAGTTTCTAAAACATCTTCAATTTTATCTTTCATTTTCCTCTTGAAAGACAGAATAATGAAGAGTTCAAAGGTGCCGTTTACACTTTAATAAAGATATTATCATTTTTATTATTTTTGTATTAATTTTGTTCTGATTGTTTTGTAATTTGTTCTGAATTTCTCTCAACGAAGGTCTTTCAAAGGCACAAAGAAATCTGTCCAACAGTCTTCTTAATTTCAAGTTCGAATGCATTGGAAACAGTCAAACGGACGATGAAATCGTTATAGGTACATTGAATAATTTTGAATTAATAACGAAGCGCAACGAATTTCACAATTGCTTTCATATTTAGCTGCTGCTTTGAAGGAATTCGGTGGTTACATTTCATCGGTGGACGACGAACTGGACAGAATGGTAAGTAACTCAGTAAGGGAAAGGAAGAAGCTTTCAATTTAAATCAACACTTTTTTCGAAATTCAAAAACATCATTCATCGGGTATGTTTTCATTTCGTTTTTGTTTTTTTCTACTTTAGCTGACGACAGCTCACAAACAGTTCGTTTCTCCGTTGGAACAGTTTCGAAAGGAAAACATCGGAGCTGCGAAGGTGAGAAATTAAAAAGAACAAACAAATACGGTGAAATATTACCAGAGAGAAAAGATGACATTAACAAACAGCAGAAGATTTTTTTACGTTTAAAATGTTGGAGAAAGAAGAAGAAAAAAAAAACGATTTCTGTTTTCGTTTTCTCGTAATTTTGTTTTTTGACGACTGATGTCATCGATCTGGAATGTTAATTAGTTTTTGTTTTTTTTCTGTTTATCTTCTTATTTCAGGAGGGAAAGAAGAAATTCGACAAACAGACATCGAAATTTTGTCAATCTCTCGAAAGGCATTTGAACTTATCAACGAAGAAACCCGAAGTTCTACTCAAGGAAGTAAGTTGAGCTGTTTCTTTTCATTTTTTTTTTTTTCAGGAAACATTTAATTCAGTCATGAGATTATAATCAGGAATTGTTGGAATAATTAATAGAAAGAGAATTTCGAACCGATAACTGAAAAGAATGCGCAATTTATTATTTGATAATTGTGGACTTATTACAAGTATAATTTTTCGACAATGTGTTACTTCTCGCACCCATTATAGGGGTTTGTGGTAGAGGCTACCAATACTTCTAGTTAATGAAGAACTTTTGTGAAAAGTTTCGGCACGCTCGACCATTGATTCTCTCCTCGTTATGTTGGAAAGCGAATTTAATCTCATTACTAGTCATTAGTAGCTATTTGTTTAGTTCACTGGTTCTTCAGGATGTTATAATTTCGTCTTCAGCCCACTTTTGTACTTTGACTTAATCCTCTAATAGCTAACCTCCACCTCCAACCCTCGTTGTTGTCGTAATGCGAGATGGTTACGATGCATTCTCATTCATCGTCCCAAATTCACTTGTTGAAAGTGACAGGCAGTTTGTTTGGACAGATATGGCCCCTTTCGCTGAATTTTTTTAAAAGTCAACAGGTCTCGCGCCGCGCACGTCCAACTGAAACACGCGTATGAGTTTACTAATCGTATCATCGTGTCACATTTCTTCTTCTTTTTTATCATCATTTATGAACTTTCCAAGTTATCTTTTGAATAATTTTTTTTTACATAACTTACAAGTAAAAACAAGGCAATTCATTCATTGGCTCTCATGTCTTTTCACCCTAAAATTTCACATTAATGTTCATCTTCTTCAGTCTTCTTATTTGTGAGGGTGTTGGATGTAAGAAAATATCTTGACAATTTTCTTTGAAACTGAAACTTCTCGATTTATTATCATGTTGATTTAAAGTGAAAAATTTCTGAGGGTTGAGAGATTGGAATTTCAACTTGTATTCTCCACTTTTAATCACAGACACACACATAAAATAAGATGAATTCTTATGACATCTTCAAAGATGCTCCAATTTATAATGATAAATGATATTTGTTGGAAAAGAAGAAGGAAAAAAAAAAAGACTGAAATGATTTGCATTATATGTGATGACCTGGGAATGTCTTCCCGGGGCTCACAGAATAATCAAGGTCCTTCCGTTAAAGATATTCTCTAGGCACCAGTTTGTATTTTTTTTTTATTTCTTTTCAAGAACATGTTGCTCGAGACCTCGTAACCCAATTCTTTACTAGACTGACTGACTGATGATCGGTCATGTTCTCGTCTACACACTTACAGGACACACATTACTGAATGATATGTGTCTAAGGCCATTTCTCAGTGTCTTTCTCTCGATCCAGAAGAATGGAACGGAACAAGTGAAAGTAGAACGCGTGGCTCTATAAAAAAAAATAAACCCCTTGCAGAAATCGATTACTTCAAGATCGCACGCAGTCTTGTGTTTGGATTGTGCCACTATTTTACGGTTTTTTGTGGCCATCACCATTACATAATATAAATATAAGCTCATAATAGTAACATTAGGAGTTGTCCATACTTGAAAATTGAACGTAACAGGGAAAAAAGGGCTTAAGGAAGTAGGACAGGTGGTTATATGTTTGTGAAATATCTGTTTCAACAGTTTTTTTTTATTGAATGACTAACGTCACATTAGGGTTTTTTTTAATATTTCTTCTTCATAAGAACGAACGGCCGTCTGCTTTTTTTCATAGTGAATATCGTTATTGATTTTTTTGTCGTGTGTGTGTCTGGTTGTGTCTCATCTTCTCTCAACTCTTTACAGAAAGTGAACTCGTTCGAATCATGACATTTTACTGAATGGGTTTTCAGTCTAAATGTAGCTTTTTTTTCTTCTTCTCCTCCCTTTTCTCTCCACTTGTTCGTAACTCTTTCTTTGGATTGGGTGGTTCATCACATTCATGAGATATAATTTTCGATTTTGGGGATTTTTGCTGCAATGATGGCATCGTTGCTATTGGACTGATGAGCATATCTTTTTTTTTTTTGCTGAAATGGGGCCTAATAAATCGTGCGCACAAACCTTCTAGAAAGCCAAGGGACTTTCTTTCGTTTGATGCTGTCTACTGCTGCTGTTGCCGCTGCTGCTGCCTTTTTTTATTATTATTTCTGAGGAGCTCGTAAAGATGCACGAGAAAACGTTCTCGGTATTTCTGTTCTTCTCTGACGTCAATCTTTATGCGTCATTCTGTCTCATATCTACTTGTTCTTAGGGGAACAAGATGTCAGTTGGCAACGAGGCGAATGGTTTGGTCATCAGGTAATTTTTTTTTTCTGTTTTTAGTAATGTTCGGAACGGTTTTTTGTTGTTGTTTTTGAGAAATTACGTACGTTTAGCCGTGTAGCAAGGTGGTCATTACGTTATCCTTTGAACAAATTATCTTCAAGAAATGCCGGTATTTTATAGGATAAATTATAATCTTAAGCTACCGTTTCGTGTTCGTTGGATACCATATGTAGTATGCCAAACAGGTTTGACAGTTTTAAGTAATTTTACTTGTTAATTGAATTTCTCGATTAGAATTAATTGGATTTGGTAAGAACTATGTGAAGCCCTGTTATAAAATTCAAGCTTGGATTATCGCGTTAACTTTATTCTCGGTTTTTTTCCGAAATATATAATATTTTATAACCATGTATCGACCCTGACTTCATTTTTTTTCTTCCGAAAGAGAGATGGAGCGAGAGATATATTCTCGTAGTTAGTTGTCCATCGGTTCTACATTTTTGTCGACAACCCAAATGTATTTTTTTAGAGCCACTTTTATTGATTGACTTTTTTTTTTTGGAGCTTCTGGTGACGAACGATCAGTTCATTGGTTGGTGTGTTTTAGAATTTTTTTCCATATTTTTTGTTGGTATGAAATGATATTTATAAGCATCATTGGACTTTATGGCATGCGTTCATCTGATTTCTGCTTTGATTATGTTTTTCGAGCGGTTTTTTTCTTCTTTTAGGTTTGCTTCTTTTTCTTTCAAGCGTGTAAAGCTGCGTAACTTTTAAAAATACTCAGAGGCATGTGTTGTCCATCAACAATTTATGGTTACCATGGTTTTTTTATAATGGTTATTTATATTTGTTGACAAAAATAATAATGATGAATCGATGATTGATAAAGATAATGAGGACTAATTTTTAATAAACACTTTTTTGACAGTTTACGAAAGAATTATGACTGATTTTCCTAACTCAAATTCTGTTGCGTTTTTTTTTGTTGTTGTTGTTGTTGTCGTTTGCCAGGCCGATGCCACTCTAGAAATGGAACAGCGAGCTTTCTGTCAAGCCTCTCTGGAATACATCTTTCGGTTACAAGAGGTTCAAGAACGAAAGAAGTTTGAATTCGTAGAAACGGTGAGAGGTTTTTTTAAAAAAAAAAATGTTTGTTGTTGTTTATTGTGTGTGTGTTTTCTTCATATTGTTTTGTTTCAACTATTGTTTTTTGACGTATTAATTATTATGATGACCAATTAGTGGATTGAAATGCTTTCATTTTTGATTTAACTGAGAGATTTACATCGTAGAATAATAAATTCCACAATGCAATTGGAAGTATTCCAAATTTTTCATTCGAACGTTGCATGTCGGTACGGAACTAGTACTGGGGTACGATAGGAAAATTGCCGAGAAATTAGCATAACAATAGTTTTATTTTTTTTTTTTGACATTTCATCATCATCATCAATTTAGTTTCGTTCTTCTTTTATTTTGTCATTATTATTTTTCTCTTTTAATGATTGTATGGAATTAGATTATGTTTATTATTATTATGATTAATCACCTTTTGACCTTTTGTTTTTTCTTGGTTGGGGGTATATTAGCTTCTTGGTTTTATGTACAGTTGGTTGACTTTTTATCATAACGGCCACGAAATCGCTCAGGAGTTTCGTCCGTACATGACAACCATTCAAGAAAAACTTCAAAAGGTTTCTTATTTATTTGTTATTATCAAAATTGTTGTTGTTTTGACATATTTTTTTTATTATAATTTGCTACATACTACTAGACTCGTGCCAATTTTAGCGCCACCCACGAAAAGGCCGAAACTTTGATGCACAAAATGATGGAAGTACGAGCAACGGTAATGGCAACAGAACATTTTTCTGTAAAGCGGTGGTACACACACACATTTCAACATCATCATACCCATCTGCCGATATTGATGCTGATACAAAAGATGAAAAATAAAAACAGTTGTTAATATTTATTTTTTGTCCATACAATTGTAAAAACAATCACTCGTTAACGAAGAAACCTTTCCACTGACCACTTTCATTTTGAACGATCGAAAAGTGGAGCAGCATTTCCCATCGAGGATGGGAAATAGTTCTGTCCAAAAAAAATAGTCTAACTGTAGTTCCAAAAACATATAAGTTGAATTTTTTTTTATTTAAACTGCATTTTGTTGTAGAGTGAACGGATTTTTTTTTTCGAATAATTTAATTACGAGTCTCGACAGTTGGATCTGATATTGTCGTAATGTGTACCTAGCGTAACAAATGTGTATCTTCATTAAGCGTTTTATAATGTGAATGACAGAAGGCACAGGACACTGGAAGCCTTAATAAAATGTACACACGCCAAGGGTACCTCTTTCTTATGGAGAAAAGTGAGTTAATTTTTAAAACTCGTATTCTCTTTTATTTTATTGTACGAATATTCTTTTGAATTTTTTTTCGTTTTTCGCTGTTGTTGTTTAGAGGCTCTTGGCACAACATGGTCCAAGCAATACTGCCAGTATCAAAAAGACAGTAGGAAGTTTACCATGTTTCCTTATGCACAGACAGTTGGAAAGATAGTGAGCGCTCGAATTAATGATTGTGATTCGATTTCTTCGTAGTTTTTAAATGTTTTTCTTTTAACTTTTAAGACGACGAGCGATACTCTTGTTTTAAAGTCTTGCATTCGAAGGCTGTCTGAATCTATCGAAAAGAGGTTCTGTTTTGATATCATTGCAGAGGACAGGTATTTTTTTATATAAATCTGGACATTTTGCGTTTCAGAAGATAAATACTAAGAGGAAACTGTTTTAGAACCTAGAACGGGCAGCTTGAAGCATGAAATACCCTTAAGTGATTTAACTACCCTTCTAGTTTCTAAAACACTTTCAAGTTTCTCTTAATTTTGCTTCCGAAAGACAGAATAACCATAGTTTGATGGACATTTACACTTTAAAACCACCTTGAACGAAAAAAAGGGAACTTAAGAAGAGTTGTTTTCATAGGCAAGGAGTATTTACGTTCCAAGCGTTGTCCGAAGAAGACAGACAGCTGTGGATGAATGCAATGGACGGCAAAGAACCTGTGATTATTATTTCTTGTTTTTTGGAGTCGGAAGTGTGATGTTTTTTCCTAGAGGTTTTTTTTAATTGTTTATGGCAGACATACAGTCAATCGGGAGGTCGATCACCAAAGGGAGAGGAAACACAATTGGATGAGGCTGGGTTTTCGTTTGTACAGAAATGCATAGAAGCATTAGAATCCAGAGGTACGACATTTTTTTTAGTATTTCTTAACTGTTAAATAAAGTCATTTAAAATACGTTGATATTTAATATATGAAAGGTTTAGAGGAACAGGGGCTGTACCGGTTAGTCGGAGTTAGTTCCAAGGTCAACAAACTCCACTTGATGGGTCTCGGTAATCTTTCGTTTTAACTTTAGCCAGATTCTTAAAGTAGTTCTGACGTATTATTTTTTTCTTCTGAACTTGAATATCAGACAAAAGAAAACAAGAAAGGCTTAACTTGGACGACAAAGTTGAATGGGAATGTAAAACAATAACCAGCGCTTTGAAGAATTTTTTTCGTAATCTTCCAGAACCACTGATGACTTTTAGGCTTCACAGTGCCTTTATCACTGCAACGAGTAAATTCACACGCACACATTGCATGTTACCTTTTATTTACGGGAATTGATGTTCTGTTGTCGTTATTTTAGAACACGAATGTCCTAAGCAACGAATTAATGATATTCATGCGTTAGTTCATCATCTTCCTAAAGAGAACTTCCAGATCCTAAAGATGTTGATACAGCATCTTTGCAAGTGAGCTAAACAAGAGACAATGAAAGTGTCGTTTTGGGGGAACTATGAGTAACTAATTTTTCGCTTCACGTGTTTGTGTGTAGCATCGCTACGAAAGCCGATAAGAACTTGATGACCGTATCAAATCTTGGAGTCTGTTTTGGACCAACACTTTTACGTCCCGAAGAAGAAACCGTTGCTGCCATAATGGACATAAAATTTGGCAATATAGTAGTTGAAATTCTCATTGATAATTATGAAAAGGTTAGACTGATAATGTAATTATCGTACGTTATCTTTGATAAATGAAGATCTTTGTATGTTATGTGTAGATTTTCAACGAAATTCCAGAGGACAACGACGCCATTCGTAGGTTAGTTCCACCGGCTCCGCCTCCACCTCCTCCGCAATCATCGGCTCTAGCCGCAAAAGCGCCACATGCAACTGTTGCCTTACACGGAGCGTTTTTTGCTTTGGGTAGTTCTGGATTGGTCAGTTAGAATAAAGAAGGAAAAATTGTTTCCACTCTTCATTCACTCGTTTTTTTTTTCTTCTTCGTTTTTTTTTTGTAACAGAATTTTGCAGACAACATGCTTGGACTCGGTGCTAAAAGTATATCATCTCCCGGCCTTGTACTTTCGCCAAATGGTTCCAATAATCATTCCGTACTTCCGCCAAATAAAATGGGACCTTCACCACACGCTTTGGCCTTTATGAATCCATTAGGTTGTGTTTTTGTTTTGACTGTTAAGATTTACAGACATTTAATGAGTGTTTTGATTGAAATAGTAGGCAACAATGTGGATGGTTGTAATAATAGCAGTAGTAGTTCCGATTCTGTTAATTCCAAGTCTTCGCGAGAATACAATAACCGTTCTCGAGAACCAAAATCGGGATCACTGTCTCATACAAATGAAGCAACTACTATCGTAGTTCAGAAACCGAACAGCCGTATTCCAGACCACAGGTTAATTTTGATCGTTTGGAAACTTTGATGAGTTTCAAACAACTGATTAGCGTTTGTGTTTCAGAAGCAACATTTAAGATCTTGAAAGTGTTTCAGAAACTGGAATAATAAATGAATCGCTCAAAAAACACATTTTTGTATCTTTCAAAATAAACTTTATGTAGACAAAATTTAAAAAAAAATCATCGTCCGCTTAAAGTTGCAACTGTAAAACAGACTAATCAAAGTTCGAAGGACATACAAAGTTTAAAACCAACTTAATAAAGCTTCTGAAGCGCAGATTAATTAGATTTTAAGTGACGTTTTCACTTCATTACTGAACTTGATGAACGATGTTTTTAATAGGTTCGGTAGTTTGGGAAAACGTTCTGCCAAAGATAACGGTGATGCAACTGCACTGTAAGTATCTTGGCGCTAGTAAATGACTTCGACTCAAAGGTAATTTTTAATGTGTGTGTGTTTCTCTTTATTATGGTGGTAGGATACGGCAAGCTTCTTGTTCGACTACTAGCCTTCCAGCTCTAGCAATGCAACCATTACCGATGTTGGTTACCAACTTATTTTTAAGCACCAAATTAATTTGGCAACAAATAATTTCTTGATTTAAATGTTGTTGTTTGTCAGGCGTGTTCGTACTTTGTATCACTGCCTCGGAGAAAACGAGACGGAATTGTCTTTCGAACCCAATCAGATCATTATCAATGGTGATTGTGGATTTTATCGATTTATTTGTTGTGTTGTTCTGTGAAATGATTTGGATTTTTTTCTTTCACTTTTCTTTAAAGTGCGACCGTCTCGTGAACCTGGTTGGTTAGAAGGAACGCTGAAGGGAAAAACGGGATTGATTCCGGAAAATTATGTGGAGTATCTAACTTGATATCCATTTAGGAAGAAGTCTTTCGATAAGCTTCTTGTTGTTCCATGGAATACTGCCACATTCCCAATAATTAATTAATGTAGCATATTTGTTGCCACTTCTTGTTATTTCTTTTAAATATGTTGTTAACGAGGAGCAAAGTAATTTTTATTTTCAAGTTCACGGTTAATTTTTTAGTCCGTAACGATTTAGATTTTTGGCTCCAAATTTTTTTTTAGAAATAATAATAATTTAAGAAGAGGTTAATTATGTTCATTTCTATATACATTCAAGAAATTTTTACAATTTTTTTTATAGACTTAGAATTTATTCTTGGATTTAGCTTTTATTGTTGATCTGTTATTGATTTTTTTTAAGTTTTAACTAAAAGGCTGAAATTAAAGAAGAAAACTTGACACATTGCAACTTAAACGTAGAGAAACAGGGTTTCAACATAAATAAATTCCTTCTTTTGAGTAGGGTTTTCCTTTGTTGAAGTTCTGCTCAGGAGAGAGAGAGTGTAAAATTAGAAAAGTTCAAAGTGACAAATTTTCTTCTTGAATTTAGGCCAAAGATTTGTGTTTTGTGTATAAATAATATCTATTTTGAAGTGACATTCCATCCCGTAAGTGCCGTAGGTGTAGTTATTATCAAGGACTGCACTGATCCATGTGTGTGTTGATGTTCGGAGCTTCATAGTTCACATTCCATACCTAATCATTTATATATGAGTTTCAGGTTGAATCTTAAATAATTCAATAGGTTGAAATGCATTTTTTTTTTTTTTAAAAAAAAAAGTTTTTGAGATTATCAGACTTAATTCCAGTAGTTGTAATAGTGACTGCCATTTCCATGGGCCCATTCTTTTGCTGCCCATGTACAGAGGTGCCTCGTAACTACTGTCTGAAATTTCTTTAAATTCTTGAATACTTTTAATGTTAAATTCGTCATGCAAGCTTTTATCTTAGCATTAATTTGTTATGTTTTTATGCAAATTGTTTGAATGCCTCACAAATTATTTTTACCTGTTTTCTTGAATATTTTAGTTTTTTTTTCGAAAATTTAAAAGTAATTTTAAATTTTTAAGAAAATATCTGATAAACACTTAACTTTTTATGGTTTTGTAAAATTTTGGAAATCATAATTAATTAATGTTATTTTTTTTTAAAAAAAAACTTTAATTCTCTCACAAACACACACTCAAGTGCTGGCCAAAGCATGGCCCTTTCCAATGTTAAAAACTATTCTCGATAAAAGTATTTGTTCCATTTTCTTTTTTGATACGTCTAAGAAACAAGTTGCAAAGGTGATCTATAGTTTTTTTTTTGGTCAAAGTGTAAAAAGAATTTTGTTTTAAGAGCTATTAACTAACTATATTTTTGTCAATACTTGTAACGCATTGGATCGTAACTTGTGTTCCGTGTGCTTTACAACCAACTAATGTGACCCAGTGTTAATATTTTGTATGTTGTTTCTATATCTATATATAACAAAACGACGGTGAAATTGTAGCTTTGTGAATGTTTTATAAGCCCCCCTTCCCATCTCTACACAGAATTTACTGTACAGGCTTTTGTTCCTATGTTGTGTTCGAAAACGATTTTTGTTGTTAAATGTTTGTTCTGCTTTTAGATTTATTTGACAAAAAGAAATTAATATTTTATCATTTTATGAGTAATTACAAATACTACTTGATGTTTATGTAAATTAATTTTCTCTACATTCGATATATGAGAGTAAGTTTTCAAAAAAAAAACATAGACAGCTAGAAGTTTTTTATTGTATGCTTGGCTTCGACATTCCATTCCGATGTATGTTATATTAATGTACGTGGACATGCAAAGAAAAGCCATCTTGTTTTGCTTATAATTTCTGTTGCATCTAAAAAAAAAGGTACTTTCCAGTTATATTTTTGTAATTATCGCAACAGAAATTCTTGACAGGTTGTGACATTTTTAAATGATTGAAAATGATTTGTAGCTGCTTTATTGAACTTTCTTGCAGTTATATAATCTTTTGTGTTAATAAAGCAGCAATTAATTTCGAATTGTATAGTTTGTTGTTGATACATGTTACATGTATACAATAGTACAAAAATAAACAGCAAAATTTCTGGTCTGTAATGATATTTTTAATAATTTCATTTAATTTAAATGCAGATATAAAAATTACTGTATTTAAAAAAAAATGATTTGTATTTTTGATGATAAAATAAGTTTATTTTTTTTTTTAAATTTAACATAATATTAATAATTAACTATTAAAATAAGTATTTTTTTTAATTTTACAAAATGGCGCCATAAGAAGAAAAAGTTCATTGTTTCTGTTACAGCTTTTATTTTTTTTATTATATAAAAAAGAGACGTAATCAAACATATTTAAATATATGTTTTCATTACAGAACAAATACAATTTTACAAATAAAACCAGAAAAAAATCATTAAAATAGGATGAAAATGAACGATTTTACATCAATTCCAATATAAAGAAACAGTAAAAATGGCGGCTAAAACTACTACGGTTTCTATTGGTGAATTGGAGTCACATGACGCAGCTGAACCAATGAGCAAGCTGAACAGCCGTGACGCCATAAAAGAAGTGACGTCACTGTCCAAGACCGTCGCCATTTTGTGTTTGATTTTAACAACGGTTTTTTTTTATTGTTGCAGACATGTAATTGACAATGTTTTGATTTTTACGCGTAGTTATTATTATTACAAATGTCCATTTTGTTTTTCGTTATAAATTTAATTTAGTAAATCGTTTTTCAAAACGTAAATATTCGCCATTACGATAATTGTGGTAAGTAAAACGAAACCAACGTTCATTTTGTTTTTCATAATTTTTTTTCAATCTTCGTTCTTTTCGATCATTCTGTGTATGAAGCGCCGTCATCGGCAATTTTAACCTTCCCATTAACTTATTGAATCCTCAAGAGTTAGTTTTTTTCAATATAAGAAAGATACCCCGTGTTTTTCTCGCGCAACTTCAGTTACATATGTCAATCATAGACTGTCTAGCAACGTAATAGAACTTTATTGTTTTTGCACGTGTAACTCGTATAAATTTACGGACGATGACGAAAATTTGAAAGGTAAATTTTGCGTTATTTTTATAATAGGGAGAAAAGTGGGGTGAATGGGGAGGAGAGGAGGGGGGGGGATTACAAGTGGGAGGGGTTTAGTTACGACGGTTAAAAACTAAATTCAAAGATGGTAAAAGATACAATGAACCGATTTCAAACAAGCGTTTTAATGATAAGGTACCATATATAGTCTATGAAACAATAATGTAAATTAGTAAATGGACAGTTTTAATAATCAGAAAAAATTGTTTTATTGTGAAAAAAGCCAACAGTTGCCGCCGTCTTTAAAGAGAGGACAAAAGGGAAAAATCACATGTCGTTTCGGGTTTTAAGTTTACCATTTAAGATAAACGTTTCAGTTTCATCAGTTTGTTTTGATCATTTTACGCTAAAACAGACGATTTATGTTTTAAATTTAAGTCATATCGATAAATTAGGATAGGATTAAGTGTTTAATCGGTTTGTGGCGCTTTTCTGATTGCCTCAATAGTAAGTTTTTCGTTGAAATCATTGGTTTTAAAAAAAAAATACTTTTTGATTATTTCCTATTGGAATCCACCATTTTGATTTTGTTTTTGTCGTCTGCTATGGTTTTTTTTTTCTGCATCATTTTTTATGTTTTTGGTTGCTTGTTATTGGCATAGATGTTTAAAAATGATGAAAAGGGGGGGTTTCGCTCGTATTAGTATGTAAATAACGAGAGAAAGTTGATGATTGTTTACAATATGAAATTATTGTTCAATGGAGGTGTTAGCCGGCGTGATAGCGCCGATATTTCTCATCGTAACAACTCATTAGCCGCCGTTGATGCAAAATACTTTTTAATTGCTTTCTGCCGTTTATTTTAATCAATATAGTTAGAGTTATGTTCCACGAATTAAAAACAATAATTTGTAATACTATAAATTATTATTTTTATTTAAGAAATTGCTTTTTTCTTAAAAAAAAATTAGATGGAACTCGGCGTGTGACCGCCGATTTTTAAAAACGTAGTGAATTAAAGGGGGACGACATAGAAGAAAATCATGTACGAGATACAGAGCAAAACCAATGGCGTAGATATATTCAGACCTATACTCTTTATCTACTTTTAGTGGCGTAGCGAGGTTTTCGGTGTCGAGAGCAGGAATCTTGAGTGCGCGCCCCGTCCCAAAAAAAAAGATGATTCCGAATTTCCAAATTTTTTTTCAAAAAACACACTTCTCCTAATCTCCTTATAATTTTCAGCGAGTGAAGCGAAGCGAGCTATAAAAAATAACAGCATTTTTAATGTGAAACATGATTGTTGCCGAAACACTTTTGTTTTCTTTTAAATTATAAAAAACTCCTTATTAAAATATAAAATGTGGCTTTTGAAAGGGGGCAAGTGCCCCCCGCTTTACCAGTATTTTTGGGCGCCCATGGGTCAAACTAAGATTTTTTTTTTACAGAAAATGACAGAAAAATTTTTCTACTGCTTTACTAATTAATAAAAATCTTATTATTTATTAATTGGTGATAAAAATTTAAAAATTACCGCGCCAGGAGCAAAATGGTACCACTGTATCCAACTTGCCACTGTTTCCTGTAGCTATATGCCACTGAGCATGTATGTATGTATGACAAGCCGTTTTATATTTTTATCTGCCTTCTAGAATAAAATTGAATTCTGGAAGAAGAATAGCATTTATTGCTCTCTGGTCACCTATGTGATGAGGCCCGGCCTTAGAGTATGCGAGGCCCGAGGCAGCAAGCGATGATTTGGGCCCAATGAAAAAAAAAAATTGCATTTTGAAGTTGATTGCTTATCAATGTTGTAAATACATATGTATTAAAATAATGCAAAATCGAAAATGAAATCTGATTACATGATTGTATTGGAGTTTTTCGAGATAAATTTACATTTACTTAGGTGCATTAGCTAATGTATGCGTAAACTCGAAGAGTATGGAGGTTTCTTATTGCAATGTCTGACAGATGAATCGACATTCACCTGTATATGTGTCCATTTAATAATTGATTCAACTGTTTGGATAATTGTTCAACTGTGATTGTTTCATTTATTTCACAGTACACTGTAGTAAAAAAATGTTTAGTCAGCAGTGCGGTGGGGCCCCTGAAAGCACGCGGTCTACGGTGGTTGCCTCGCTCGCTTTGCTCTAAGGCTGGGCCTGAATATGAGTAACTCTGAATACAATAATGTACATAAGTGTACAGTGAAAACAAATGATCAGGTTTATGATAGAAAAGTGAAAACATAGGACAACACAATGACATGAGATTGAATAGGTAGGGTTCTTAACTATATGCAATTATGTTGGTGATTTCTCACAATCTGTACTGAATCCTTCATTACAGCAGTCACAATTTAGGTAACGAACGATTTAAGCCGGTTGAATCTGCCAATCTGGTGTGAACTAGTAAAATGTTGATTAGAAAAATAAGAAGTTAAAAACGGGTTTGCCCATACCGTATGAGATTCACCCTCTCTCTGTGTCGTCCCCCATGAGTTTATTTTTATCCGTGTCACCTTTTAGCGTTAGCCTTTTTTGGCGCCATGTGTTTTTTTTTCTCTTTCTCCTGTAAAGGCGCTTCTAATTAGAGACGTTTTAACGTCGTGAATAATTTTGCAGTCGATCATTTCTAATCAAGGATTTCTTGTATTGTCCATTTCGAACTTTTTTTTTAAACATTTTACGTAGTTTTTCTAGGGATTTTTTTTTTTTTTCTGGAAAATGTTTTGCTGTAAGTTTGTTTTTGTTTCATTTTTTTGTTATTTTTGTTCAGTGGCAACACAGTTCAATGGCGTCTTTTCGTTTGTAATTTACGTTAGTTGGTGCTGCTGCCGCCAAAAATGAGATAAAAGAATCACACATTCCATTATATTATTATTATGGTGTGTCAATAGGCGCCCCTTGCGCCGTCAATTTTGCCTTTTTACTAATTTACGTTTGCAAATATTCAAATATGTGAATCATAATTTAATATTATTGACAGAAAATCCAAAATGACAATAATTAAGATGAACGGGAAGATTCTTACTGTGAAAATTTGAATTTATTATGTTTTTAAAGTTTAAAAAAATTGTTCTCCGTTTAAATTTTTACCATATTTAAATAGGATCTAGTTAGAAATTAAGGTTTTATTTCGATAATTGATCGTTTTTTCGATCTGTAAGTGTGATTTAAATTGGGTTTCTTATTGAAATGTAATTATAAATTAAGGAAAATTAACACTAAAAGCGTATTAATATTGTTACGCTTACTATAATTAAAACAGAAAACGTGAAAAAAAACAGCGCTCAAATAAAGCGGAAAAAAACCCGAAACAAAATGGCGAATTATTGGTTTAAGAAGTAATTTTATTGTTGGCGGCGTCGTTTTGTTGCTGTCGAGTGGCTTTTTTAATTCATATATTTGATCTAATAGGACTGAATTAGGTGATTGAAATGTTTCTTTTATTTGATTTTTATCGCAAAAAACAAACAAACAAACTGTTAATACAGGTGTTCAGTTAACACGTGACGCTAGATGGCGCATCAGTGCAGACGACAGGGGTTTTTTTACTCGTCTTGCTCGTTAATGTAGTATATACAGCGCCATCTAGTGGCTAGCATGTTTTGATTTCTATAATCTTTTAAAGATGTTTGAATATTTGTTTTGGAAATATTCAAGTTTTTCTTATTTTGTTAATGTTTTGAATTTGATTAAATCACGACAGGAATCATGGCAATGGGGTTTCGACATATCATTAAGCCTTCTCAAACCTGGAACAAAGGAACTGATAATGGTGTTGGCAATGAGGAAGTTAAGCGTGCCAAAATCACAGCTCGAAAGTCTACAAACTCATCTCTTAATCGAAAAATCGCCACCAAAAAGCAGATTCTCGCGCAACATCAAACCAGATCGGATGTGGATGTGCCTTCGAAGGGGCCCAAAGGGGTTCAAACGAAAGAACCGAAGTCGTCGATAGCGACGATTCCTGCTAAATCGGCAGTCGAATCGGTTCGATCAAAGACGTTGAAAGTCATGCGACCTGATGAACAGAGTTCAGTAAGGGTTATGAGATGGGTTCCGAATGTGGCTGTCGAATCGCCTCGATCGGAGATGCCCAAAACCACTCTAAGGGAACAACAAGCCAATTCGGCAAAGGTCGTTCCGAATACTACGAAATCAGTTGAATTGTCCCGATCGGATGTATCCAAATTCACACGAAAGGAGCAATCTAGTTCGGCCGAGATCGTTTACACTACCGGAAAAATGATTGAATTGTCTCGATCGGCAAGATCGGATGTGACTAGAGATATTCGAAGGGAACAACCCAGTTTATCCAAAGTTAGCCCCACGGTGTCAAAAATGGTTGAGTCGCCTCGATTGAATGTATCGAGATTGACACGAAGGGAAAATTGTAGTTCGACTAAGAACTTATCCACTAACGGGAAGACAGTGGAATCGTCTCGATCGAATGGAATCAGAGGCTCTTTAAGGGATTTACTCGTGTCGGCTAATCTAGTTCCCAGAGTGGAGAAAATTATAGAATCGTGCCGATTGGATACGCCTAAAGTCACTCGAAGGGAACAAACAAGTTCGACTAAGATCGTACCCACTGTGAAGACGACAAAATCGTCCGGATCGGATAAACCCGAAGTTTCTCGAAGGCAACAGGCCAATTCGGCTAAGGTCGTACTCACTGCGATAACGACTTCTGAATCAGACATGCTCAAAGTCGCTTTAAGGGGACAAACTTGTTCATCCAAGATCGTCCCCACTGTAGAGAAGGCGGTGAAATTGTCACGATCGGAAAAGCCCAAAGGAACGCAGCCCGAAGTGTCCGGTTCAGCTAATATCGTTCCCAGCTTGAGAACGACCGTCGAATCGGCTCGGTTTAAGATATGCACTGCGATCAAATCTGCATCAGAAAGGGCCTATTACCGTGGCGATATGGGTCAAACTTTCAGTAGACCTCGCATGAATGGACAGTTTCGCGCCGGAACCAGAGTTCTTCGTAGTTTAAAACCAAAACGTGCCTTAATGTTAGAACGTTTGGGATCTTCTCCGCCTCCAATCGACGATAACGAGATTGCCTCTTATAAGATGTTACCTTTATCGAAAGAGGTTCAACAGCGTAACCTCATCAATATCAGAGCAAAGTTTGACGATTCTTCACCGATTCTTTCGTCGTTAGATCGTCCTTCGAAGCTGCCGAAAGTTAAAAGAAACATGGACGAAGTTTTGCAAACTATTCCTGCAAATATGGCAAATCTACGTTCGATTCCGCTTGTTGTGTTGGATTGTTTGAAGCCGGAGTCGGAGCCGACCAAAGGTCCTCGCCTTAGATGTGAGAGTACGGTAAAGTCAACGAAAGACAGAGAAAATCGAACAAGCAATTTGAAGCAGGATGTTTCGTTAAAATGGGAAAAGCGTGCTCCGAATGTTCGGGATTGCGACAAAGAAGAAACAAAGCTGAAATCGACTTCGTTTTCGTTAAATTCACCAGTAAAAGATAATGAATTGATATTTAAAATCAAAGAGGAACCAATAACGCCGCCGCCGCAGCCGCAGTCTGTTACTTCGTGCAAAGAAGAACCGTTTGTCGAAGATTCTTCAAAGAGTGGCGACTGGAACAACAATGTTGCTCTGTCTCGTATAATAATATCACCGAAGAGAACTGGGCGAAATGATAGCCACTTTTTCGGCAAATATGCTTACATGGTCGGAAAACGTGTCGTAGATCCGGCAAGGAAACATCGTCATTATGTTACGAGGCGTCTTTCGAAAAGGGGCCGCCCTTTTGGCAGTAGGCCTAGATCTCGTCCGTTTCGTACAAAAGTAAGTCGATCTTGGAGATCGAGACAACAGAAGAGAATACGTCTGTCGTGTCCGGACGTTGACATCATCGATGGAATGGAGTTTCTTAGCTTCGAATCGGATGAAGATCTTAAAATTTTCATTAGGAATAATCCCGGAAGAATATGTAAAGGACCATCACGGATCGATCTCGATCTATTGCGACCGTGTTCGGCTTCCGGACAACCGATCATTCCGACCAAAACCAATGACATCACGAAAATCAAAGGATGGCGAAACAAACTTTTCGATCCGGAGGCCATTTCGACGTTGGATCATATACTTAAGAACCAACGTCGCCTTCAAGTTCGGAATGTCGCCTACAAGAAAGAGTTGATCGGTTTGCCGAGTTGTAGCAGTTTTACTTCAACGTCGATCGGGTTTAACAATAATTACTTTGACGAATACGACGACTATACTTTCTACGACGAAAACGAGAAATATGATCTGAATTGGATGCGCGATTACGGTGGTGGCGACAATAACGAAACGTCTGTTTTCGAAAGCATTAAAGTCGAACGCGATGACGATGATGTTATTAACAACGATGCCGAAAGCATCAAATCGGTCGATCTGGGTATCATGAGCAGTGAATGTATCGATGAAGAGTTACGAAGAAGAGATCAGAAAGAAGACAATGCTCGTATTAAAAGCAGAGCACTTTTGCACGATTCGTTTTCTAACGAAGATGTTAGTAACAAGTCTGTTTCGAATCCAAGTGTAAAATCGGCCTTCGTCAGCGATTTTCTTGACGATTTCTTGAAGAACCAATCAGAATTGAAAGTGAAGTTACCGGAGCCGGTATACGTTAGCCCCGATGACATCGATACGAAAGTCTGTTGGCCCAGTCACGAAATGGCCGTTTTGGACCAGGTTCCAGCTATTCCCGAGATTCCTCTAAATGTTCTTCAACCTACATTCAGACAACGTAGAGTCATCAGACCGTTAAATTCGAATGGATGTCGACTGAGGGGTCGTGGTCGGCCACCTCGTAAACCGTTTTATAAATCGCAAATCGGATCTCTTCCTTCAAGCCGGAAACAACTTACTAAAACCTCTTCAGAGAAGCTGTATCGGCAGCGAGAACCGGTTCAAATGGTGAAAATAACTCTGAGGCACGCAGTTTTTGCCGCAAAGGCTCTCGATAAGCGGTTCCGTCTGAATAAAAAAGCGATAACTTTAGCAACAGGAACGGAAATCAATCACGCTATGAATAAACATTCAGCTAGAGCGTCAAAATACGACAAGACGCTCATGAAGAAATGTTTAGAATATTCTGTGATCGTTTCACCAATTCAGGCCGAAATTGCTGCGTCGGCCGTTGTTCCGAAGAAAGTTTCGAACGGGAACTTGAATGCTTGGGAACGTTTCTTGAGAACGACTTCAACGGATGCAAACGGACCGAGGGTTTCTTCTCCGGATACGGGTTTTCACGAAGAAACGTCATCGTTTTGCGACACAACTGTTTCGGATGTTATTTCTGTTGCCGATTCCTCGCGTCCGGCCGGTGTGTGCTACAAAGATTTCTGTCGGATGGGATGTCTTTGTGATAGTCTCAAAGTTCGTAAACGTCGTCGAGGACACTGTGGGAAAGTGCAATGTATGTTCTCTTGCTCGTGCAATCCATTTGATGAAAGGAAATTAACTTCCAAGAAGAACAAAACTGACGGTGAAGAAGAAATCCATTTACCGAAGAGACGTCGGCAGATTCGAATACCTGCAAGGCTCAAAGATTCCGTTTATTTTTACGGTGGTGACGGAGTAGAAAAAGACATTAAAAAGAATTCTCAGAGTACAAAGGAGGAGAAATACAACAAGTATAAGATGAAATCAAACCAAAATAAGTCGCATAACAAAATAGCGACGAAGCCACAAGTGAAACTGGTAGAAGAACCTCGGAAACCACCGTTACAGCAGTTGAAACCGAAAGCGTCGAGTAAAGACTATATCTCGACGTTTTCTAAGTTAAGTGCCGCCGAACTGCGTGCATATTCTAAGCTTGGATATCCAAAAGATATCAAGAGTTCTGTGTCGAGTAAAGTGGGTGGAGCGGTTACAGCGTCGAATTCTGCAGTCGGGAACAGATTACAAGAACCACCGTCAACGGTTCCTGTTTCGTCGCCCGTGAAATCGTTACGATTGGAGTTTAAGAATATGGCACCCATCGTACGTCCGGCTTCGTCTCGTTCGATACCGACGATTCTGAGAAGATCTGGAAGTCAGACTGCAAGGAAAAGTTTGAATCCAAGTGCTCAGTATCAAGGAGCGGTGCCTTCATATAGTGGACAAGCTCAAACTGAGACGGTAGACTTTAGGCGATTCTTTGAATCCAAAGAGAAAACGAACGTTGTGGTCAGTAATTTAGTTCATGAGATGGTAAGGAAAGTTTCATTTCGCGATGAAGTTAGTGACACCTTGCAAAATCAAAGCAGCCAGTGTGCGAGGGTGCCCGTTGTCGCCTCCGCTAGTGGTACTCCTGTGGTCACTTCCGCGAATGGTGCTACCTCCTCGTCAACTGTCAACGTTAGATTTCCAGTTTCATTGTCTCGAATGAACATCGAAAGGCGTCAGGTGGAAGATTCGGGTAACGCAATGTCTTCGTCGTCGTCTTGTTCCAGACCATCGACGGAGATGGTGAAGGTCTCTAAAGATGAAAGGCAACAGAATCGTCGTAAACAACTTCGATTGGCTTTCACACATTTGGCTATGGTTGCTTGTCCTGTTGTCAAAGACATGTGGAGCCAACGAAATAGTTCGTTTTCGATAACAGCCTTCGTTTTCAGAATGGTACCTTTTTTGACAAAGTTTTTGTTGTTGTTTTTTTTTTGTGTGGGGGTCGTGGAAGATGACGAATGATGTTCTTTTGTACGTAGGCATGCACGGCTATTGGACGGTTACGACAGCAGGAGAAGAAATTGGTCTTGTCAAAACAGAGCTTAATCAGGGAGAGGATGGAATTGTTCAATAAGTACACCGAATACCTCAAAGGTTTGTCTTTTTTTTTTTTTGCTTTCTTTCCTTTCTCTTGAACAATTCTGGCTTCATACTTTTGACTTGTCAATCCAAAAAAAAAAAAGTGAACGCGTTCGTTAATTAATTTTGTTTATTCAATTTTTTCTGGGTGTTTGTGGAAGAATGTAATGTTTTCATATACGATGGGAACATAATCCATTAGTAGAAAATTAAAAAAAAAAATAAGCTCTGTTCACGTACGATTTTCCAAAGAAATACTGACTAAAATGGCGCTTTTTTTTTTTAATGAATCTTAAAATTGAGTTTAGGAGCTTGATCTTTTTTCGCAAGCTTTTAAATCAGTTATATTTTCAATTTAATAATTTAATGTGGTTTTAATGTGTAAACGCCTCTCGAACTCTTTGATTGTTATTCTGTCTTTTAGGTGAAAAACTAAGAGAAACATGAATGTTTAGAAACTAGAAAGGTAGTTCAATCACTAAAGAGTATTTTCATGCTGTGAATGCTGTGTCTTTCAAAATATTTTATATATATATTAAGCCAGGTCTGTGTGTGTATGTGTGTGCAACATCGGAATTTATATAAATTTGAATAAATGAACGGCTTTTTTCTCAAGGTCAACTATATGTTGCACACTCCCCATCCAAGAAACCCATGATATTAAATTGAAGAGGGGGAAAATGCTGGAAAGTGTAGAGGGGGGGGGGGGGAGAGAGAGAGAGAGAGAGAGAGAGAGAAACGGGGAGGAGGAAAAGTGGGAGGGGGTGATTAAAATTGAAATGAAAGGAGTAAAAAAGGAACAAACGACGCGCATGCGCACACCAGAGAAAATGAAAAACTCATTTTCTCTTTCAAATATAAAAAAGGGGAGGGGATAAAAGTAGCAAAATTAAACTACAGTTTATCACAGGCAACTGTGCCCAGCATTAGAATTTCTTTTGCTCAGCCCTTTTATGAACGTCATCAATTTCTAATTGGTTTGTTACTTGGTCTGACGTCATAAAAGGGCGGAGGAAAAGAAATTCTAATGCTGGGCACAATTGCCTGTGAATTTTGCTCCCGTCATTTATGACGGGTTACCCCACTAGTGTTTTATATTAGTTTGAAAATGACCCAACTTTATTTAAGCAGATGATAATTTTTAATTTTTGGATATAAAGTTATTTTGAAAAGTATTGACATAAAAATACCGTCTTCTAGTTTATAAGAAACACTTTCTAGTTTTTCTTAATTTTTCTCCTGAAGATTTTGAAAATCAGCTGTTCATAAAAAATTGATTTTGTTCATAATTACTTTTAAGATCAAAATGATCTTAAAAGTAATTATGACCAAAATCAATGTGAACTGAAGTTGGAAATTTTCTTTGTGTGTAAATTTGCCTTTTAACGCTTTATTGTATTTTTTTTACAGGCGTTGATCTTGTTCAACAGAAACAGACAATTAAGGAATTAGCGAATAGATTGCAACGTTGTTGTAGGGAACGTAATCAACGAAACAAAGTATTATTATAAAGAAATTTGAAGAAACAAATTTTCAAGTTCTGATCATAATATCGTTTTTTTTTTCTTCTTCTTTGGTTTTGTTTTTATCAGGACAATGACGAACAACAGAAACATTTCGATTCTGCTGTATTTACAGGTGCATCTATGCAAAATGTAACCAAAAAACCAAAAGGTAAATGAGATACTGAACGGCATCAAATTACCATAGGAAACTTAATTGTTTTATTGTTGTTGACAGAAACACAGCGACCTCTGAATTGGATTCCGATCAGTGTTTTGCCGTGCAGTCGTATTCGTTCGCATTCGAGGGATGACGTCGACGTCATGGATGTCGATTCTCCTTCGAGTAGTTCTAGCAATTCGAATGTATCTATAGGAGATCCAATCGGTAAAGTTGGTAACAAACCGATCTTATTGGGTGATTCGGTGATGATCGGTGGTTCTTATACTGCAAGTTTACGTCCGACTCATTCAACGAACAACTTTCAAGACGGTTGTTCGATAAAAACAGTTCGACTTAATTCTCAAAAGGGTGGAATGAAGTGGATTTCGTTACAGGGGAACTCTAGTGATTCTAATGAACGAGACATTCTCAAGGAATCGAACGTTTCTGTGACGGATCTCGTTAGAAAACCTCCTACTGTAACGGAATCGAAGAATTCTGTCGCCGAACTTTTTAAGAAGCCGTCTACTCTGAATGAGTCGAGTGTCGTCAAAATGCAGCCTGTTGTCAAGGACTCGAACAATGCCGTCACTGTGAAATCTGGCAATCACATTAAAGCATTGTGTCAGCAGCTTCGGGCTGCCAAGAACGCAAGTGATTATTCGATAGTTTCTGTAGATCAAACGTCTATGGCCAAGAAAGTGAACGATTCTGTGGTTGCTGTCTTGAAGAAACTACCTACGAACAAGAAAACAAACGATTCCATGGTTGCTCTCATGAATAAGCTGTCTGCCACCAAGAATACGAAAGATTCTGTGGTTGTTTCGGCTGAAAAGCCATCTGTAACCATGAGAGCGAACGATTCTGTGGCTATCCCCATTGAAAAACCATCTACAACGAACAAAAAGAATGATTCTGTTGCTGCAGTCGTTGAAAAGTTACCTACAACCACTAAAACGAATAATTCCGTTGCCATTTTCGTTGATGATCCAACTAAGAGTCGGTTTGATACTGAGGATTCTGTGTCAGAACTCATTGTACAACCGGTCGTCATTGACAAATCAAAGGATTCTGAGGCGGGTTCTGCAAAAAACTCGTCTACAGTTGCAGTTAAATTCGCCAAATCTGACACGATTACGTATTTACCGACGAAATCTTCGGATGGAAGTTACCTGACTGTGGCTGAACTTTTAAAAATAGCTCAAAGGGAACCTAAAGACAGCATTACAGTTACTACAGCTTGTAGTAATTTGAATGCTGTTTCTTCATTACCGACTACCACCGGTAGTGCCGTTGTTTCTTCGTTGCAACCGGAGACAGCTTTGAATCAGATGACTCTTATGAAGTCTGCGTCTAACGGTTGTCTGGTGGCCGTGCGTCCAGATAAAGACACCCCGCCTTTACTCATTGGCGTAGTGCCGACAACGTCTGCATCTTCTAACGGAACGTTATCAGTCGCCGCCGCCACAGGAAGCAATTCTGCAATTACCACAATGACAAACAGGAGAAAGACTTCGTCCAATCTGGTTGCTCGCGACATGAATCGGTTTGTAGTTATTAAACCAAAACCTTATCCAATGTTAATAGAACAAATTAGGCCTTTACCCGTACCTCTCTTATCGCCGAGGGAACAATTAGTGGTCTCGCCGGTTGACGAAACGCCTCTGAATATCGAGGACATTCCAAAGCGCAAACGGAAAAGTGTGGCGATTCTTCTTAGGCAGCAGAAAGATGCTGCTAGAGCGGCTGCGCGTGCGGCAACGGCTGCGACGAATGCAGAGACTTCTTCTTCCTCTTGCCAGTCTCAGCCGATTATCGTGCCGTTGCAAACGACGTATCCTCAGGAGGCGTTGCTTGGCCCTATGAACACCTTCTTAGCAAATCCCATCCAAGTTCCTACTGTTTCAATCGGTGTGGATGATGATGATGATGATGGTGGTGGTGAAGAAGGTGGTGGTCTGAGTACGACCGAAATGCCAAAGATGTTATTTTCACCTATTACTGAAGATGACTTTTTACATGGTGAAGATGTTTCGTGAGTGTTCGTTCGTGTGATAACTTCTTTATTTTGTATTTTTCAACGTTTTCACATAATGTGTAATATTTCGAGACTGATCTAAAAAGGGAAAAAAAGTCAGGAACGAGGAATAGAAGGTGAAAGAAGATTCTGTGTTTAAACACTTTGTAAAATTGTTTGAATTTGTACATTTTTAGTTCTGTGCTTAAATATTTAATCAATTAAAACAAAGCAATTTTTTGCCTTTACTTTTTTTTTTTTCTTTTCGTAGTTTTTAAGTGTTAAAACTGTGTTTGGAATTATTATGGTTATATTCTGCCTTTTAGGAGCAAAATTAAGAGAAACTTGAATTGTTTTTGTTTTTTTAAATATAAAACTAGAAGGGTAATTCAATTCAGGGTGTGTATTTTCATGTTAACATCTTAAAAATTTAGCTTTTCATGTGTTTTTCATGAAAATTGATTCAACTTTTTAAGCAGACGATATTTTTTTAAATTTTTGACTATCGGTATATAAAAAAAAGTTTATTTTGAAACATATCAACATGAAAATGTGCCCTTAAGTATAATTGAGCAACCCTTCTAATTTCTATTTTCTTTTAATCGCAAATTAACGATGTTCGTACAACATGTTGAAATTTTACATTTTAAAAAAAAAAAAAATAGGCGGGAAAATACTTCCGATATTAATATCGATATTGTTTGATATTTTAATATCGATCATGTCTGACGATTTCGTGTGTCTTTGATGATTCATAGGTTGGTTCGTTTCATAATTTTTTTTTTTCTCTCTCTCTCTTTTTCGGTTTTATTTCATTTTTGGTGGAGGAGACGTTTTCTTCCAATGTTCATTATTAGTCAGAGTGACATATTCGTTTTATCTTCTTTTTATTAGGAGAAGGAGGTTTGTTGTATTGTGAATTTGAAGAACTCAAAAAAAGAAGGAAACATTCTAAGGAAGAAGAAAAAAAAAAAAAAAGGTGTTTTAAGGCTTAAATATCCTCCTCCTCCTTCTTGAAAAAATTCACTTGTTTATTTCATTCCTCCCTTTTTTTTTAATCTTTTGTACAGAAAAAGAGTAACAAAAAGGAGCTTTTATTTCCAGAGAAAGAAAGAAAAAGAAAAAATCAAAAGAAGAGACTTTTATTATGTGAGTATAATTATTAATTATCATCAAGTAATTTTTAACATTTTTCTTATTCCATTATTTAGAAAAATATGTTTTGTAAATTTCATGCGGTTGTGGTGATGGTGGTGTTATTTTATTGGTTGTGTGGCTTCTTCTAGTATTTTAATCAATAATAATAAAACACACTCTCCATTATCCACCGTCTTAGACTTAAAACGAGCCTCTTTCTCACTCACTCTCTTTCTCTAGATTGAATCGATTCCTTCCCCCCCCCCCCCCCGCATTGTTTTATTATATTTGTTTAGCACACATTCAACTTGTCATAATATTGTCTTTTTTTTAAAAAAAAAAAAAAAAACATTATACAAATTGTTTCAGAAAAATGTTATACACACTATAAAACGCGAGGTGGTTTCATTTTGATGAACGGCGGAACGGATCGGAACAACGGTAGAAACAGTCGGAAGGCTATGTGGTTCAGTTAAATTAAGCTTCTTGCAGGAGGTCTGGTGGGTGCAGCCCCTCATTTTTTTAAAGAATTACTTCATTAAATTAGTCCATTGTTCGGACTGTTCCTCACGTTGATCAAATGATGAATTAATTCTTTAAAAAAATGGGGGGCTGCCCCCCCCCCCCCCTCTCTCTCTCCGGGACCCACTGCAACAAGTTTAATTTAACTAAACTTAACCTTCCGACTGACTGACTTCTTACCGTTGTTCCGACCGTTCTGCCGTTCATTAAAATAGCATCTCCCCTCCTGTAAAATAAACCTTAGATCATTACGGAGAGAGTAATGGTTTCTAAGGTACAAACAACCAAAATGCAATTAATACTACTTTTCTGTGCTTTACAGAAAATCTTTATTGAAATTAATTTGTAACATAATATATTTTAGAACATATTTTCATGTAAAAGTTATTAGTTAAAATTTATATTGCAAAATATTCAAATTTTTTGAAATGTATGCCAAGATTTGTTACCATAAATAACAATGAAATTCTAAAAGTAACCAAACTAAGTATCATTTTAGGTAAAACATTTTCAGGCACTTTTTAGACTTGATTTTGAGTTGATATGAAAAATTCTGACTATTTTTTAAAATAATTAAAATTAAATTTGTTAAAGACATAATTGACAATTTTTTTTTTACATAATCGTTCTGAAATATAACTATTTTTTATGTTTCAATAAAGATTTCCATGAAAAATTGATAGAAATTGTTATAAAATTTAGCTGTAACGTGGTTGTTATTGATTTTTTCATGTTTTGCAATATAGACGAAAAAGCTTTACGATGTCCGTACATAAAAAACTAAGCCTAAAATTGAAAGAAATTTCTAAAACAAAACTGTAATCTCGACTGTAAAAAAGGCTGAATCTTCTGCTTAAGATAATATTATATTTTTTATTGAGATATCTTCAAAAAGTAAACAATTTACAGCAATTTTAAAATGGGTTATAGTCGCTGCCGCGTTGTAACTGAAATCATATTACGTCATAAGGGTTGATCACTTCAATACAAAAAAAATAGCATTTAAACACTGTTCTTGGAGCATAGTTTTTTTTTTTTAAAATCACTTTGTATTGGAATAAAAAAAAAGAAGACTAAATAAAGAGCTAAACAACGTTGGTTTTTTGAGGGGAATTTTGATGTCCTGAGATGAACGAACCACCTGCTCCAAAATTACAATTATTGCCTATGATGGGGTTGTTACATGTTTGTGAGGAGGGGAGGGGGTTTGATAAATCTAATCATTGGATTCATATCTGTCTCTCTCTCAAAGGTAAAACCCGATTTGAATGAATCATCATCATCATCATCATTCTCCTCCTCTTCCTCCCCCTTCCCGTTTTGCCTGATTCTGTGGGGTGAGTGAATGTGTCATACTATACAGTCCTCATCCAGATATATTAAGAGAATAAAAGAGGCTACCTTTTGTTTAAAATACATACCAAGGACTTGCAGAACCACTTGTCCGAATGTTGTTTCATCAATAACACTCCACCCACTTCCCTTTTATGGCATTTTCACTCTTTTCCTCTTTGACCAAAAGCTGGTTGCACACGGTCAATTCTAGCTTGTCAATCTTTCGTTGTGAGATATTTGTTATGACACATTTGTGCAATGATGCGAAAATGAACATATAATAGTTATAAATTGAACAAAATAAACATTGTTTACATAAAATTTAAAATCGAATGAGATGGACATGCCAGAATTGACTGTTTGTGTCCATAAAGGTTACTTAAGTTTTGAATCCTCGTAACATAATTAACTATCATAACGATTTCATCAGTCATTGTGTCACATTAACTAATTCTTGTCACTATAATTGTATTAAGATGTTTTATTAAAGTAGTTTTGAAGTTGGGAGAGAGAGAGAGAGAGAGAGAGAGAGAGAGAGAGAGAGAGAGAGAGAAAAGAAGGGAGAAGAAGTTCTTGTCTTAAATTGTAATTGGAAAAGGAAATTGCAGGCTTGTAAGTATTTCCAAGCCTAAAATGACTGTGTGGCCACTTGTTTTACAATTACTATTTAGGATCACTATATATACACACACAGGAAGTGTCCTCTATTGAATTTCGGCCGAGTTTTAGGGTTCGTTTGTTTGTGCTTGACTTTTTAACACAAATGTCGAGAGTAGAAATGTATTAACAACACAATTGTAGCCGGTTGTTAGATATTCATCCACATCCTTCTTTTCTTCCTTCCTTTTTTTTTTTTTTGTATTTTACGCTCAAATTTGTTGTATTTTGTTTTGTTTCCATTTTATATACGAAGATTTGGTGCCGATAAAGTTAATTAAAATCTATTATGGCTGAGAACGGATTCGAAGAACATTTCTGCACTTCTTCTCAAGAGAATGCGGATCGCCGTACGGGATCTGGTCCTAAAAACAAGTCGGCGTCTCGTAATGGTCGTTGCAGTCCGACACACAGCGCTCATGGTTGTCTCATGCGGACCACTCTTTTTAAACTGAGTTCCGAGAAGAAGGCGAAAAAAGTTCGATTCTATCGAAACGGTGACAAATTCTTTAAGGGAGTCGTTTACGCCATCACGGCCGAGAGATTTCGTACGTTCGAGGCTCTTTTGGCCGATCTCACTAGAGCTCTTGTCGATCAAGTGAATCTTCCGCATGGAGTTCGGCACATCTTTTCGATGGAAGGCGCCAAAGTAACTTCGCTGGAACAGTTGGAGGAGGGTGTCTCTTACGTGTGTTCATCGACGGATTCGTTCAAGAGGCTAGAATACGCTAAGAACGAGAGTCCACTTTGGAACGTGAACAAGAGGCAGGAAATGCAAACGGCCGCCAAATACGGATTCGATGCTTCCGACAGCAAAGATTTCATTCGGCCGAAGTTAGTCACCGTCATCAGAAACGGAATCAAACCTCGAAAGGCAGTTCGAATCCTTTTGAACAAGAAGACGGCTCATTCGTTTGATCAGGTTCTCGGCGATATCACCGAAGCGATAAAGCTCGATTCAGGAGCAGTAAAAAAGATATTCACTCTCGACGGAAAGCCGGTAAAATTCTCAAAACAGCATCTTCCTACGATGATGCAACAATTAAGAATTCATTTCTATTGTTTGAAAAATCTTGCATTTTAAGGTCACTTATTTGGTGGACTTTTTCAAAGAGGATGACATATTTATAGCGTATGGACCCGAAAAGTATTCTCACGACGACTTCGATTTGGATTCTGACGGTAAGTTTAGAATCGCATTTCCTGAAGATTTTTTTTACCACAAACAAACAGGTAAAAGACGAGTAGGAATGTAACAAACGTATTTGATTTGATCTATTGCAGGATGTTGGTTTGATAAATCCTGATATTATAACTAATGAATTTTTCACTGTAATTTTAAGCTTGTTTTAAAGTGTAAAAATTTTTATTATTGTCTTTTAGGGAGAAAACTTCGGGTAATTTCATCGTGTAATGTCAGTTTTGATAGTCAGTTCGAAAATCACCTATTCGTTAACCATATTAATTGCAAGTGCAGACGACAATCGGTGGTAGACAATGCCAAACAGTTGGTCAGAATGTTCAATGTTAGTGTGTGCGTCCACTGCCCACTACAGGATCTCAATCCCACTGCCGACTTTCGGATCCGATCCCATACATTGAACATTCTGACCAACGTTTGGCATTGTCTACCACCGATTGTCGGCAGTAGGATTAAGATCCTGTAAGTCAGCAGTGGCCGCACACTAACATGCACAACCATGGACAGGCTGCCAGTAGTGTGCACTGACCTTAATATAATCAAATCGGTCACCAACTGTTTGTCGTCAGCGTTTCCCCTCAAACTTGGGAATTGTAACTTTTAATAGAAATTTCAACCACGAAATCATGTATTTCATCACAATTATGTGGTGTGTAATTCACAGAACTCAGAATTCTCTTCTGAATTTAGGGTATTTTTTTAACAAAAAAAGGAGGCTAACAAGTTTATTTTTAAACGTAATAATATCAGAATTCCAAGTGAGAGTGATGACAATCATCTGCACTGGTTGGGATGTATTGTAATTCACGAATTATCATATTCCCATTCTCATCATGTATTATTTGTTAGGTTTCCTCCTGATGAAAATGGCTTGGCCGCTTGTTCTAGAGGCATTGGACATTTTTCTCTAGAAGTGGTGAACGTTGTTTTTGAAACTTAAGATTTTTCTATCGGATTTTTATTCAGTTTTAAATGTTAATCGTTGGACGGCCATAGATACAGAATTAACAACATGATTTTAGTCTGAAATTATCTGATTTTCGATCTGTTTTGAAATGATTTATCAGGTTTTTCGGGTACCTCATTTTTTCCCACTTTTAACTGAATCAGGATGAGTCATCATTAGACTCATTCTCAATCTATTCAATGATGTGGGCCGCACATAATTGAAAAACACACTTCTAGTCCATTGTAAGAAATGTGGATCGTTTTAATTTTATTATTGCAACATTTTTTTAAAAAATAATAATTTCAGTTCTGAGTTTAATAATAATAATGTGTCCACTTAGACGTCTTCCTTAAGTTGTAATTTATCATTTATTTATATATTAATGTAACTTATATTATTTAATTAATTGTAGAGTTCAAAGCTCTTTCACCACACGTCAAAAGTCCGATTCCATTTCGTAAAAACAAGAAAAAAATGTCTTCAAAGTCCTCTCCGATCTCACCTTCGTACAGTATTGAAGGTTCGGATTACCATTTCGTTAAGCATTTTTATTTTTTTTTTTTACACTTTTTTAATAAAAATTTCACAACTTACTGTGTAAATCAGGACAAGGGACAGGTGGTAGCACAGGTGGCTCTAGTCCAGCAGGTTCGCCGCGGTTAAATCGACGCAGAGTTCGCTCAAAATCTCCAGTCAGTATTTTGAAGAAGAAAAATACTCATTGATATTGAAAAATGTTTACGTCCATCTTTACATTACAGAAGAAAGTTGCGACCAATGGAAACATATCACCACCGTTCGCATCTTGTCCATTGCAAGTGACCGCTAAATACGAAGTTGGACGTATTATCGGTGATGGCAATTTTGCAGTAGTCAGAGAATGTGTTGACAGGTGGTCAATTTCTGAATGAAATGTATAAAAATGTGGTGTTAGACGTTGAAATTTACGACGTTTTCTAACTTAAGAAACACGAGAAAGGAATACGCTCTGAAAATAATCGACAAGGAGAAATGTCGTGGAAAAGAACAGATGATCGAAAGCGAAGTTTCCATCTTACGAAGAGTCAAACATCCAAACATTGTTCTTCTTGTCGAAGAGTTTGACTTCGAGTCGGAACTTTTCTTGGTCATGGAACTAGTCAAGGTCAGTCTGATTTTAGATTCAGGCCGCTTAATGTTTCGATCAATGTGGTTTTACTTTTCTTCCTTTCTTAGGGTGGAGATTTGTTTGACCATATTGCATCAGCTAGTAAATATACGGAGAAGGATGCGAGTGGGATGGTTTATGATTTGGCCAGTGCTCTTGAGTATCTCCACTCTCTTAATATCGTACATCGAGACATTAAACCCGAGAATCTATTGGTCGGTCGATTCGTCTGTCGTTTCGAGGAGAAATTTTCAGCAATTAATTTTTTTGTGTGTTTAGGTAATAGATCATCCGAACAAAACAAAATCATTAATGCTCGGTGACTTTGGGCTCGCAGTTCAAGTGACTGAGGCCCTTTATACCGTATGTGGGACGCCCACGTACGTCGCGCCCGAAATCTTGGCTGAAACGGGGTAAATTTCTCGTATGACATTGTTTTACGATTTTTTTCAGTTTTGTTTTCATCGAATTATTTTTGTTATTTTATTGAGGTATGGAGTTAAGGTTGATGTTTGGGCTGTCGGAGTCATCACTTACATTCTTCTCTGTGGCTTTCCGCCGTTCGTTTCGCAAACTAACAATCAGGACGAATTATTTGATATGATTCTTTGTGGACATTATGAATTCACTTCTCCCTATTGGGACGATGTGTCCGATTCGGCCAAAGTATGTCCGTATATTTCGCGGACTGTGGCGTAGCTAGGGTTTTCTAGCTCTGGGAGCAAAAGAAATCTATATCGCCTTCCGTTTATTACTTCCTAAAGAAACAGGGAACATGGCATTTGTCAATTTTCAGGCAAAGAACCTGGTTAGAGGATAAAATTAGAATGTCAAGCCTAACTTTATTCCTTCAGTCGAATGCAATGTGCATAAAAATTAAAGATTTCGACCGAAAATCCTGAAAAACGTAAATGAAAATTGGAAAAATCTTAGAAATGAAATTGTTTGAATAACCAATAGAACTCAAAAGGCGTCTTTTTAGAAGACCGGCGCTCGGAAGTGCAAACATCTCTCGTTGCTCTCTTATAGTAGCTACGCCACTGCATTTCTATAATTTCGAGGAACAGGAATGTTTACGGTTCGTTCTTGTTTTTGTTATTATTTCAGGAACTGATAACGCACATGCTTCAAGTCGATCCCGATCGTCGGTATTCGGCTGCTCAAGTATTAGATCATCCTTGGGTGTCGGTATGTCTTATAGATAAGATCGAAACGTTCTATAAAAAAAAAGTCCAGTTGTGATTTTACTTTTGAGAGGGTTGGTTTTTTTTTGTGCTTTTCTACTCGGTTTTTCTTCATTTAGGATGATACTGCATTGGACAAGGACAGGCATCTAACTGTTTCCCATAAACTCGGGGTGCATTTTGACACTAAATCTAAATCTTCCCACAAGTCAGCTGGCATTGCACTGATTGCTGTAAGTAGTTAATCACCACCAACACCAACACCTCTTCCCGTAACTTTGTTGTTTTACAATTAACATTGTAACTAAATTCTCCTTTCTTTCTTTCGATCCACACTTTGTTTAGTAGTTTTTTTTTTTTCTTTTCTTTGTGATTCCCGTTTTTAAGTTCACACCTGTCTTCCGATCAATTTTTTTTCCGTTTTTATTTATCTCGTATTTGAATTTTTTTTTCTACTCTTGATCCATTTGTTTTACGTTCCTACCTTCGTGAGAGAGAGAAAAAAAAATGAAACTTTTGTTTCGAAAGTGCGTTTTTTGCATTTTGCAATTTCGAAAGAAGAGGTCGGTGGGGGGCTGGAAGAAAGTAATTTTTTTACAGTTACTTTGGCACTTTTTTTTTGTTGTCAAAGTGCTTCAGCCCTCAAATATCTGTGATAAAATACCATTTATGTATAAAACAAAACAAAAAGAATGTTATATAGATATATAGTTCGATTTAGGTGGCATTCAGTAATTACATACATTATTATATTGATGTAAACTTTTTTTTTAAAAAAAGGAAAAGAGAAAATGAAATTATTTGCGGTTATTTTTATTTTAAAACATTTTTTTTTTTGCATCTTGTTTTTTTTTAACGTATAATCACAGTAAGTTTTCTTACAAACTGATATAATATTATAATAGCCTTTATTTTTGTTCCCTTATCGTATGTAATATTTTGCAACTGTAACAAGTGGTAAAGAGCTTTGCTTAATAATTAATGAATGTCACTCATTCGTTTGCACCTTGTTGGAAGCTTAGAGATGAATTTCAGTGTGGTAGAAGTAACAGCAGACACAATGTTCAAAAGGAAATCTAAAGATCTACAGACCACGGTTGCGAGTCGTTCTAGAACAGTTCGTGTCGACCAGTTTGCGAACAGAAACAAGCCGATTTAAACCGGATTATGTTTGTGTTCGCTAATTTTCTGGTGTAGACGTTATGCTTACAAACAGCTTTTGAACTGTTTTTGAGCGGTTTCCTGTACGCGGCTTAAGTCATTTGGAACCCCGTGAACAAAACAGGATTCTAACATAGAAAAAGCTAAAGTCTGGAAGTAATTTGCCCAACATTTCGTAATAAGTAATTAATTCACTACATTTGAAACTTTGTAATTACTAATTAGTTGCCGTTTCTAATGAAAAATTGAAATTATTGTTTAATTACTTTTCAAATTACTTTTGTTTTAGTATTTTAAACTATTTTCCTTCTCAAACTCAAACTTTTGTTATTCAGTTCGTTTTAATGTTTCCGTGCATTTCATGATGACACATTATTTCTCTGTCGTCATGTAATTTGTAATTGGAAACTACCATGGAAAAACTTTCTAATTGTAATTTTTCATTGATTTAATTAATAATTATAATTACTTTGAGAAGTAATTTGTCTCGATCAACACTAAAAATCCCTTGTTACGCTGATCTAAAGGTCTTAAGTTTCCTTCTTGAATTTTGTTACCTAGTTTTGATAAACAAATTCAACGTTCATGAACTACTTGTTCTCTACACTGGTATTTAGTCATAGCGAGACAAGGTTGAAAATTACTTAAGTGGCATTGTTACGATCGATCGTACGAGTAAAACTTCTGTACTACCTCTGTTACGGTATTGTTTCGAAGATTTGTTGAGCAAATGTTTCGCAAAGAGTCATTAGCTTTAAAAAGTTTCCATTTATATGGTACTTTCATATCAATATTCATTTTACCTGTTTTAAAATTACATATTTTACACATGAATTAAATGCAAATTTTTCATTCTTAGTTGACAAATGAAAAGGAAGCAATTTAGATACTTATATTTATACACACACACATTGTAATTTGCTCAACAAATACTGATGATACTTAAGCAAATTATATTCTCAGGGAAAAATATCAACAAATTTCAAAGGCTTTTTTGCAAAGAAAATTAATAATTGAATTTATTCTGTTTGTGTCTGTGTGTTTTCGTTAATTTGTTTATTGTTGTTTATTTTGAAATGCGTTTGTGTCCAAGTGTTAATGACATTTTTTTTAAGTTTTATTTTTATTTTGTTTAGTTATTGAGTGACAATTTTATTCCTAATTTGCATCACAAACCAAAAAAAAAATGCATGCACGGTTATACGAGACTTCTTTTTTTGTTATATATATATATATATATATATACATATGTATATGCGCCTTGCATCCACTTATACTTATTATTCATTTTGTATGTTTGTGGCATGTATTGCACATTATTTACATGTATAAATAATACCTTTATCGTACCTGCACATTCCACATACTTGTCTTCTTTTTTGTTATTATTTTATCCAATTGCACTTCAAAACTTGGCCAGCTGGCACTTCATTTGATACCCTATAAGAAATATACAAAATTCGCGTCACCCTTTGACCATCTCTCCCTCACTCCCCCCTGTCTCGTATTGCCTCTCGTAAAATTGGCACCGAATTGGCTTCGTTTGGATTATTTTGCCTGACATCCTCCTTAAGAACAGAACGGCTGTTGTACAATTGTTCAAAGCGATTCCTGACAGGTAAGACGTTAAATATATATCTACCGTAGTTGAGATATTTTTTTTTTTAAAAATTCTAATTAAAAAAAAAAGGTTGTTGAGTATCACTGAAAAAATACTTTTATTTAGAATAAGATCAGTTGTTTGCAGGTGAGACTAACGGCAATTATTTTTATCTGCTTTCAGTCGACTGCACTCGATAAAGTTTACGATGATTTCTTTAGTTCACGTCGGTCTGTTCGTACGGATGGAAACGTACTTAACCGTTCTTCGGGAATCAAAAATGCGTACGGTCACGATGAAGTTTTTTGAACACGATTAACTTTATCTTCTTTTTTTTTTGCGTCACTTCCATTTCTTTCTGTCTTTCTCTCTTGATATTGTGCCGTAAAATTGTTTTTACATCATCACTTAATACTAATCAAAGATAATATCTCTGTGCAATTCGTTTCATGATAAAGTTTGCAACTTTGTTTTGTTACAATATGATTATAACAGCTAGGCTCGTAAATTGGATGTTCTTTTTTATAATTAAGCTGGTTTTAAAGTGTAAACGCCCCTCAAACTTTGGTTTTCTGTCTTTCAGAAGCAACATTAAGTTAACGATCACGCAAGCTGCAAAAAAAACCCCACCGAATCAAACTTTGTAAGGCATTTACCAGAAGCGATTGTGGTTTTTCAGCATGTGTGATATTTCTCTAAGAACAACTTAAGTGTTTTAGAAACTAGAATTGCAGCTCTATCACTTAATAATCACTTTTATGTTCATATTTTTGAATTTAGAAATGACTGAATGTTAAACATACAACATTTATTTCATTTTTGTCTAGGAAAAGTTTATTTTGAAAGATATCAGCAGTAAAATACTATTACGTGATTCATCGACCCATTCTAGTTTTATAATACTTTCAATTTCTTCTTGGTGTTGCTTCAGAAATGCAAAATAACCGGAATTCTCAAATCAGCTGTCGATAAAACATCTTATCATATGCAAGTTTAGCTTATTTACAAGTTTTGTTAGTGAAAATTTAAAAAAAAAAAACTTACCTGTGTGCCAAAGCACATTATCAAAAATATCAATCAAGTCCTGAGGAATTTTTAGATAACATTTTTTTTGTCTCTTTTTCAACTTTGATACATTACATTACTCAAGATACTTTTATAAAATTTATATCCAATAATCCTATTCTTTGCTCAACAATAACTCTGGTTTTTGTATTCAGGCTCACCATTTTTGTAGCACATTTATTCTGCTTTCTTGCAGCTTGTAATTGTATATATTTTTCACAAAGGCGTACATTTGAAATCATGTAAAGCATAGCACGTTTGGTACGAAAATAACAACACCCACCTTGGTACCAAATGCGTTCGCTGAAAGTGCTGAATCAATTAAAACAATTTAATTAAATACAATCAAATCTTTTATTCTATCCCACTTTTCTTCGTCATGTACGATGGTTCCAGATACAAGTGGAGATGTTTAGACTTTCAACAGGTTTTTGAAACAAGGTTCCATAAGTTACCACAAGTCTCGATATTTCTTTTACTAGTTTCCGAATGTACTCAGGGAAAATGACAATGAGAGGCGAGACGTGGGAACTGTCCCAGGATGTTTCTATGACGTGGACGAGCTTCACTAGTTTCGTCTTGCGACTGTTTTATTTGACTCTGTCTTTGAACAGATTACAAAATGTCTTGTGACAGTAACATGTTTCTAGTGTGGTTCACACAAGGGTCTTGTGTGTGTTTCATGTTCACGTTTATTGAAATATAAGTCAACATAAGTGTTCCCACTTGTCGCCTCCATATAGACACACCTTAAACAGAACATTTTTTTGGTACCCTAAATGCTAGTAAAAAGCATATTTGACTGCTGTGGCAAATAAACTAGAAGGCTTCAAAAATAACGTTTATATCAAATTTATTCATCATTTTAAGTAATCATTTTTAAAGTAACAAAACACGAATTTTTTTTAAATGTTTTAACAAAAACTACACTCGTATCCCACTTCAATTCCATATTTCACTTAATTCATTCCACTTTGTCACTTTACAAATCTGGATTAAGTTTGGCATCTTCTTTAACGAGACCGACCCAAGTGCTAAGCTGACGTGCACGCAAACGACTCCACACAATGTGATTGGACAACGCAAAGATCTGAGCTGCGTGAATTGCAGCTGCCTCGGGAGTCAACACGGTACTGCAACCCAAACCTATAAAAAAATAAAACGATATCATTCGTAACAAATTACCTTAGAGATCGTTCGAAAAATAAAGATACCGGATGGCATTCGTAACGACGACCACACATCTTGTGAACCCCAGTCTGGAGTAATTGGAGGGCAGTTTATTACAGGATAAGTAGTTTTGCCAGATAATACTGGACCTAGACCATTACTACGACCGGCAATAGCCACAAACACAGTAGGGACACCATCACCTTTAAAACAGAAAACGTTTGTTCATTTAATATCATTTGAGATTTGTAACAAAACTAGTTTCTTACTTTCGTAATGAGCTGCAATTTTCAGAGTTTGGTCCGTTCCCTTGTGAGCAGAGGTAATACGCAAGTCACACGGTATGCCGAAAATTTCGACTTCTTTCTTTACTCTCTGACCATGAAGAAGATCGGAGGCTGCGCCCATAAGAACTGCAACTCTCGCATTCGGTTCGGTCGTGAATTCCTTAATGTAAAATAATAATTCAGAATAAAACAAATGTTTTGTTCAAGTCATTTTTTGTGAATGTGTTCTCACTCCAACTTTCTCGGCCACCCAGGCAAAATTTGTTTTAACTCTTTCAAGGTCCTCGGCGGTCACTTCCTGAAGGTTACGATAAACCTGTTTATCCTTCATCAAACGTTTATCTCCGGAAGGCCACAAACGCCAAGAGTCGCTGTCGATCAAGTCCGCAAGTAAAAGTTCACCTTCAGTGACATCAATTACATGTTAGGTTCATCATGAGCTTGAGTTTTTTTTTGTGCTTTAAATGCTATACCAGTTTCTACATCCACTCCATATTCAACTTTCATGTCAACAAGAGTGCAATCCAACGAATTCCAAGCACGCTCCAAGATTTCAAACACCGTTGCCGTTGTCTTGGTCATGATGTCTACTTCTCGTTGACTGATGGTTACGTTACCGATACGAAGCTGAGCAGAAACGAGTTGTTCCTCAGACCACTGTGGATCGTGATTGGCATCATCCTGTCGAAATAATTGTACCAATTGAGAAAAGTGATTTAAAAAAGAAATTTATTTGTATTTCTAAACCTTAAAGAACGTTTCTAATTTCAGTGGTGCAAAACGAAAACCCTCTGGAACGCCTTGATTCCTCTTTAGAAAGGATCCAGTTGCTATTCTACGGGCCACCCACTCGATTGGTACCATTTCACACTTACGAGCCACAAAGGCATTATCTGCATGACGCCTCAAGAAGTGAGTCGAGAGGCCTAAGGTACGAAAACACGGTCTCAAATTTCGGTAAACTCAAGATTAACGTCATTTTATTATATACGAACCAGCATTGTTGAGGTACTGAAACACTTTGCAGGCTGTGTCTGTTGAAATGACAGATTTGCCTTGAAGATTGTGCGCTTTGACACCATCGCCGGCCGTAATCCTGTCTTTGGAGAGGATGTAAACTTCACCGGCATTGTCGGGCAAGTCGTACACCTTTTTTGTCTTCCCTTCGATTATCATATCACCCAAACGCATTTCTATACAGAGACATAATAATAATAGTTGAGAGGGATTTCAGTTATGAACAAGAACTGCGCTGCTTAAATAATTTTATGTCACGGTTCGATTCAACTGCGGTAAGCTCGAGATTGCTGATGAAATGACTAAAGGTCTCGTTTGGTTCGTATATCTCAATCTGGTACCGTTACAAAAAAAAAGGGAAAAACGGGCCACCTGCTCCTAGTTGCTCCTGCTGTTGTGGCGCATTGTGGCATCGAGGTTCTTGGTCTTGCAATAGTTCCAGTATCACTTGCGGTTCTTTGACCGATCTCGTTCTAGGTCCTGCATGCCTGTAAAGACTTCTTCGTGCTCGTTTGTAGTCTGGAAAATTGGCTTCGACAGCATTTTGAAAATTGCCATCTGCGTTAAAGCGACGCATCATTTCTTCAGCTGCGTTTTTATAAGCCTGTTGTGGTCTTTTCATTCCTCGTTTACAATCCATATGCATTTCTCTCTGTAGTTGGAGGCTCTCGATCGCGGCGTTCGTCTTTGGAGTGCACAGATCGTGGTGGCCCACAAACGGATCCGTTTTGATTATCTGCTGGTCTGAACCTCCGTGCTGAACATGGAGACGTTTGATTGTGCCGCGTCTCTCTTTTAATTGCGTTCGTACGTTGATGCACGTTGTGCACGACCAACTGGATTCGATCGTGCCGCTCGAACTTTGTTTTGGCAACTTGGTCCGTTGAAATAAATACGAAGAATCACTTTCTGGGATTCGAACTCGGATTAAAGTGGATTTTAGGAATTTTGTTAAAACATATTCTGGGGTGCCAAAATCCATATTCCGTTTTTTTTTTTATTATATTTTATATAATTTTTTATATATAATTTTTATATAATATTTTATATAATTTTTATTATAATTTCAGAAGAAGAAAAAATCTATGTTGGTGCACAAGTGTCACACCTCGCCTTATAGTCAATTAAGTGGTGAACAACTGACACAAAAAGAAATTGACTCACCTTTTTTTTTCGTTCTATATTACAATGCATTATGGGTATTGCCAAGGGATAGATAAAAAAAGCGCTAAATTTGAAATTAGTATTAAAACTTTATAAATGTAATTAAAATTAATTTTAAATTAATATATTATCAGAAATGAACAAGTTTCATAATAAATCATCTTATTTTATTATTTCAGGAATATGTAATTTAGCTCTTAATTTGCTATTTAATTTAGTTATTTTTTTTTTACTTTTAACGGTTATTCAGTGCAAAAAAAAACCAAGAGTCAAAGGTCAATAGTGACCGCATGAAATTTAAGACAGTTCATATATTGAAATATTTTGATACAACTTCAAATTAAATACTTCAACAACAACAACAAAAAAAATCACTCAATTCTTAGAATTTTCTAAATAATGATAACGTACATAAAAATTAATAATAATTAATTAAAATAAATTGTTTCACCTTTGATATTTTTCTGAGTTGTTGCCATGGCCTTCTTCCACTTACTGATTGATATTCTTCAAAATGAGAAGAAGAGCAATTTGTGAGTTCTTACAAAAGTCGCAATTTGCAATAAATTTTGAGAATGGCAAAAAAAGGTTTTTGTACAAGTCCAGTTGGAACCCCGAGGAGGAGGAGGAGGAGAAAATTACGCAATTTTCTATTTCTACTTTGGACCATCCAATTGGTCAACTTTTAACAAACTTTGTGAAATTTTAGTTCTATTTTATTGGTTGCTAATCAAAGTGTTTATTCAGAGGCTGGTTTAATATCGTTTTTTTTCCATTGGTTAAACAAATATTTGTAAATTGAACCTCATCATCACATTTTTAAAATGTCATCAATCTAAATGTAGATTTCATAATTTGTTTTTTTCGTTTTTTTTTTGTTAATTGTCAAATTCAATCAATTTTTTAGTAGTTTTATGGCCCATTTTTAATTAGTTATTCAACGGAATTATAATTTAAAAAAAAGCTTGCAAACTTTATTAAAAAAAAAAAGAAAACGAAGTTTTAGCAGGAAAAAAAATTGAAAACTTTTTTTTTTGCAAAAACTTGTGTTCCAAAAAGTTGTGTTTGTCTAAAAAAAAGTTGTAAAAAAAAAGTTTCCAACTCCGACAACAATGTGGCTTAGGGCAATGAAAACATGTTTTTAAATCCCCCCTTATCCTCTTTTTTTTAATAGATTTGGGATTCGGGAGAAGATTTTTCTTTTTAGTGAAGTTCATTTCTTTATAGGGACCTACTGACCCGTCGATGAATTTGCAGATCTAAAGAAGGAGAGCCTAATTGATAAGGTCAAAGGTCGTTCAATAGATATTCATTAATAAGCTAGCTGATTTTTGTGTGTGTGCGTTGTTTTATCAAATAGTGGACGATCAAAGTGGACATCAACATCATCATCAGTAGTAGTAGTAACATTTATTTCTTGAGTCTTGACCAGTCAGTCGACCACCGCAACCACTACTACAATGTCAATGCCAGCCATGGATGATGCTGGTTTAAGAGAGGCATGTGGTCTTTTTGGAATTGTCTCAAGTGGCGAGTGGCCCACCGAACTGGACGTCGCACATATCATATGTTTGGGATTGGTAGCTTTACAACACAGGTAATTAATCCTCTAATTAATGAATAATAATTTTGTATATATTTCATTGAAGTTTATTGAACAGAAAAGTAAATCTCATTATGATTGTTTTTGTTGTTGTTGTTGTAATAAATAAATGAATCCCTCCAAAATGGCATTTAAGAATGGAATTGGTCAGGACTTTTTTTTAGAATGTCTGGACTGAAGAATTTCTTCCCCCTCATATGTATGCCCAATGGCTATTTAAATGACCTCCATCTAAAAATGACCATGAGGATTGAAGAAAAACTTTTATGGAGAAAGTTCTGTTAAATTGGTAATAGTTGAAGTTTGAAAGGTTTCAAGCTGCTTTTTTATTGCTCTGGAGAAAGAAAAAAAAACTTGAAAAAAACCTTTTCACAGAATGTTTTTATAAAAAAAAATATATGAATTTTTTTCTAATATTTCTAATAATTTTTTCTAATCTTAAAAAAAAATAAATAAATATGAACTTGTAAAAATTGTACAAATTCATAACACTACACGTGGTTTGTATTTTTCATAGATTTATATGTATTTATATGTTTTCCTTAATAAAATAATTTAGGCGCATTCGGAAACAAAAGAAAAAGCTATTATCTATAAAGAATATAATACCACCTCCACCTATCCTGTTCAAGAAAGCAATCATCTAATGATTTTAATCGAACATTGACCACACGGACCACTTTTTGCACTGCAAAATGAAGTCGAATGTGGTAGGGCTGTGGTTGCAATGTATTTTTTTTAATGAAAAGACTCAAGGTGGTCGATTTTGGTGGAAACCCGACTTCATTTTGCAATCTAAAAGTGGTCAAAATTTAAAAAGTGGAATGTGTGCCAAAGGCCTTAAAATGTAAACAATGTGTATATATGATACTATATGTAGATGTCATGTTTGCACCTTGGCCTCCTCCTATAAGGCTTTCTGTGATCTCCTATTTTAGTAGAAAATGGCAAAATCGACAACATCCGCATTTTTTTTTTAAAAAAAAGTCACTCTTCTAGATTTTTTTGCAGCACAAAGAAATATACATCAGTTTCCAATTGCACCCATTATTTTTATGAATATGACCCTATAAACACTGATGAACCACCACATTCATAAAATCATGCATGTTCACAAATGTTATACAACATTCTGTACATAATGATTGAATAATATTTAATGGACATTTAATATAATACGAAGTAAAATCAAGAAATTATATAAAAAAAAACCGTTTGGAAATACTGATTACAGCATTGCGAAAACAATAGGAGATTAAATTATTCTAATCTTAACCATTTTTTTAAATTTCTGTATGTAATGTATCAATTATATTGGAATTTAGCCCTTGCAATAATTGGTACAAAATAGATGAGGAACTTGTGAAATTGTCTTTTTAACATTTGGTGCCCATATTTTCTCTCTCTCCTTCATATCAGTGGTTATATGACACTAGAGGGTTATAAAGGTCTTGACCTTAAATTGATGTGGCCACTTTGAAGATATGGCCTTCATATATATGGCTTTGCAATATTACTAAACATTTTCATGTGTAATATGTGTTCCTATATACAAAACTGGACTAGAATTGTCCAAATGGCACAGACTTTACACAGGATGATGTAACTTGCACAGAAAATTTCAAACTCAAATTTACGAGTATTAATTAAGATTAAATTTGTATTAATTTCATCAACAACTTTATATAAAATTTATTATATGAAATATAATAAATAAAAAAATGTCTTAAGTTTTTTATGTTTTCAAGTAATAATAAAATTATTTTTCATTGTAATTCTTATAACATATTATTTATTTTGATTCAAATATTATTTATTAAGAGGTCAAGAAAGTGCTGGAATAGTGACCAGTAGAGGAGATGGCAACTCCAAATTATCTGTTCAAAAAGGCACCGGACTGGTCAGCACTGTTTTCAACGAAGAACACATGGTCAAATTAAAAGGTGGTTAAAGCAACAAATTTAAATTTTTTTTTTTTTGGAGGTGCACCAGGTGAATTGTTTTATTGTTATAATCACAGGTAATCTGGGTATTGGTCACACACGTTATTCAACAATGGGAGGCACCGAATTGGCCAACTGTCAACCATTTATTGTTTACAATGCTCTTGGTGTCTGTGCTCTGGCGCATAATGGAGAACTCATCAACAGTTTGGCTGTTCGAGATAAGGTTACCACAACACCACTAAAACCACCTTAGATCCAGCAGAGTATCTAACATTCTGTGTTCAATTTTCGTTTAATTTCAGGTGTTGAGCCAAGGTGTCGGTTTGACAACAAACAGCGACAGTGAGCTGATCACCCAATTATTGTCGAGGACACCTCTAGAGAGTGAAGTGAACGGAATGAATTGGCCGGCCAGAATTCGCCACTTAATAGAAGAGACACCCACTGCCTATTCTCTACTCATCATGCACGAAGATAAAATCTACGGAGTTCGTGATCCGTTCGGAAACAGGCCACTGTGTCTCGGAAAGATTGTGCTTCTTGGAGGCGATGCGAGTGAGTCACTGCAACCACAGCAACAGAATCTTGTTTTGTTGTTCCTTGTTGTAATTTAAAATTTCGATTGCTTGCAATGTGAATAGATTCAACGGATGAAGGTGCCGAAGGATGGGTCATTTCTTCGGAGTCTTGTGCTTTCCAATCTATCGGTGCCAGATACATTCGTGATGTTGAACCCGGTGAAATCGTCGAACTAAGTCGACACGGAATCCGTTCCATCGACATCGTTCCTAGAAGCTACGATCTACCTCCTGCATTTTGTATTTTTGAATATGTTTACTTTGCGAGACCCGACAGTGTCATGGAAGGTGATTGAACACGAAAACAACGAAAAAGAAAAGTCAGTTTTTAAGTGTATTTGTTTATTTGTTAGGTCAAATGGTCTACAAAGCCAGATTTCAATGTGGAATGCAATTGGCTAAAGAGGCGGCTGTCAATGCTGATATTGTCTGTCCAATTCCAGAGTCTGCAACACCTGCAGCTCTAGGTTTTGCCGAACAAGTGAGAATCATAAAATTCAACTTGACAAGACTACTGTAGAAACTAATGATTTTTCTCACTATGGCAGTCCGGTATTCCGTACGTAGAAGTTCTTTGTAAGAACAGATATGTTGGTCGTACGTTCATTCAACCAAGCAGACGCCTCAGACAACTAAGTGTAGCGAAAAAGTTTGGTGTCTTGACGGACAACTGCCGAGGAAAAAAAATCATCCTCATTGACGATTCTATTGTACGAGGCAACACGATTGCGCCTATAATTCGTATGCTGAAGGAGGCCGGTGCTATCGAGGTACACATTAGGATTGCATCACCACCCATCAAATACCCCTGTTACATGGGAATCAACATACCAACAAGGAACGAACTTATAGCAAATCACAAAGATGTTGACCAAATTGCTCGTGATACGGGTAAATTGATCTGTCGTTGTTGTTGTGTGAAAATGAGTATAAACTGGATCTATTTTTTATTTTGGTGGTTTCAGGTGCCACTAGTTTGGTCCACCTTTCCGTGAAAGGTCTAGTTGCAGCAGTTCAGCGGAATATTCCGAAAGAAAGTGTCCGAGAAGTTGGACACTGCACGGCTTGCCTTACTGGAAAATACCCAGTTGATCTTGAGTGGTAACATTTTATACTCTGGTGAAAGAAGCGACTTCTTATTTTTACGACGGGTTCATTTACGGAGTTACTATGAGGTTAGAAACAATGGAAAGGGGAATGGGGTGAGGGGGGAAGTGTCTAAAAAGTTATTAGTAGGGCGAGGATTTTTATGCAATATCATGCAGATGTTTCTCAATCTGTGGCCCAAGGGGCCAATTGTGAAGTTACAATCTTGTTTAAATCAACCAACAATTACGGTTTTTTTTTTTCAATCAAAAACACTGGTTAGAGGCTAGAACTCTAGTTGACAAGCAGACATCTAGCCTCTAACTAGGCTTTTTGATTATAAAAAAAGCAAAATTGCAGCTGCTCTAATAATTACTTCACAATTGGCACTTGGGCCACAAATTGAAGAACATTTGCTTGATATTTGCATAAAAATGTGAGCCCTAGTTATCAAAAAGATAATGAAAGCTTTTCTACTCTGAATGACCTTTTTATTCTTAGGTGTATGTTAACATTACTCATTCGAAATGTGGTCGTTTTATGTAGATTATTATTTGTAGGGGAAAATTGGGAGAAATAAAAATGTAAAAAACAATTCAACATATCAATTAAATAAAACAGACAACTAATTCAATTTTCTTTTCTTTTAAAACAATTTATTAAGTGATATTAACTACAACTTGTTTGTTCTCTGATGGACTCGATTTCCGAAACAGATTTCGGACAAGATTCTGATAGAACTTTGATGCCGTCTTTCGTGACGAGAACGTTGTCCTCGATTCGAATTCCAACTCCACGAAATTCTCGAGGTACGCGATCTTCGTCTTTACCAATGTAAACACCTTTAATAGTAAAAGAAAAACAGACAGCGATAGAAAAGTTGCTTTTTAGAGTGATCGTAACAAAGGTTTTAGATGGTGACGATTTGATTTTCACACCTGGTTCAACAGTAATGACCATTCCAGGTTGTAACGGTCTCGATCGTGGAACCAACGGTGTGTCGTGTACGTCCATACCCAAATAATGGCTTACGTGGTGTGGACAATACCGATGAGTAAACTGAAACGACAAAAACCTCCGTTATTACTTTCTCAAATCGACTGAATCTCACCACAAACCTTTGAGCATTCGCTTTTGTTGGCCATTCGATCGATCAAACCGACTTCACGTAGATTACGTCCAAGTAGATTGATCATGTTATGGAACAACTGATCGAGAGACGGGTAGTCTGCACAACGACGGATCAGTTCGAGTTGCACGTCGAGGATCGCTTCATAAAGTGCTCTGTGATGAGGAGCGAACTTTCGAGACACCGGCCACGTTCTAGTCAGGTCACTGACGTAACCATTGTACTCGCAACCTGCATCCATCAAAACCATTTCGTTCTCCGACAGGCTCTGAGTATTTGCAACGTAATGAATGATCGTCGCTCGCGATCCACCGGCAACAACCGGAGGATAAGCCAAGCGATCGGCTCCACGTATCCGACATTCGTAGTCGACTTTTGCATGGAGCTGATGTTCGGTCACTCGGTCGTCGGTAAACGCGATCGTTTTCACTATCGCTTCGGACGCTATTTTGCAACTCTCGGTTAAGAGAGTCACTTCGGCAGGCGATTTGAACAGACGTAAATGTTGTATCAAAGATCTGGGCGAGTTTAGAAATTTTGGAACACCGTTTGCAACGGTCGCTTTTAATACACGGTCGATAAACGTTTGGTTGAGTTCGTTTTGTGATCCGTGAGCGTCGTACCAAAGAGCTACTGATCGATTGTTGGCTTCTGATCCTAAGAAATTACTTAAAAAGTTAGGAAGTTCGTTAACGCCGAATGCTTCGTCTACGCCTAGAAGATCGACAGCGCCGTCGCTTCCCGTTCTAGGACCGTCCCATTGCTCCGAATGTGGATCTCTCTGTTGTACGAATACGACTGATCGGAACAAATCGGACGCCGATTCCGAATGTAGTATCAAAACACTGTCCGGTTCTAAGAATCCCGTCAAGTAAAAAAAGTCTGAATTTTGTCTGAAAGGATAAGGAATCTTTTCTGACATGTAAACTTTAGTTGCTGAGGGAACGACAACTAAATGATGAGTTGTATTCAGAGTTATGTGTTGTGCATATTGAGCGATTGCATTCATGAGACGCTTTCGACGGTTCGCATATTCCTCCCTCGTTATTCCGGGCGAAACCTTTTTAAAAAAAAATAAAAAAAAAACACTGAGATCAACTATAATATTGATATATGCGATTGTGGATTTGTTTTTCTTGAAACAAACCTCTCCGTTACGAAGTAAATGCGGATGCGATGACGATGTCGGCTGACCGTAAAGCCTTTTCGAGACTGACGGTGAGGAGGACGTTGCATTCTGTTGCTGGTTTACGGATGGAGCCGTACAGAACAACGAAAGAGACGTCGTTGAGGTCAACACTTGGAACAGTTTGCATGGAGACGAAAAACCAGCTGTGAAAAGGACACATTTGCATCAATTACTAAACAATTAAATCAATCTAAAATTACTTACTTCGTTTAAGTATTAGTTTCTTTAACATTTCTTTCAATTAGGATGATAAATGATTGATTTATTCAGGTGATAAACAAAGCTCTTTACAACATCTTTATAATTAATCATATGACAACAACATGAGAATGATGATGACGTAATAAATCCGCCGCTAACGGAACTTATTAGTCGTCGTCGAAGTTTGAAAATCACAATTAGTTGTCAGCGGCGGTTAACATTTATTCAAATTCAAAGTAATTTGTTTACTAGACTTTACTAAACTAATTAATTAAAAAATAAATAGTTTGTTATAATTTAGTGTATAAAAACAGAAATTAGCGTTATATTAAAAAACAGTATTGAATTTATTTTTTTGCTAATTTTCTTAGCCGCCATTTGTGTAGCGACTATCTTATACTCTCGTGACCACGTGTATTTTCGCGCCATTTCGTCTTACTTCCGGTTTTATCAATATGGCGTCTACTGAGGAGTCATCTGTCCGATTTTTAGTTCGGTTTTTGCCGTCTTTTCGTCATTCTAAGTGATTTTTTGATAATTAAGAAGTTCTGGTCGGTTTTGCTTATTGTGGAAAGACGTGAAGATGCCGAAGAAAAAGACTGGTCAGCGTAAAAAGGCAGACAAACAACGGCTAAGACAGAAAGAAATACGAGCTGCAATCAAACCTTTGGCCGACCAGCCATGCAATGCCAATATGGTTCGTATTTTTTCATAAGCTTTTTCTCTTTTTCATTACTCATCGTTCACTGTTTCCTATAATATAGGAGTGCGACAAATGTAAGAGGTTTGTACTAGTTGTAGCTGCATCTACGCAATGATGATGATTAAGATCGGAGAAATATGAAAGAAATGCATTTAATAACTGTTTCAGGAAGCAGAAAAACCGAGCTTTCTGTTATTTCTGTTCAGCAGTTCAACGTCTACCAATGTGTGGTCACTGTGGTCAGTTTTAACAATATTGAATTCACGTCCAGAGATTTTTTTGTATATGTAACGAAAGAATTTTCAGGGAAAACAAAATGTATGCTTAAGACGGGAGATTGCGTCGTGAAACACGGAAGTGTATTCACGATAGGGCTTGGAATGGTGGTACGTTTCATTTTAGCTCTGTCCCTGTATTTGAAAGTTCGTTAGATCTTTAGGACCTTTGTATTCGTTCTCAGGGAGCCATCTGTGACTTTTGCGAAGCTTGGGTTTGTCACGGAAGAAAGTGCCTAACGTCTCACGCTTGTACGTGTCCGCTCAAAGATGCCGTTTGCATGGAGTGCGAACGTGGGGTTTGGGATCACGGTACATTCTATTTATTCTCAACAAAAATCGTCGAATCCTGTCGAATGAACCGTTTTTTTTTTGCAGGTGGGCGAGTGTTTAGTTGTTCCTTTTGTAACACTTTTCTATGTGAGGATGACCAATTTGAACATCAAGCAAGCTGCCAAGTTTTAGAATCGGAGAGTTACAAATGTAGGCCGAAATTAGCATCGTATCAGTGGTTAAAATTGTTTGGTATTTTAGCGTGAACGTTTGTAAATTTCAGGCATTTCTTGCAACAAACTCGGACAGTATTCGTGTCTACGTTGCAAAGTATGATTATTTCCTTAATTATTTTAACAAAAGTTTATTTTACATTGTTAGTTTGTTTGCTATTTAAAAGTGTTGTTATTGTGAAGATCACGTTCGACGTAAGGGTTTCAAATATGAGAAAAATCAACCGATCCCTTGTCCTAAATGTAGCCACGAAACGCATCAAACGAAAGACCTGAGCATGTCCGGTCGGTTCATTTTTACAGAATTTCTGAAATGGATTTTTTGGTTGTTTGTATGGTCTTGTTATAATTTTTATTTAAAAGCTCGTCGACACGAATATGGACGACAGTCTGGTAAGGGAGGAGATGACGAAGACGATGACTACGGTGACGATTATGGAGACGATGAAGGAGCGTCGGGTGGTGGAAGCTATTACAGCAGTTGGAATGGTACGAATTATTATTGGTTTCAATTTGAAATTTGTTTGAAACTTGTTTTTGTTTTATTAGGTGGTGGTGGTGGTGGTGATGACGAAGATTCTGAGGAAGAGGAGGATGAATCTGAGGAGGAGGAGGATGACGAAGATGAGGATGAAGATAACAAAGACAAAGAGGAGAAAGAAAAAGCAAAAGGTATAGCTTAGAAAAATGTGTAAGTAAAAATAAAACAGACTGGTAAAGAATGAATCACTTTGTTGTTTTGAATACTTTTGCGATTCGTAATGGTTCCAGGTGTCCTTCTAAAATTAGGACACCTTGTATTTCTAGCTGAATTAAAGTTTCCTTAGTCGCTAACTTTTGTTAGCTGAGCGAGTTTAGTCATACCAAAATGTGGAAGATGCAACCATAATGAACATTTAGATAGTATTTTCCTCATCGTAACACGTTAAAGTGTTGTGTGATATGTGCATAGTAATATGTGGTGTAAACAGACAATGGACATAAAGTTGTAAAACTTGTTTTGGGTATTCAAAGCTCTGATTAGTAATTTTTTTAGTGGCCGCCGCGAACGTCAAAACTGAACAGTGACGTCAGAACTAGGTGCCGTTTACTCCAGTCCGCCGCTGGCTGTGATGTCATTTTGACGTATTTGGCTTTAGCGCGCCGAAAGGCTAGTCGCCGCTGTATATTTTTTTTTCTGCTGGCTAATTGGTTGTGTTGTCGTTTACGCCATCTAGTGTGGATATTTTTGCGGTTTTGATGCATGCATACATTTGCGGCTGCAGTTTGAACGGCGGTTTGAATTTCGTAGTCTAATACGTCATCCGATCTTACGGATACTGCTTGCGATATCGATGAACTTGTTGCTGTATTTTGACGCCATGTCAATTTCACCTGAAATTAGGGTCGAAAGTTTGAACAGTTTTAACTTTATTGACAGTTTAATAAAATGTTGTTGTTAACGGATTTTGTTTGGAAACAAAACGTAGAAGTTTGTGCGCGAAATTCAGATAACACATTTTGAAGATTTAGAGAGAGAGAGAGTGACTGACTGACAATACAGAGTGTTACAGAAGCGTCGGACGTTTTTGCAGCAGGTAAATATTCTGCAGAGCTGAACGCCCGAACACCAAAAATCGTAACAATTTTGAGTTTTATTTTTTTCGATTTGTAGCCACTTTTAACTGCTAAGCAGTTTGTTGTACCTTAGACTATTACTTTACTGAACTGGCAACTCCCGAAATTTTGTGTTTGACAGTTATGAATCGTCGTTTTCCAAGTGGCGCCTCTAGCGGGACTATGGTATATGAACTTGAATAGTAAAAGTCAAGTTTTGGACGAGTTCATTTTGTAGCTATGTAGGGTGTATTTTTATATATTAGTATAAAAAGTATGACCGATGAAGAACTACACAAGCATAGCCTCCTATAGATACTATCTATAGGAGGCTATGACACAGGCAATTAGAAATCGGGAGAGGGACGAACAGAAGTTGGCTCCGCCCTTTTTATGACGAACGCAACTTCTAATTGGTTGGTTATGTACTCTGACGTCACATCAATCAACGTCGAACCACACAAAAAAAACAGACTTTCACTCGCGATTTTTTTTAAAAATAATGCCACCAGACGGAGCTGGCGTCACTTTTGCCTATGAACATGCATTTAATGCTTTAACATTGTAGAAGATAGGGAGTTGCCAGTCCAGTAAAGTAAAAGTCTAAGGTTGTACCTTAGACTAGAGACCTACATAAAGCCCATGGGCCAGTGAGCCCAGCCCTTTTTTATGTTAAAGGCCCATGGGCCTGGTGAGCTTCATGCGCCTGGTGGGCTTTGTTGGCTTTGTGGGCATCATGGGATTCATTCTTTACAAATATATATAATTGAATCACACATTAATAAATGTATTATAATTTTCCCACTGACCCATCAATAAAATAAACATATTAAAGCCATTAACGGGACAGTTTCTTTTCTTGGTAAGCATTTGAACTTGTAAACCATTTAGTATGGAAGAGACCTACACAAAGCCCATGGACCTGGTGGGCTGTGCCTGGTATTAAAGTCTCATGGGCTGAGCTGGGCTTCAATTTTTTGCACAATATAGGTCTCTAGTCGGAAGTTTGTTGGGCCCTCCTCAGTTCATTTCAGTGATTTTCAGGGCATCTAGAAGACTTTCATTCTTTGTCATTTTTTTGAAATATTTTCAATTTTTGACGATTTTTACTTTTTTGAATTTATGGTGGGTTTAAAGTTTAATCGTCTTTCGAACTCTTGATTAATTCTGTCTTTCAGGTACAAAAGGAAGAGAAAATTGAATGTGTCTTAGAAACTAGAAGGGTAATCTCTTAATGTTTCACCTTTGAAAGACAGAATAACATCTGGAGTTCGAAAATGGAACAGTTTGTAAAGTGTTTTAAAAGGCCCTTGGTACAAAGGCCCCATTTTTGGGTGATGAATTTTGCAAAGTGTTGTCGCATTTGCAATAATTGTGCATTAGCTGTGTGGTTGCAGTCAAACCTAAAAAGCAATATGAGTATGCTGTAGTATAAGATGACAAGTATACGTTTGAAACAGCTGAAAGTGATTAGTGGCGCCCCCTTTCTATAGCTTGTCATGTGTTACCAAAGTGGCCGTGTAGTTTGTATATGATGCCCATTAGGGTCAGGAAGGATCGAGAGGAGATTTAGGGACCCATTTCTAATCTTCATGAGTTGCATTTCTCCCAATTATTTATTTCTGACATTCGAGAGATAAATAAAATCGGGGAGATGGGGTGGTTTTTTTTTGTGCTTTGGTTGTGTGTGTGGGGGGGGGGGGATGTTGGTTGTTTTGTATTTCTGATCATCATCATCATTATTATGATCATGTTCTTTTTGTCACTTGGAGGCGCGCACAAAACTCCGCCCACCATTTCTAGTCCTGTTTCTGCGTTGGTTTTCGTTGTTCTTCGGCGTTGAGTCTTCGAGACACAAACACTGGTTCCTTTCACCTTTGACGCATCTGACGTTTGGTTGTTGTTCCTTTTCGTGATCATTCTGTCGGAACTCGGGAAGTGAAATTGTCTTGTCGTTTTCTCTCTCTCTCTCTATCTCGGACTCTTTTTTGGGCCCTTTTTTTGACGGGTCCATCTGTGAGTTTGTGTCAAGAACCACCTTTACTGACATTTCTTTTGATTTGAGTTTTGTCTGAAATTGAAAAAAAAAAAAACCTCCTCACCGGTTTCATTTTTGTCTTTTATTATCGATTTTTCGTGTCTCTTTTTTAGTCCGGTTTGATTTATTTTTCTTCTTCTGTCGTTTTGGTTCGTGTTGGTTTTATTATCGTTATCGGCCTTTTATTCTGACCACTGGTCATCACCATCATCATCATCATCATCGGTAGTTTTTTTTGTCTATTATTCTCTTTTGGAATTATTATTTTATTGGTTCACATGTACAGAACGAGATCAATCCTTCATTTTCTAAGAGAATTTTCTTTTCGTTTCGTTTTGGAACAGTTTCATAATTAAATCAAATTCTACAATTATTTCCGGTTTAGTTTTTGGTGGTTTTCCGTTTTCCTTTTTTTTTTTTGGTTTTTGTATTCGTTAATTATGTCGAGTGTAGGAGCTTTGACCACAACGAACGGCGGCGGCGGCGGATGTCCAGTCGGAGGTCAAACTGAAACATTTCCACCAATTGTTGAACTAAACGTGGGCGGTGTTTTTTATACGACTTCATTAAGCACCTTGACTAAACATTCTGAATCTCTTTTGGGCGAAATGTTTACTGGACGTTACAAGACTCCTTTGATACGCGATTCCAAGGGAAAATACTTTGTGGATCGAGACGGAGTTCTGTTCCGTTACATCCTCGACTATCTTCGTAATCAGAAACTAATTCTACCCGAAAACTTCCACGAAAGAGAAAGGTTGCGTCACGAAGCTGATTACTTCCGATTGACTGACATGTCCGATTGTATGGCTCTTCAGGCCACTTCCGGTACTCCGGTTCCATCTTTGCGCCCATCTTCGGCAGTTCCCTCACCGATCAGTCCAGTTATTGGTAAACCTGGATACATAACGGTCGGTTATCGAGGTTCTTTTGCCTTTGGTCGTGATGGTTTAGCCGATGTTAAATTTCGTAAGATGTCTCGTATTTTGGTTTGCGGACGAGTCACTCTTTGCCGTGAGGTTTTCGGTGAGACTCTGAACGAGAGCCGTGATCCGGATCGTGGATCTGTCGATCGTTATACCAGTCGATTCTTCTTGAAACACATCTTCTTGGAACAAGCTTTCGATAACCTTCTGGAAGCCGGTTTTCGATGTTCCACCGCTTGCGCCTCTGGAACGAGTTGTGGATTGGGAACCGATCTAAAACCTGGACAGGATTCGGAAGAGAGTCGGTGGAATCATTACAACGAATTCGTCTTCGTGCGACCTTGATATTATTATATATAATTACGGGTGGTTTTCTTGATCTTTTGTGTGTCGATATTTGTAGATTCAATTTTTTTTGTTTTGTCTAAAATGGGCAATCGTGTTATGATTTTAATTAGTGAATTTGGGTTTTCAAAAAAAAAAAGCACTTTAAAATCCTCTTATTTCTTAAAAACACGTTTCTTGAATCTTCCTTTTAAAGTACAATACAGAAAATTGTAAGCCAAATTAATAGGGTCTTCTTTTTTTTTGTGGAATGGGAGAGAATTTTCATATCGAAATAGCAAAAATATCTAGTTATATTTGCTATTATTATTAACTCGAGATTTCTGTTTGTTTAAAGGATTAAGAAATTAATCAAAATTAAAGGCAAACTCGTTTGTGGTAAATTGTTGGCCAATTTATTAAAATTCAATGAATTTTTTTTAAAAAAAAAGTTTCGATTAAATAAGAACTTCAAATCGATTAAGGCCTGATTCAGACCATGTAAGTTAAGGTCTCTACTGCAATTGTACATTGTTTCGCCAACTGAAATAAGTGATGCTTTAGTGACAGCAGTCTGCACATGCGCAGTACAGAGGTAATCTTATATTACCTCTTACCCTGAATAGTTTAAATTGAGAGAAATCATGCTGTTGAGTTTTTTTTTTGGAAACTTTTTTAAAAGTTAGTAATGCAAAATACTGGTACTGTGTACGACACACAGATTAAAGAAACAAAATGGGCGGGACAAGAAGCAAAATGGGCGGGACGAGAAGCAAAAGGATCTGGGCCCTGTTTCTCAAAAAAATACAAGTCTTGTAATACAAGTGAATTCTACGGAGCCCTGTAAAGGACCCTCTTCGCAAATTCACAATTTTGTCATTACGAATTGTTAATTCATAATAACAAATAATGTGAATTTTCTATGCATGTCCTGATCAGGGGCTCTGTAGAATTCACTTGTATTACAAGACTTGTATTTTTGAGAAACAGGGCCCAGGACAAAGGGGCAAAAGGGATCAGGACAAAAGAGAAAAGGCGCTGGACAAGGAACCAAAATGGACATGAGCTAAGGGTAAAAGGGGCGGGGCAAAAGAAGAAAAGCAAAGAACAAAAATGGTTCATTTTTGTAACAAGAAAAAAGAAGCTAACATAGGCTTATAATAATAAGTATGTTTCCAATGACCAATACGAACAAAACAAAAAACATAAAGAGAGAGAGAAGTGATGTAAGCTCATTTAAATAATCCAACCATTAATCTCGAGTTGAAATCTCCAATTTCAAAAATGTATTTATATATTTTAACATATTTGCCTAATTTTCTTCGCCTCCTCCTCCGAATATTTATACAAATTTGGAAAATTCGATTGTGTCCTTATTAATATTTAAACTTATCTATATTTATATATATATCTATATATGTAAATATTTAAAGTGAAAGATTCAATCCCGCCCTCTCCCTCCCCTCTCCCTTTTTTTCCCGTCCTTCCTTTCCTCCTGATGACGTCAAAAGTATCATAAATTGAAATTGTGGCTTCACACAAACACACACACACACGCGTGCGCATATCAAATTTGATATAAAAAAGCAGCCTAAATAACAGGTGAAGATGGGGGGGGGGAGGGAAAGGTAAGGCTGGGAGAGAATTTTGAAGCCTTTCAAAGTGTTTATTTCTATCAACTTGTGTACACAAACACACAAATAAGACACAAAATCGATATAATTTTACTCTAATTGTGTTTTTTTTTTCTCTCTCTCTCTCTTTCATCCCTTAATCTTCCTATTTTGTCGTTCTACCAAAGAATAATGACAGTAATTAAAAGCACAAATCACAAATTGGGTGATGAGTTTACATATTTTTGTAATTTCACATTACATCTACAAATAATACTAATTTTGTCAGTGACTGCTATGTTTCCATTAGGTCAATCTGGTTAATTTGGAAAGATTTGACCAAAAACCTATAATTTTTTTTTCTGGTAAAAATTGACCCTAATGAAAATTTATGTTTGTCACCTATTTTTGACCTAATAGAAATAGTGATGGTATTTGGTCATCATTAGGGCTCGGATTTTCATGCAAAATATCAAAGCAAATGTTTCTCAATGTGTGGCCCAAGTGCCAATTGTGAAGTAACAATCTCGTTTAGATCAACAAATGTTTTTTTTTTTCAATAAAAACACTAGTTAGAGGCTACAACTTTCTAGTTGACAACTGATAGTAACCAGACGTCTAGCCTCTAACTGACCTTTTTTGATTAGAAGAAAAAAAAAACACATAATTAACGTTGCTCTAATGATAATGATTACTTCACAATTGGCACTTGGGCCACAAATTGAGACACATTTGCTTTGATATTTTGCATAAAAATTCGAGTTCTAGTCATCGTCCTCTTCTTCCATCTTCCCCACATTTATACTTTGTGGGTGGTGGTTGGGGAGGGGGAGGTGAACGTATCATCGAAATTGAACAAAATCCCATTTTTCAATTAGAAATTATTAGAAACTTCAATTTTTCTCTTTTTTTTTTGCAATTAAATAAACCGGGTTTAGTTTAATGGCGCAGAAAAAAATGCTTTTTATTTTCTGAAGCAAACTTATTAAATAATCTTTATATTTGAAACTGGAAAAAAAAAAAAAAAAGTGATTATGGAAATTTGATAATTTACATCTTTGAAAATTAACTTTGTTTTACGTTCAGCAAAAAAAAAGGAATGAGAATTTACTTTCTTGAATTGATTAAAAGAAATATGAGTTTGAAAACAAAAAAAAACATGTATATTTTCATAAGTATAATTGAAAATACCTCATTTTTATTGTTTGAAATACAATGTGCAACTTGAAATTATTTCATAAATTGCTGCCACAAACAAAAAAATTAGCTTTATAATTGCATTTCTGCATCATTTATGAGATGTTTTTTTTATTTTCGTTTTAGAATTAAAAGTATAAAAGAAAGTAGAAGAGTAAAAGGAACAACAAAAACCCATAGCAAAGAGCTTTTTTCTTTCGAAATTTATATTTCATGATCTTTTAAGAAAAAGAATGACTTCATATTTTGACATTTCTTTCAGCTTGAAATGTCAAAATGTTTTTTTTTTTAGAAAAAATATTCAACCAAAAAAAAACTAAGTCTTATTTATATTAAATAAAAAAATCCATATAGCTTTTATGTTATCTGTGAAAACTCTTCTAGTTTCTAATACCTTGTACGCACAAACATGAGTTAAATGTATTAAAATTAAATGTGTTTATAGGTGAATTATACGGAATCCAGTTAAGGACATGAACACCAAATAAAAATTGACTTTAATTATTAATATTTTAAATTGAAATACTAAATCAATATTTTAATGTCAATAGTTTATATAATTATATTTAAGTATTAACTCAATATTTTCAGATTAATTAACTGAATAAATTGAATTCGACGACATATTGTTTGTTTGTCCTTCACAGGGCTCTGTAGAACACGTTTATTATTTAAATGCATTTAAATTATCAGCTGTGTGTGTATAAGGTTCTGTTTAAAGGTGTTGTGACACTCAAAAGAGTGGAGAGAAAGAGAGAGAATCCGTTTTATGTTAAAACACGTGTTAAACAGAAACAGGTGATTAGAAGGAATTAAGAATATAATAGAAGTGAGTCCTGGTTTTACACAGATTACAAAAATCTATTAAATGTTAATAAAACACACACATTCCTGGTTATATTATCTTCCTACCTGTTTTGTGTTATATACACAGTATATATATATAATATAGAAGGGGCAGAGGTGGGGGTGGGGGGTTGACATGGGGGGAAAAAGGTAGGAGGGGGGGAAGAGAGGGGGAACTCCATTAAGTATTGTCATTGTTCTCCTTTTTTTTCCGATTCGCCTTTCTAATTTATGTGAGTGAGTTTCTTCAGTGCTTTTTTTATTATTTAGAGGGTTACATTTATAGATTTCTGTCTATTTTTTTCTTTTTTTCAGAAATTCTCGAGTGTTTTTTCTTCTCTTTCTCTCCTTTCTAAGGTAGAAATTCAAGTAGGCAAACTTAATGACTGCATTCTAAAATGTTGATTAAGATGTCTCCATAGAAAAAAAAAATATTTGTGTAAATTGCAAGGTAGATGGCGCCTGCAACCCCCTCCATAGGTGGCAAACTACACTCGTCGCCAATTAGTTGAAATAAAATGCAGCCTTTTAGCCTCTAAAAAGCGTCCAAAACAACCTCAATAATCAGAGCACGTGACAAACTTACCCCCAGAACACAATATAAGTGAAGAGAGAGAGAAAACGTGTAGAGAAATAGCGATGACGCAATTAAAAGTTTGCAACCTGAAAAATTAAAGAGTGACAGTGCATTTCTATGGGAGGAGGGTTAGTGGCGCCATCTAATGCTACACGCACAAAATAAATGAGTCTATTTGCATTCTTAATTTATATAGAGCTAAGACATAAGACCAAATTTTCTATAATGAGTCTATGGAAAGGATATAAGTTTTAACTTTGTTTAAGCTTAGCTTTGACTTAAAGCAACATTTCACAATACATCTTTCATAAGTCTATTTCAGTAGATAAAATGAACTGCAGTTAAATAACCAAGGTTATAGTTAACACTTACAAGACAAGCTGGAAGTGTTTTGTGTTTTCATTTTATTAAGAGACAAATGTGTCAAAGTGTCACTTGTTCCTGTTTGTGCAATTTTCATTCCTCACATCAGTCAAAAATTGAGGGATCTCACTAGCCGCCATCTTGTTTGCAAGCTAAATTTATATACAACACAGGAAACTAATGTATTTTAACTATTCAATAATGATGTTAACCACATTATGAATTTGTGTCAAGTTAGTTAACTTCATTGTTCAGAAATTTAATGTAACTACATATGTTTTCACTAGAAAAATTAACTGTGGTTAAATTTTATAACTGCAGTTAGTTTTTGTAGTGAAAATACGATGCAATTTGATTTTGTGACACTTGGGTTCCAACACATTGAAAAAACTCAATTATGTTTTGAAATTTTTCTATGTTGAAACTTTAGATGATTTCAAGGTTGAAGTGTTTAAGTTAAATTCTTGAATTTGAACCTTGTGTTAAGTGAGTACAGAAAATAAAACTGCGCGACGCGTTTCTTCTTCTTCTTCTCTCGGTTGTCATGACAACGGTGACGATATATTATAGCTATGTATATCTATATCTTTTGTTAATGTTGTGGTGGGGGTTTTTACGTCATTCGATAAAATTCCGTTGTGTCCATAAAAAAAAAATGATGGACACAAAAAGACAGAGAGAAAACGAGAAAAAGCACACACGGACCATTCATCTTATTGTTATTTTATTATTATTATTTTTATAGAAATTGTAAAAGAAAATAAAGAGTACAAAATATACATTTAAATAAAAATGAAGCACAATTATATTTCGTTTTTAACTGCACATAATTATATTTATTATAATAATAATATTCATAAATGGAGATATGAACAGATTGTAAAGTGAAAAAATAACATAAACTTTGGAATGTTCTTTGTAAAAAAATTATCCATTAGATGGATTTTTGTTGTTGTTGTTGAAAAAAAAGAAATTTATTGCAAGATGACAAATTGCTTAACCCTTTTTTTCTTCTTCTCTTTCTCCTCGCTTTTGTCTTCAATCTATTAATTATCTCTCAGTAATTAATCATTTGTAACAATTGGTTTTCCGTTGCTTTTTTATTCACTTAACACAATTACATTCAAGAAGGAAACTTAACACTTTGAACTTCAAATTTCTGAACCCTCTGAACAGTTGTTTCAACATAGAAATAAAAAAAAAACCTAGTTCATTGAAAAGTTTTTTTTTTAAATGTTGGAAAGAGGAACTGGAAGAGGGTTCAAGTTTTAATTTTTTTTTTGTATTGAATTTGATCCTAACTTTTTTTTTAAAAGTGAAAAACTAATTCATTATTGTGCAAATTCGAGAAGTGCAATGTGGCAATTAAACTTCCAACTTTTGAACTCTCTTGAGTAGAAGTTCTTACTTAGAAAATTCTTCATTTATTGAATAATAATTTCAGTAGGTTTTTCTTATTGTTGGAACTGTATTTCGAGGGTTCAAGTGGGTTAGTTTTTCTTCTTCTTGAATTTGAAGTTTAAAAAAAAAAATCATCTAAAAGTGAAAAGCCAAATCTCATTAATGTTGTACACATTTAAGAAAGAAACTTGGAACTTGTGTTTCAACTTTTGAACCCTCTGAGCAGGGTTCCTACATAGAAAAACCTCCTTGAGGTTTACGTGTTGAACTTTCTGTTTCTCTCGAAACAGAAAGTTCAAGTGGTAAGTTTTCTTCTTGAATTTGAACCCTAACCCTCATTTTCAAAGTGAGAGGTTGAGGGGGGTTGTAGTCCACCTCCCTCCACCCATATTAAACATAATATACTTGTGTTTTTTTTTGTGTTTATAAATTGCCTAAATATATGAACAAAATATCATGTCTGTCTGTCTGTTGTGCCTATTCGTATGTTTTCTATGTGTAATTCTTCTATTTATTGCCTTTTCAAAACCCGTGTGTGAGTTTGTTGTGTCGATCGATGTTTTTCAATTTGAAACTTAAAACAAAATGAAATATATAAAGAAATTCTATTGCTGTTTAAATATGGTGTCGAGTTTAGTTTATTTTTTTCGTTTTTGGAGTTTGAAAATTGAACTTATTTTTCTCTTCTTCTTCTTCTTGTTATTCTTCTGGTGGATAAATTTAATGAAAAAAAAAAGGTACAAAATAACAACAACAACAAAAAAGGAGATATATATGAAGATATGACGTCGTTATGGTTATTTATAAGCCACGTTTATAGTCGGTATTATTTGACGATCACGTCCTTCTTTCATCTCTGTGTGTCTCATGTTCAATTTTGAATAGAAATTTCAATAAGACGTCAATTCATTTATTATCTCTAAGGCCTTGTTTCCATTGGGGTGAAAATTTTGAACTTTTTGAAAATTTCAACTAGTGAAAAATAGAAGAAACGACAGGCAATTAGAAATCGGGACGAACAAAAGTTGGCTCCGCCCCTTTTTATGACGACCGGCAACTTGTAATTGGTGTTTGTTGTGTAGTTCGACGTTGAAAAGGGCGGAGTATGTACAGTCAGACTACATAACCAACCAATTAGAAGTTGCCGGTCGTCATAAAAAGGGCGGAGCCAACTTCTGTATGTCCCAATTTCTAATTACCTGTGAATAAACGTGGTCATCGCCTATTTCCTAAAATAGGCAAAGGGCACGTTTCTTGTATTTTTCACCAAGTTGAAATTTTTCTAAAAGTTAAAATTTTCACCTCAATGGAAACAAGGCCTTAGAGCGTATATTTTAAGATTTTTTTTAAAGTTATAGCTTGTGCTAAAACTTATTAAATTTTACATTAAACTTTCAATCAAAAGGTAATAAGTTTAGCACTCACTTACCTTTGACTAAACATTTAAGTTTTGAAATTCTGAAGGATAAGTTAAAGGCAAAGACTCATGAAGTTTAGCTTTGAATTAAGCATTATATATATATATAATATCCCAGGTCTGTGTGTTTGTGTGTGTGTGTGTGTGTGTGTGTGTGTGTGTGGAGTAACAAAAACCACTGAAGCACGTCGGAATTTATATAAATTTGAATAAATGAACCGTTTTTTTTTCTCAAGGTCAACTATATGTTGAACTCTTCCTTTGGAAAGTGTAGAAGGGGGAGAAAGAGAGAGAGAGAGAGAGAAAAGTGGGAGGGGGTGAGGGGAAAAGGTTGGAAAGTGTAGAAGGGGGAGAAAGAGAGAGAGAGAGAAAAGTGGGAGGGGTGAGGGGAAAAGATTGGAAAGTGTAGAAGGGAGAGAGAGAGAGAGAAAAGTGGGAAGGGGTGAGGGGAAAGTGTAGGGGGAGAGAGAAACGTGGAGGGGGAAAAGTGGAAGGGGGAAACTGAAATTGAAATGAAAGGAGTAAAAAAAGGAAAAAACGACGCGCATGCGCACAATTGCCTGTGAATTTTGCTCCCGTCATTTATGACGGGTTACCCCACTAGTTTATTAAGAATACGACCTCTAGAAATAAACTCCAATGAAATTTATAAAATGACTCGTGTTTTTTTTTCTCGTGATTTAATCATAAACGAGATGAGAAAAATGGTGTTTTGTGTGTTTGCATTGATTGCCTATTTTCAGGGGCTAGTGACTTTCCAAGACACACACAGCACGACCAACACGCAAACATTTTATAGTATTAGAAGGCAAAGTGGAAAATGAGTCATTCTAGTCAGTATGCAAAATATAATAGCTATACACAATTATGAATATTTTAGGCAATTTGTAAAAAACAAACATTAAGTCAAATCTACTTGGAAGTAGTGGTAAACGACATAATGGAAGGTTTTTGCTCTTTTCTAGGGATTTTACACTTTGTTCAAAAAGGTTATTAACTACGTATATTTACTATAGAATTGGCTGGAGGGTTTACTTTGCATATTGTCTAGTAATTGTAAGAAATAGCATGACCATGTACACACATACACTATATTTTTTTAACTCTTGTTGTATTTTAAGAATATAAATTTGTAATACATGTAATTATTTCTGGGGGGAGGGAGAGAGAGAGAGAGAGAGAGAGAGAGAGAGAGAGAGAGAGGGTGTGGTTGTATTTCATGGATATTTTTGTATTTCTAGTTTATATATTCAATGGCAGCACCATACATATATATACAGTATATGTATATAGATGAATAAGTCGTTATTAATAATGGTTTTAGGTGTCTTCTTTTTTTTAAAAATAGAAAGTTTTGTGGGTGTGTAGGCCTATATTGAAGAGGGTGGGGGGTGGAAGGAGAGAGGCTAGTTTTCATCAGTTTGTCTATTCGTGCGTGTGTACATACACTTCATGGTTTTTGGTAAGGGGGGGGGGGAAATGAGGGAGACATTCCCATACTGTTTTTCATCGACCACAGCAGTTCTCTCTCTCTCCTTTTCCCCATATTCTCCCTCTTTTGCCGGTTTTCCAATTCCCCTCTTTCTCTCTCCTTCAATCCACCTTCTCTCTATTCGTTGGTTCTTCTTTTCATGATTCTTTAATGGGAGGCAAACTAGCAGTCGTTACTTTAGTGATATGAACTGAACTTCTCCCAATATATATCTATGAGAGAGAGAGAGAGAGAGTGTAATACTCTCTTATATAAGTTCACTATGTGCAGGTAATTCCTTGGAGAGTTTAGAGAGACTTTAACTGAACATAAGACACAGTATCACATATTCCAGCTTAAAGCTAAAAACTACATCGTGTAACAATTCGCTGCGTACAACATAATGTAATATTTGTCAATCTGAGGAATCAGGCAATCTGCAAAACAACTAACTTGCTAGTGAATCTGCAAAATTCAATACCTAAAATGTATTACATTTCGCAGATTCACTAGCAGGTTGGTTGTTTTGCAGATTGCCTGATTCCGCAGATTGACATTAACATATACTGTATATGAAGAAGAATTTTTGTAGGAACCATTTTTTTTTGTGTGTGTGTCGAAGTGAAGTATTTTATTATTAAGAAGAAGAATGGTACCATTACCACTCCCCCTCCCCCCAAACACCTCCTTTTCTTCAATTCCCAATACATTTGTTTATGAAACCTTTGTAATAAAGTATAGACACTAATAATATTATAGGTTAATTGGCAATCAATGAAAAGTTTGATGCCCTTTTTAAAGCATTTTTTGGGGAGGAAGGGAGGAAACTCCTTAACTGCTGCTGCACTGGAATAACATTTGCATACATTGTAGTAGTAGTTAGTAGTAGTAGTAGTAGTAGTAACTGTTGCAAGGTGTTGCTAAAACTCAACAACAGAACTTGCCTTATAGTAAGAGGAGGTTCACATACATTTAGTATTGTATTGTCTGATAGAAAAGGGACGAGAGCAACAGTTTAAAGGGCCATTTACAAGGTCAGTTCTGTTCTCAGTTCAGTTTCATGTTGAACAGTCGAACTGTCCGTTTTTCCTATGTGTAAAATGGAAAAGACTGATAGGATAACTGAAACGGAGACGCGAACTGACGGAATCGGCCGACCTATTTGTTTCATTTCAGTTCTTAGAATTCCTAAGTCCGTTCGCTCTCGTCAGTTCTCTGGAAACCGTGACTCAGTCCACAAACCTCTACCATGTTAAAAGATCACGAATTTGTTTGTGAATTTGTTGAAATTTAAGCTCAAGTCAGACTAAACAGACATGAAGAGAACTGAAAGGACTGGAGAACTGCGAACTGAACGGATCATGGTGTAAAAAGAAACCTCCTTCCCGAATGACATGAAACAAAAATTGAAAATGAAACTGAACTGAGAACAGAACTGACCGTGTAAAAGGCCCTTAAGAATGCAGGTAGATCATTTTGTTCCTCTATAGCGTTAGATGGCGCCACTAGCCCTCTTCCCATAGAAATGTACAAACACTTTTCAACTATTGTCACTCACCTTTTTCTCTATTTTACGTGGCAAACTTTTAATTGCGCCACTTGCTATTTCAACACGTGCTCTCTCTTCACTTATATTGCGTTCTGGGTATAAGTTTGTCCACGTGCTCTGATAATTAAGTTGCTTTGGACGCTTTTTAGAGCTAAAAGGAGGCTGCATTCTATTTCAACTAATTGGCGAGAGAGTGGCGTTTGCCACCTATGGAGGGGTTGCAGGCGCCATCTACCTTGCATGTAAGGTACAAGTATTTTTCTATGGAGCCCTCTTAAACAACAACAACAGGGTTCCTGAATTCTTTTGTTATTACGCCCTTTTTATCAGACAAAATGACACAAGACTTAAATTTTTTTGGATCAACTTCCTCTATGACGTCACAAGCATGTTTTTTACAGTGCTGCAACCTGTAATTTGATATATAGTAAGATCGTGGTCTTGAAGCAACAGTTATGGCCACGTGTCTAGTTCGGCTTGAAGATTTTTCTTCTATTATATATATAATATCCCAGGTCTGTGTATCTGTGTGTGTGTGTGTGTGTGGAGTAACAAAACCATTGAAGCACGTCGGAATTTATATAAATTTGAATAAATGAACCGGTTTTTTTTCTCAAGGTCAACTATATGTTGAACTCTTCCTTTGGAAAGTGTAGAAGGGGTGGAGTGAGAGAAAAGCGGGAGGGGGTGAGGAGAAAAGGTTGGAAAGTGTAGAAGGGGAGAGAGAGAGAGAAAAGTCGGAGGGGGTGACTGAAATTGAAATGAAAGGAGTAAAAAAAGAAAAAAAACGACGCGCATGCGCACAAATGCCTGTGAATTTTGCTCCCGTCATTTATGACGGGTTACCCCACTAGTTTTCAAATAAATCTTGAAAAATTTCTTATCATAAATTTAGTTCTTTTTGTGGATTTTTTTTTGTGTGTAGAAAATTGTGTATGTGGCGGCGCACCTTGTAATAAATGTAAAAATTCTAGATAAAATGTTTTGAAACTTTTCACTTTTTTTTTTCTTCTTCTTTCTAGTCTTTAAGTATGTTTTTTAATGCTTGACTGCATTTCTTCTTGGCTGGTTTTTGAATCTATACTAGTGCATGGTGTAAAAAGTACTGAGTACTGAATTCATTTAAGGTGGAGGGGAATGTGAATGGATAAGATGAAAAAATGGTTATGACCTTATGAGGTTTTTTTTTTAGGGAAAAGGGGTGTTTATTTCTCGTGTGGCACACAGCCAACGTCTCAAATTTTAATCAGAGCTACAATTCAGAATTCTATTAAAGCTACACACTCTCGTTAAAATTTTACACAATTATATGAAACATTTATATTCAAGATATGGGTTTTTTTTTTACAATTTGAGTGAAAAATCCTACTTGGATTACAAGATGAGGAGAAATAAACAAAAAAATTTAAAGTCAACGCTTAAGTATTTGTTTTTACCTAAGAATCAGCTGGAAAGCCATATGTGTTAGAAGTGGGGAATAATTTAACAAGACAAAAGTTTAGACATCATTGTCAAATTGAAATCTTGTTAAAGATAGAAATACGTGTATCTGCATGAAGATGCATTATGGATGGCCATTTCTAGTATGCATGTCATCTAGCAATGCATTTTATTTTTTACAACTCTCAATCGTTCAAGAAGGGGCAAGGTTTTGCTCAGCTTTTTACGCTTTGCAAAAATTAATTCGAAAAGGATTCCAAATTTGGTGAACAATATTTCTAATAAGGGTCTGACATGCAATGAAGTAACAGAACCTCTTTTTGTTTTAAAACAAAAAACCAGACTTGCACATGTTTAGAAAATGTTTTAAATGTATTATCATAACAAGTTCATTAACTATTTAAAATTGTTAAAACAATTTTTTTTAAATTTGAAGCGTGCAACATTTCCAAAACGTTGTAAATGCCATAATTTAAATTTTTCAGCAGATACAAAAAAATAACTTTTCTACTAAACCAGTTACATTAAAGGCATAAAATATTGTAATGCAAGGGCAAAATACCTAAGTACCCACACCTGATATTTAAATGCATTTAAATAATAAACATGTTCTACAAAGCCCTCTGTGAAAGGCAAACAATTATTATTATATATTTTGCCAGGTCTGTGTCTCTGTGTGTCTTTCTACATGTATATATCTTTCTCTCTTTCTGGGATAACGCTGTACAACCATTGAAGCACATCGGAATTTATATAAATTTGAATAAATGAACTGTTTTTTTTTGTTCTCAAGGTCAACTATATGTTGCACCCTTCCCATCCAAGAACCCCATGATATTAAAGATAAAAGAGGGGAAAAGGTTGAAAAGTGTAGAGGGGGGAGAGAGAAAAGTGGGAGGGAGTGACTGAAATTGAAATGAAAGGAGTAAAAAAAGGAAAAAACGACGCGCATGCGCACAATTGCCTGTTAATTTTGCTCCCGTCATTTATGACGGGTTACCCCACTAGTTATATATATAATATCCCAGGTCTGTGTATGTATGTGTGTGTGTGTGTGTGTGGAGTAACAAAAACCAATGAAGCACGTCGGAATTTATATAAATTTGAATAAATGAACCGTTTTTTGTCTCAAGGTCAACTATATGTTGAACTCTTTCTTTGGAAAGTGTAGAAGGGGGAGAGAGAGAAAAGTGGGAGGGGTGAGGGGAAAAGTTTGGAAAGTGTAGAAGGGGGAGAGAGAGAGGGAGAAAAGTGGGAGAAAAGTGGGAGGGGGTGACTGAAATTGAAATGAAAGGAGTAAAAAAAGGAAAAAACGACGCGCATGCGCACAATTGCCTGTTAATTTTGCTCCCGTCATTTATGACGGGTTACCCCACTAGTATAGTAATAGTTGTTGAGTGACCGGCACTTGTAGGGAAATATATCCACTTTGTAGGGAAATTTGGCTTCTGGAGGGAGAGAGAGAGAGAGAGAGAGAGGCAACACCGTTGTTGACTCAATGATATCTATGAAGTATAGACGTCACACTGTCATGTGACAGACAACTATCACGTTCACTTCAACACGTGTAGACAGTTTGCTATCGTGAGAGAGAGAGTGAACTATTGCAACTTTCATGACAGCTACTCTCACGATAGAACTATCGCCACCGTGAAAACGAGGCTTTTTAAGTTATAATATGGAGTGTAGTTAACTGTATGGGAGACAGTGAAAAGCGAGACGTTGTCTGTGCGCCATCTGATAAGTATAAGCGGCAAAATAGATCTGACATTAGGCAACAAATGTACTAACAGACACAGATAGACCCAGAAATTTACTTCTCTTTTAGTAAATAGTACAGTACATATTTAAAGTATTGTTGTCGATCGATGAAACTTTTTGAGGCCTTTGAGGTTCCTCCCGTACACGACAACAACAACTTTCCGTCTTTATATTGTACTTCTTCTCTACCAAAAGAGTAACCTTAAGTGTATACGTGTGTGTGTACGCGGTTACTATGGCAAACGTTTCCATGGAAACCGCTTCCAATCTCTCTCTCTTTATTTCTATACTTGTCTGAAGGTGTGGGATTTCTACTCTGAAATCAAGAAAGAATTCATTTCGCGGAATGGCTTATTTTTTATATTTACTGTGGCGGTTTTCCATCTATACACCTGATCACACACATCGATGACAGAATCTGATTGAAACGAAGAATTATTATTTGACCCCTTTTTTTTTCGATAGAAAATCTCAGCCAAAAAAATGTATTCCTATCAATCTTAAAAGTTTGTCTTCACTTTGGTGTAGTTTTTCTATTCAGTGAAAAACCTTTAAACACCGAAACGGATAAGAAGAAATTGTTTTTTTTTTATAAAATAAAATATAATTTCTGTTCATGTTCATATAAATTTCTACGGTGGTTTTAAAGTGTAAATGTCCCCTCCCTCCCCCTCGAACTCTTGATTAGTCCACCTTTCAGAAGCAAAATTAAGAAATTTAGAAACTAGAAATGTAACTCAATCACTTAAGAGTACTTTCATTTTGGTGATATCTTTCAAAATACACTTTTTTATAGTAGTATGAAAATGACTAAATTTTTAAGTTTTTGTACTTATACAAAGTTTATTTTGAAAGATATATTAACATAAAAATTAGTCATAAGTGATTTATACCTAGTAGAGACACCTGATAATTTAAATGCATTTAAATGCAATAAACGTGTTCTACAGAGCCCTGTGAAGGACAAACAAACAATATGTCTTCGAATTCAATTTATTCAGTTAATTATCTGAAAATATTGAGTTAATACTTAAATATAATTATATAAACTATTGACATTAAATTATTGATTTAGTAATTCAATTTAAAATATTAATAATTAAAGTCAATTTTTATTTGGTGTTCATGTCCTTAACTGAATTCCGTATAATTCACCTATAAACACATTTAATTTTAATTCATTTAACTCATGTGTGTGTACAAGGTATTAGTAACCCTTCTACTTTTCTGAAACATTCAAATTTGTTTTTGCTTTTCTGAAAAACAGAATAATGAAGAGATTCAAAATGAACCCTGTTTGTAAACCATCTTCACATGAAATTCGTTTAAGACGAAAACATATTCTAGTCTTTTCTTATGTATCAATTGTATCTTAAGCAGTAAAATTGATAGTTATCTATAGAATAATAGATTATTTAATTTGGTCTTTAGGTTGCAATTTTAAACAAATTCTCTTTTAAGGTTTTTCATCTTTAAATAAGAAAAATGGTAAACTTTTGAGCAGAAAAGAGTCAGCATTTTTTTATTATTGTTTTTTATGTTTATCGTGTTTATGTCTTATTATTATATACATTCTCGAGTAAATATTAATAAATACACACACATATATATATATATATATATATATATATATATATATTTTATTATATCTTTTATTAGTCGAAACCAACTAGTTTTATTTCTAAAGTATTAATAACGCTATCCTTCATAATAATAATAATAATAATGATGATGATGAAGCGTATATATTTTAACACAGACGTCATAATATACAAGCTTGTATGTATATATTTTATTAATGGAGAAATAAGAATTAAGGGTGAACGTAAAAAAAGTTACAGAAAAAAATGACATCAGAACTAGAGAAACTGAAATGTGTTTTAGAAACTAGAAGGGGTAGTAGCTCAATCACTTAAATATATTTTTCAAAATAAACATTTTATTAAAGAGAAATTTTTAAAAAATATTGTTTGCTTAAAATATATCAACATAAAAATACCATTTTATGTGATTTGAGCAACTTTTCTAGTTTCTAAAACACTTCCAAAATAAATTTCATATCAAAAAAATAGTATGGTTATTTTAAATGCTACCATTACGTTATTTAACTCTTTCTAGTTTCAAATTTACACTTTGAATTTGTTTTAGAAAAATTGCTAAGAGCAAAAAGAAGAGAAACTAGGAAGGTTTTTTTAGAAACTAGAAGGGTTAAGAGCACATTTTGATAAGTCAAAGCTAGATCTAAACTCATCTACTTCTACGTGAAATTTTTTATGAAAAGAGTTGATGAGTTTAGCTCTAGGTTTGACTTATCTTAGACTTAGCAATCACTAAGAAAACGACTCTTTTAAGTTCTACGAAATATTAAAGGAGGAAGAGGAGAAAGAAGAAGAAGAAGAAGAAGAAGAAGAAAAAAACGTTCTTTATGTTAGAAATTATTGAGTTGGTTGTTTTCTATTTAACTTTATTATTATTTGAAAATAGATTTCTACTCTTGAGAATAAAATGTTCTTTCTACTTTATTATATTTATGTAATATGTATGTATATATATAATAAATAATCTCAGATATATATTATAATATATTTAAAAAGAAAGGGAACTTGGAGTTTAGATATTTCATCTCTTGAGAAATATTGGAAATGACCCTCTCTCCACCCTTTCCTCTTTTTTTTGCTTTACTATATGAGGAAATTCGGAATTTTCTTTCTTCTTCAAAGGACTTTTATATAATTTCGATAATGGTATCACACACACAACAAAAAATGGCTTACAAATGATTAAGATAAAGGAAAAAAAAAAAAAACACACAAACAAGTCTTATGATAATAAATGACTGAAATAATTTAAAAAGAGGGCGAGGTTTTTTGTTTGTTTGATGAAGAAAGAGAGGTCCTTTGAAAAATAAAAAGGACCTTAGAAGGAGAGTATATTTTTTAGATATGAAATATTAGATTTATTTTAAAACATTTTTTTGTTTCTAAACTTGTCATCATTTTCAGGTTTTATAAATGATGTGTTTTTATCTTTATAAAAATATTGGCACATTAATTTTTGATGTATTCTTGTCATGAGAAGGTCCATTTGTCTATGGGAAGGTTTTTTTTTTGGAGGGAGATTGGAGTGTTGGTAGGAGGATTTTTTTTTCAAGGGCTTCTTATTTTATCATGACGACCTTCGTGATCAAGTGCACTAAATCAAATTATTGGAATTCCCAATGGGGGTATAGATTGAGGGGTGAGTGTTTCTGAGGGTGTTTAGAGGGTATTCTCTATGGATATATGAGGAGGATGGGGGAGGGGAGGGGAGGGGGGGATGAAAGAAATATGCATCATGTAGTAAACGCGCCCCGCATCCCCTAACAAAATGGCAAACACACACACTTTCAGTCGCAATTTGTAATGTTGTTAACGTCTACAAGATCCATTTATCGTGGAAAAACTCAAATTGGCCAATCTTCAGATCTGAAAAATACTTAACTACAATGAGATTCATTTAGGATTACATAATATAATATGTAGGGGGGGGGGGGGAATTAGTTACTAGTATAGTTTAGTTCATTTTTGAACATTTTATCCTCTTTGTTTAACAACATTGCAACTTAAATCTAAACATTATGTTATGACATCATCATCATCATATGACCTTATACCTTGTGACACACATGAGTTCAACACGAATTCAAATTAAATGTGTTTAGGTGAATTATACGGAATCCAGTTAAGGACACATGAACACCAAATAAAAATTGACTTTATTCTTAATATTTTAAATTGAAAAACTAAATCAATATTTTGTCAATAGTTTATATATTTATATTTAAGTATTAACTCAATATTTTCAGATAATTAACTGAATAAATTGAATTTGACATATTGTCCATTTGCCTTTCACAGGGCTCTGTAGAACGTGTTTAATATTTAAATTCATTTAACTGTGTATGTGTGTGTGTATAAGGTATTAGAGTTGACATTAAGAATAATAATTACATTTGTATGTTGTTAATATAATAGGAATTTGATGATGGAAGAAGATTACAGAAAAAGAAAGGGGGGAAAAGAGAAATTACAGTATGTTGCCGCCTGAATGCAGGCAAACACTGCTAACATTTTTTAAACATAGTTTTCTTTATTTTTTGTGTCCTTTGATTGAATGAATTTTTTTCTATTGATAAATTAATTTTTAAGTTTGAATTAATAAGGATTTAAAAAAAAAAAACTATTCATCATTTTTCTATTTTGCAAATTCGTTACCTTTATATTTTAAGAAATTATTGTACAAATTATTATTATTTTTAATTTTTTTTGTTTCAAGGTTTTTTTTTTAAAAAAGGTGTAAAAATCAAGTCGATACTTTCAGAAAGTGTTTAAAATGCCTCAGAAATGCTGAACTGGCTTCAGAAATTGTAAAAAAAAAATACTGCAAAAGTTACAAAAGATTCAAGAATTTCTAAAATTTGAGAAAAAATGGGAAGAAATAAAAAAGAAGATAAAAATGGGAAAAGGGGGGGGGGGGAATGAGAAAAATGGGAGGAAATTAGAAAAATGAGGCAAAAAAGGAGAAAAAATATTGTAAATGACCTAAAAGGCCCTTAGTAGGGCTTAAATAGTCCCAAATTATTTTTGGTTTATTGACGTTTATGTGTAAGTTTGAATGTCATTTTCAATAAATAAAAAATTCTAAAATTACAAATGTGACATTTATAACTAGTGATTGCAAAATCTCACAAAAAGAAAAATAACAAACAATAATTGTTAGAAGCAATTTTAAAAAGAAATTGAAAATTGTTTCGAAACTATAGGAAAATAATTGAATCTCTTAATGGATTTTTCCCCCCATCGTGTTAATATAAAATTGTTTCTAAAGAGTTTTTAATAATCGATTTTCGTTTTTCACTTCATGTTGAACCCAAAAAATGCTTTGTTGATCTCCAAAAATAAAAGCCAAAAAAAAAGACAACAACTCAAAATTCGATAAAACGTTTATTTTTAAAATAAAAACATCAAAAATATTTCTTTTAATGATTCAATTACTCTTCTAGTTTCTAAAATACTTTTCAAGTTTTTTTTGTAAAAAAAAAACGCAGAATAATTAGAGATTGACGATTTTTGGTTTCATTTTTGTGTTGGTATTTTTATTTGATTTTGAAAAGATGATGAAAATGTTTTTAAATATTTATTCTCAACAGTTCGGTTTTTTAAAAAACGAAAATGGATGTTTGATGTGAAATGTGAGTCGGGAAGATTATAAAACCCAAAGAATGAATAAGTTTGACGGTGAAAACAAAATAAGATTGAACGAGGAGGAGGAAGAGGAGGACGACGATGACCTGAGATCAGTTTCGGGTTCCTGTTCCAGTTACGACACTGAGACTTCTGAAAGTTGTTCTTCTAATTCGTACACGAGTGACGTGTCAGTTACTGTCGAAGTCTTTTTTTTTTCTGCTTACGATCTCTTTTTCTTATAGGCCCTAACATTCAACTCTCGTCTCTCTTTTTTGGGCTTATTTTTGATTTTTAGTTCGGACGAAGATGAGTGGCAACAAGAAGTGAATCCAAATGGCGAACTTTTCTACGTCCAACCTTTGAATTCGAACAAAAACGAAAGCAGGGATTCCAGTTTGAAAGTTAAATCGACTCAAACCGGTTCTCGAGCTACAAAATCTGCGCAATTCAACAGTTAGCTATTGATTAGTTTAATTAAGAGTTTATCTAATTTGTGTTTTTTTTGTTTTGTTTTGTTAAAATTATGATTAAGAAATTCGAAGTAAACGAAATCAGAATGACGGAAATGAAGTTTCGAATAACGGACAACTGAGAACTAAGAAGGAAGTAATTGTCACATTAAATACAAAACAGTCTTCGTTTGGAAGACGTGGCAATCTACTAGAACACGTGTTGGGTATCGTTCCGGGTCATATGGAGAAGGACAAAAATGGGATCGACGATGAAGTTGTCACAATTATTGCGATTGTTCCAGAAAGTTCAGCAAGTTTTAATCCTGAACTACAAATAGGTGCTGCTGATCTTAGAAGAAGATTTTTTTTTATAATAAAAGCAAAATCTTATTTTAATTTATAATTAATACAGGAGATTGGATCTTAAAAATTGATGAAAATGATCTGACTTGGTCCAACTTCGATCGTTTACTCTCCACTTTAGTTTCCTCCCAAGCAAAATGGGTAACGGTAATAAGTAATTACTAAGACAAAAAAGAAGTATGCTTTTTTTCAATCAATAAGATTGTTTAGAGGCTAGAATTCAAAATGAACCTTTATTTTTGTATGGTTGCATACTTGCTTTTTTTCTGCCATACGAATTAAGCCTCTAAACAGTCGCTTGTGGTTAAGAAAAGTCTTTCTTTTGAACTTTTACTTTAGTAAACATTCGTTTCTATTTTTTTAAAAAAGCGGTTCGTAAGTAAATTTGCTAACAGTTTGCTTACCTAAAGCGCAAACATTTTAAATAATGGAAGGTAAATGTTTTTTTGAAAGCATTTATTTTGTAATAGAAACTTGAATAGTTCAACGAATACCTGAAAGTTATTTTCAACAAATTTATTTTGAAAAATATCTTACCTAACCGGCTTTAATAATGTAGTTTTTAATGTAGTTTATTTTGAAAACAAGCTGTTTATTACAATTTAAAAATTATTTTTCACTAAAGGTTGATAATGAAAAAAACAAGGAGAGTAAAAACTCACAAAAAAAACAACATAAAATTTGAATACATGTAGTTCCTAATTGGTATAAAAGTTATTACTAAGGCCAAAACATTTACACACATTTCAATTTAAAATACTGCAAATTTAATTTTACAATTGTGCATTTTATGCAAATAAAAATGTCTTATTATATAGCAAAAACAATAATTAGTAGCAAAAATAATGAGAAAATAAGTGAAATTATGCGAAATTTTTAAAAATATTTATGCAATTTGTGCGTTTTATGCAAACATTTAAATTGATCACTGTCTCAACTATTATAGTTTTTGAACAAACAAACTCTGGAATTGTTTTTATTTGCTCAAACTTGCTTCTGCAAAACAAATGACACTTTTGAATTTCTCGATGTAAAGATCCACCTTTAACATGTTTAATTATGATGCAGATTGAAATGCGCATTTGAGTGTTTTTGAATTTTTTATTTGAGGGGGAAGTGTCTTAAAAAAAAAAAAGAGTCGATCTCTTGAGAGAAACAGAAAAATACTATATAGCTATATAGGAGAAGCACGAAATGAGCTGATACTGATTGTAATGACGACGACGATAACTCAAGTGACGTTTTCACGAGCCAATCAAAATGCTATTAACGGTAGATTCTTTTCTTCTCGTAGTCTTCTGCTCCGTTTTGTTAAAGTTATTTTGATTCGTTTGTTCGATCACAAGTTTAAGTTACTGTAGTTATTATTGTCATCTGGTAGAAATTGAAAAGAGGCGTTATTTGTGTGTGTGCGAGCGAATGTGTCACATTGGAAAATGATTGATTACTTGGTCGTAATGTCGTAATTCGTCGTGTGCACATCTTCGCACTTCAAATCTTAACGAAGTTTTTTTCTCTTCTTCTTTTTACTTATTTCTACTAGGATTAATTTTATCGATTGTTGCTGCTGAGAATTTCCCGTCTGACAAATAATTATATATATCTTATGCATTGCCATGATCCACTTTTTAAGTCTACAACTATAGCGTTTTAACCATTAAGAGACACACAAAAACGAGAGATAGTAAAATTAGATTTGAAGATACAGTAAATTGTTTTTTTTACATTTGTACAGAATTGTCTTCTTCGAAGAATCTCAGCATATACAGTATATATTAATAATAAATTAAGTGAATTGAGAGGGATGGAGACAACAGTTTCAACAAAAACAGTATCAAGTTTAAAGAAATAAAATACGATTGTTGGTGGTGGTGTTGTTTTTATACTAAGAAAGAAAATGGAGATAAAATGCCTTCCAGTAAAAACTCAGAGAAAATATGGTCTTTTCTAGTACACATTTTATATTTGAGCTGTTTATTATGTTTCTATGGCAACATAAAAAGATAAGTCCTTCCAAGGTGATGGTGATGTTTTTGTTTTATTATCACAAGGTTCGTAATCTTGATTTCGAGAGGTTTTTTTTTCTCTCTCTCTTTGTGTTGAATGTTGTTCAATACAGACACACAAAATTATTGACAAAAGTTGACAGTTGTCACTTTTTTCCATCATAGTTGGATGATGAACTTAAATATGTGATTGACTCGAGAATCATATTCAGAAGAAAAAAAGTGAAAATAAATCTTCTGTGTTGGTTTCTCGTATTCTCGTAATACTGTATGATAGTTACGAACCGTATGTACACTAATTCAAATTGACATAAATGGGTTAAGTTTAAAGAAGCATGAACGTGGAAACTAAAAGGTTAAAATACACTGAATTGGTGATGGCATGGCTTTTTTTGTGTGTGTTTGTGGCTGGCCAATTGGAGACCATTTCAGCTGAAAACTGGACTTTAAATGAATTTCTAATATTTATTTTTAAAACTAAACAAATAAATGGCGGTAATGCATAATGATGCAATTTCCTTGATGATTTCTGTTTGAAAGCCGGTTAATTGTTCAACTTAAAAATGCAAAACAAAAATAGTTCTTCTCTTGCAAGCTCGTTTAGATCTTCTAGTTGCAAATCTTAAAATTATTTTATGGACCGTTGCTTTAAATTGGAGAAACGGCACGGAAACTCTAATTGATAACCAGAGTTTCCGTGGTGTTTCTGTGGTTATTCTGTCTTTCAAATTTAAAATTAAGAGAAACTTGAAAGGGTTTTAGAAAAAGATATTTTTTTTAATTTTTTCTCTTATTAAAAAGTTTTATTTTGAAAGATATCAACATGAAAATGCTATTGATTCAGCGATTCAGCTTTTGTTCTCGTCTCTAACACGCTTTCTTTCAATTTTGTTTGCAAAGTTCGAAATCAGCTGTTCAGAAAATATCTTTAAAAAAGCGGTCCAGTATTTTTTCTGCACAATGTCCAAAAAAAGAATAGTTTTTTTTTCTAAATGAGCGGCTATTAATTGTTTATTCGATTGTATTCTTTTAGGTTTTTTTTTTTGGCTGAGATATAGCTAATGTTTTCTCTATGTTATTAACTTATTATGTTTTTTTGTGCGTTGCAAACGATTTTCTTTCTTTTGGTTTCTTTTCTTCACTCTTCCAGGTGAAGTTGACTTTAAGTAGTCTTCGTGATGATGATGAAAATGACTGTGTTAGTAATCAATCACATCCTCAGCAGCCACATGCTGCTTCTTCAGACATCATCTGCAAGAAGTCTGAATTGCTTTTTCCAAAGTTGTTATTTGGAAGTGAAGACAAGTGGAAAATGTTGATGAATTACATGTCGATCCAACCTCACGTTATACTTTATCTAACATTAGGATCTTCAGAGAGTTCTGATCTGAATGTACGCTGTTTATTTAATTTCGAGGCATATTTTTTTGTCCAATTTTCTAAGGTTTTATTTTGTTACATGACACAAAAGGAGGATGTTGTTTACCAATTTCCAGTTGGATCGAACAAATTGTTTGCTATTCGTGGAGCTCTTTTTACTATTTCTCATGTTTTGCCAGATGTCGCTGGTTCACAACCCGAAAGGTGACGACGCTGACGATGATGTTGCTGAAGACAGTTTGAAATTACCTTTAATTGTACTTCCGTTTTTTTTTTCAGTTCAACTCTTCTCATTGGTTCGGAACTCTTACATGTAGGTTACGCACGAGAGGGGAACGAAGTTTTACTCGTAGCTTTGCCTGCAAAATGGTTAAGTTATATTCCCCTCTAAACATAACTTAATTAGTTTCTAATTATTTGGAGACATGCTTATTTTTTTTACTTATGCCATGCAGTATTACAGGTTACCAATTGAAGGAGGTGACCAGTGAAGTAGTTCGAACTCTTTTGTTCCAATATAACACTTTACATCAGTGAGTCATTGTGATTTAAAAAAAAACTTAAGCTGTAACCCAAGGAATTTGTTTCAATGCAGTTTAGGTGCAAATCTTAAATTGTGAATTGTGTTTTTTTAAAGTTACTTTTAAAAGGAATTCAAAGTTGATTTGAAAAAATATTTATGTTTTATGACAAGTTTGAAAAACTTATTTTTTTAACTTAAGTTTTTATTCTAGTCTAAAAATCACCAAATTTTTAGTTTCTTATTTTAGTGTAACACTCTAGATTTTCCCATAATTGAAATAAAAAAAAATAGACGATTAATTCTACCAATACGGAAAGTGTGGAATTGCCTGATCTGAAGGCAATTCGAAATTTGGAAAACTCAGACGAAAAAAAACTCTGGAAATTTAATGCATTATTTATTGATAGAAGAGGAACTCTCAAGAGGAACCTCAAATTGACCTTGCAAACTTTGGGAACTCGGGAATTTTGAAGTGCCATGAAAAATTAATTTACTTACGTAGTCGTCCACATAAAACCAAATACCCTTAGATTATTCATTTATTTTTCTATTTTCTAAAAACGCTTTCAGTTTTTTGTTGTTAATGTTGCTTTTGAGACGAGCTCGTTTATATATTTTTCAAATGGTTTTTACTAAAATGTCTTTAGGTGAAAGACAAATTTACAATAGCTAAAAAAAAACGAAATTGTGTTCATTTTATTAAAAAAAATTCTTTCAATTTCATGTTGTCCAAACCGTAACTTTTAAAAACTGTAAAAGAAACCTTTGTACGTATGTCTAAATGAGAGATTCCCAGCCAGGGTTCTGCGAGCCCGTCTCCGAGGTTCCGGAAGAATCTAATCCTACTGCTTTACACGTCTATTTTGTAATGTACTCTTGTCGAACCTAATATGTGTCATTACGTCAGTCAGGTAGGGATTCCCTGAGATTTTTCAATTTTCCTCCAAACAAAAAAGGTTGAGAATCTCTGGCCTAAATTCTAACAAAATAATGTATACTTGGGTTACAGTTTAATAATATCCTCTGATATGTTAACATGTTTTAATCGTTCTTGTAGTGCATTTACAGCTAAATCACACCATGGTAATTTGGACCATTTTTTCACGGTGCTTTTCTTAAATTTCATCGCCAAAGAACAGTTGCATTGTTTTTCTCTTGACGATCGTCGACCATTGTATAAATTATTTGGAACTCCTCAGTTTCTTCCACTTTCATCTGATTTGCATGTAAAACTTTTGTTTAAAGAATGAAAATTTGTAAAATCGGACAAGAAAGACAAGTTTGCTTATTTTACTTCCATCTTTAGGGTCGTATCGATGATATTTTAAGTGAATTGGAATCTTCAGATTTTGCCGATCTCGTAATTGCTAATTTTAAAATATTTTTTGACAACGACAACAATTTGCGTTTAATTATGTTTTCATTTTCAGTCGGAAGATTATTACGATATGCGCAGACTGTACAACATTCTTGGTACTACATTGTTTTACAAGGTCTTTGATTGTTTTACTATTTATATATATTTTTAGAATTTTGAGAACATGTACTATATTTTTTTTATTTGTAAAATTGCTTTTTCAGGGCTACGTTGTTTCGAATCATTTGCATTCCGAAGATCTGCGTGATATTTATTTATATTTGGATGGCAACGGATTGTTGGACACTTCGAGAACGGCCGCACTCGGACAAGTTGTCGTCTGGCGAGAAGTGTTTCCGAGTCATCGTAAAGAACAGTTGGACAGGCGTTGGTTTCTGATGGTAGTCGGACGAGTAAGGGCAATTAATAATCGAGGTTTTAAGTACAACGTTTGAGATTTGCTTCAATTATTATCTCTTTGATTGTATTTTTTTAAGAGTCATTCTTTGTTGGCTGTGATGTTAGAAGCTGGAGGATGCTCTACAAAGTACGAGTACATTTAAGTTGATTTTATTTTCTTTAATGTTACTTTTGTGCTGTTGTCATCGTTTTCGAGTTGTTTGGTTGTCAATTTAGTAATAAAAGCAGTGCAATGCAACGACTTTCTGGTTATTCTGTGTTTTAGGAGCAAAAATTAAAGAGAAATTGAGAGTGTGGGGGAAACTAGAAGGGGCTTAGCTGAATCACAAAGACATTTTGATATTTTTCAAGATAAACTTTTTATAAGCAAAAACTTAAAAACATTGTCTTTGCTTAAAAATTAGTTGAGTCATTTTCAATGTGATGCAAAAAGCGTATTTTAAAAGATAGCATCATGAAAATGTTCTCAAGTTACTAAGTTAACCTTCTAGTTTCTAGAAACTTTGAAGTTTTTCTAAATTTTTTTTCTTAAAAACAAACTAACCAGAGTTTAAGGAGCGGTTACACTTTACAACTACCTTAAGCAATATTTTTTAATCCGACCGTTAGTTAGACAAAGGAAGGAGTCGGTTTGTGTTTTTTTTGGCAATAATGCGATTGTTAAGAAACCGTTCTCGATTTTCGGGACAAAACCTCTTAACATTCTGATCAGTAATCAATTAATAAACTTAACGGTCAAATTTGACTAAATTGAGGTGAAAAATGCTTTTAATTTTGAGTGAAAATGTTTCTAGTACTTTGTAAAAAAAAATGCTAATTTGTTTTAATTTATTTAAAAAAGTGTTGTTGGACCTCAGAGGCCAGATCCATTTTACGTGAGTCAAAGCCAATCAACTCTGATTCAGTTGGAAGTAATGCAAGTGCCTAAATCACTAGACGCATGGTACGTTCCAAAACAGCCATTTAATTAACATCGTTAAGGCAGTTTACAACGAAATTTCCTGACCGTATTTACACGTTTATTTACCTAATTGATGTTTTTCAGAACATATTCAAAGGGGGGGGGGGGGGCAATTACAGAAAGAATATAAGACTGTCATATGACAGTATTATCATGTGTTGCTTATAATTTAATTTATACAAAAGAAACTTACGAAATATCATTATGTTAAATATTGTCATATAACTGCCATTTATAGACAAAAATTTGGGGGGGGGGGGGGAGGGAGGAAATATCGTTCGCTCAAATTTGAGTCATTTTCAAAATGACGTAGAAAGTTAATTTTAAAAGATGTCAACGTGAAAAGTCTTGTTAAATGATTGAGCTACCCTTCTAATTTTTAAAAGTCTTCTAGTTCCTACAAGGCTTCTAGTTTGTAAAAGTTTTCTAGTTACTAGAGATTTCCAGTTTCTAAAAGTCTATTAGTTTCTAAAAGTCTAACTAGTTTCTAAAACAAATCTTCTAGCTTCTAAAAAAAAGTCTTCTAGTTTCTAAAAAAAAAAGTCTTCTAGTTTATATAAAAAAGTTCTCTAGCTTCTAAAAAAAAGTCTTCTAGTTTATAAAAAAAAGCCTTCTAGTTTATATAAAAAAGTCTTCTTGTTTCTAAAAGACGTCTAGTTTCTAAAATTCTTCTAGTTTCTAAAGATTTCCAGTTTCTAAAAGTCTAACTAGTTTCTAAAACAAATCCTCTAGCTTCTAAAAAAAGTCTTCTAGTTTCTAAAAAAAAGTCTTCTAGTTTATATAAAAAAGCCTTCTAGTTTATATAAAAAAGTCTTCTAGTTTATATAAAAAAGTCTTCTTGTTTCTAAAATTCTTCTAGTTTCTAAAATTCTTCTAGTTTCTAAAATTCTTCTAGTTTCTAAAAGTCTTCTAGTTTCTAAAAGTCTTCTAGTTTCTAAAAGTCTTCTAGTTTATAAAAGACTTCTAGTTTATAAAAAAAAGTCTTCTAGTTTATTTACTCTTTCGATCGTTTGTACTTTAAAAAATTATCTTAACTAATAGTTATGTTATTACGTGACATGATGATGATGATGTTTGTGTTTACAAAAGGCTCGACAGTCCTGTGGCTCCAGCATTGGAATCCGTCGATGTGGCTGCGTCTTATCAAGGTGGAAAAACAGCAAAACATTCTTCGAAGATTATTTACAAACTTACAGATCAGAAGGCTGCAAAGGGTTTGAGTTCTTCCAAGTTATCTTTAGGTAAAACAAAAAAAAAGTGACGTTTGTTGTCTCAAAAAAGGAATTGTTTATGTGATGAGGTGAAACCGTTATATTTCAGGATCACTTTCCAGTTGGCATCACGTACCAGCAGATACGAATGCGAGCTCTCCGAAGAAAGAGGCGGCGCACGAAAAAGGAATAGGTGACTAATTTTAAAACTTTGTGCATTAAAGTATGTGAATAATTGAATTTCTCCAATCCCGGTTTTGAGAAAATGTAAAATATTTTAGAAACTCTCGAGTACAGTAGTTGGTGATATTATGCTGAAAGTTATTTTTTGAATATAATATCTTTGAAAATAGTTTTTTTTTATGAAAGGCAAAAATAATTTTAGTAAAATATTGCTGCAAAAAATCTGAAAACGGATCATTTTCAAATTACTATAAAATTTTAAGATATTGCCGTGAAAATGAAAAAAACTTAGCCATTCTAGTTTTGTAAACAATTTGAATTTTATTCTTATGTTGTTACTGACAAAGTTTGCTAGAAGTTTTTGTAATTAAAAAACAATTTTCAAGCTTAAGTGCTTATTGTTTTACCTCTTAAGGAGAGACCGATTCCGACTCGACAAGCTTATCGTTGACCGCGAGTGGAACGAGCGACGATACGACGCCGATACTTGGACGTCGTAGTCATCGGGATGCAGACTGCAGACGTTCTTGGTCGGACGTAGATTCGCATGATGATGCTTCCGATAATAGGTTTAATAAACCGTTTGGAACCGGAAACAGTCGACGGAATTTGCCGAGTATTTTGGATCTTGCATCAGTTGGTGAAAACCTTCCTTCCGTAACAAGAGACAGAAATGCCGCTCCTTCAAAGTAATTAGATGACCTAATTAGGTGACCTAATTAAGTGATAAATATTATGTTATACAGTTATGGAAAAATGACTAGCAATCACGTTAAAGCTACGTATTTCATCAGTTTCTGTCAATATTTCATACAAATCATTATTGAAATAAAAAAGTACATAAAATATTTGAAACATCTTTAAGTAAAAAAAAAAATATCGATTATATCGTAACAAAATTTATTTTAATTATTTTAAAGAATAATCCCAATTTTTTATTAACCGAAAATGGCAAATTTAATAATTAGTTCGGTTAATTTTAGTATTCTGTTGTTATATAATGTATGTCGCATCCATTTGATGTAATTGTCCATTACACGAAATCCATGTTCATTTTGCATCAGGCCAACAACTTATGTTCATTTGTTGAAAATGGACATACATTTCGTATATGACAACAATCTCGGCATAGATTTTGAGCTGATAACAAAAATTAGATAACTGTGTATACATTTTTAAATAATAATGAAAAAAATGATAAATTTGACAAATTAGTCGATGTAAATGTTCTAAAATATATGTGCTTTTGGACTTCAAGAAAGATTTTCATGAAATATTAACATAAATTGATAAATTTTACCCGTAAAGTACAAAAAAGTTTCAATTATTGCATCCTGGTTGCTTATTTATTTTTCCATAGTTCTATAATTATATCATAAATTTAAATTTTTACTCAAAATAATTGTATTTTTGACTTCTAATTACGATCCCCCATTCAATCGTATTTTATCTACAAACTTTGGGTTATGGAAAAAAGCTGAAAGTTAGTTATATTCATAACATTTTCTTCAACAACAAAAAATGATTTAGGCACCGCCATTTTGTTATTTTCTAATGGTGAAAATGAACGAATTGAAGTGAAATATTTCCACAAAATTTGCTCTTTTTCGTAGTATTTTAATCAAATATTTGTAAAGGGATCTTTTCAATCTAAAGTAGAAGAACCTCAATCATACATGTAATTGTCTGTCACCTATGCGACTTAGGGTGTTGGTCGGTATGCAATAAAGGTCGGATAATACGAGTAATTTATCAAATTGTACATACAGTATGACAATTTATGAAATTGTACAAAAAAAAATACGTTATCGTTAGATAATATAAAGTACACATATAGCCTGCATATATTTTATTACAAAAATTGAAACAGTCTTAATTTAAAAAGTCAGTAATATTAAAAGTAAAACCAGGAGTTGGTTGATCAGAGGTTCTACAGGTACTTTAAAACACGAGAATTGCAAACAGTTGGATTAAAACATGACCAATATCAAATAATGATAATGATATATTATGAAAAATATCAGATATTTGGATATTTTTCAAAAAAGTCGTGAATTTTTTTTTTTTTTTTTGTCGAACCCGCGTTCAGTCATTTGAATGTGTGTCCTTTTTTTAAGGTAATTTTTTTTGTTTTCAATTTAATTGTCAGGTTGACATGTGGACCACATACGATTCTCTTTCATTATATTCATTTGGATTGTGCGGAAGGAATTCTCATTTGTCCAACCGATAATGTTTCGTATGGCGGCCAAGATGTTCATTCTCAAGTTTTGCAGAATTTTATCTCTGCCTCGTTGATCGTTCAACAGACGTTGAGGTTACAACTGTCCACAACGCAGGTTTCAATTCTATCGTTTACATTTAATGTAACCGCCAATTAATGAAGGGTTATTTTGCACGTACGCACGGGCAAAGCAAATGATCTTTAGGGTTCTCTCTATGTTGAAGGCCTCGCATAAGCAAAAACTTATTTTTGCTTTTAATGTGTGTTGACAACTCCCCTCGAACTTTGGCTTTCAGGATCAAAATGGATAAAACCGATATTTTTTTAATCGGTGTCCATAAAAAGTTTATTTTGAAAGATAGCAACTTGAGAATAGTGTTTTGAAAATAGTTTTTTCTTCTCAAATTTCTACAACTATACTTTAGTGAATTAAGAAGTCTTTAAAATACTTTTTGATTTCATATCGTTTTTGTCTTTCAGGAGCAAAAAGAAGAGAAATTAGAAACTGTTTTAGAAACTAGAAGGGTAGCTCGAAATAAACTTTTTTTTATTAAGGCTGTACCGATTACCCTTTTTCTTACCGAGCCAATACTGAACCGATGACATGATCATGATCGCCGATTATGTCGATCGATTTAATCGAGCCGATCATGCCGATTTTCACTACCGATTTTGACTGCTTGCGTCGGCCAAGAGACAAGTGGTTCGCACAAGAACGTATATGGAAAAAAGATTTTAAATTATAATTTTCGAGTTTACAAAGCAATGGCAAGACAACAATTCCATTTTGAAGATGAATTAGTGATAAAGTTGGTAATAAATTGATTGATTGATTGATTGATTCTCCACCGCTGCCGTTTTATCGGGGAGCAGACCTAATTGTTGAGTGCGGAAATCGGTTAACATTTGTTTGCCGATCCGATTTTTGTCGATTAGCAGTAAATTGGCAAAAATGGGTTTGACAAAATCGGCTCGGTTCAGCCTTATTTTTATAACTTTATTGCTTAAAGTTTGGTCATTTTTAAATTTGCATAAAAGAAGAAGCTTATTTTGAAAGAGAGACCAACGCAAAAATATCCTATATGTGATTATAAGCTAACCTTCTAGTTTATGAAACACATTGACGTTTTTCTTCATTTTGCATCTGAAAGACTAGAGTTTGAGTGCTTAAAACCACTTTTAATTATCTCCTATTTATTTAAATATAAAATATTAAGTTTTAATCTCGAAAGATAATTAATATTGTAATCAAAACATCAGTTATGTTATTTACATTAAAATTGTTTTTAATATGGCTTTTTAATTGTTTAAAAATACTTATTGTATTTATTAATGTGGGCTTAAAATAGAATCTTTAATTCGATGTTTGACTTTTTTGTTTCGGCAGGATTATTGTGTGGAAAACAGGATGGAGCCGTCTTACGTTGAGCACGGTGTATTATTCACAGTTCCCATTTTGTTTCAGGAATGTGGCGTTAAAAAGCTTTCTTACTGGGTATCGGGGTAAGATGGCAACTGTCAGAAACTGTTTTTTTTTTAGTTTATTATCGTCTGAATTCTTTGTTTAACTAGGCGTATTTTTACAAGCCCGTGTCGTCGAGAAGTATACGTCTGCCATCAAGACGTGCACCCTCAAGCTGTACTTGAGTTGGCCTTTCAGTTGGCGTTTGGTGTTTCTGTGTGAATTGTTCTTTTTTTTAAAAAAAATGTTTGCGAAATTCTCCTTGTCAATATAATCTCAGCAAATAAAGCTTCAATAAGTTTGTTATTTTAATTTTTCTATTGTCGGGTAAAAATGTGAATAAATATGTCAATTTATCAATGAATACACTGGGTGTGTATAATTGTTGTTTACATGTAGTTGTGACTATGACATGACTGAATACCATTGAGTATAGCCGATTTGTCAATGGCGTCGGTGGGCAGGGGCAGAATTCTTTACAATCATTTTTGGTGGAATTTTTGGAGCCATTTTTGGCGTCATTTTATCGCCATTTTGTACTTCCTATTTTTTTTACTCCATTTGTTTACGTCCCATTTAAACTCGTTTTTAACCCCATCATTTTTTACCCCCCATTTTCCTTCTATTTTTTTACTCACTTTTTCTTCCAATTTTTTTTTTACCACAATTTACCCCCAATTTCTTCCTTTTTACCTCAGTTTTAACCCATATTTATACCCACATTTATTTTACTTTTTTTACCCCTGATTTTTTTGAACCCCGACATTTTTGTTACTCCCCAATTTTTTTTTAACTCCCCACCATTTTTTACTCGCGATTTTTTTATCCCTCACATTTTTACCCCATTGGTTTTACCCCCTATTTTTGTATTCCATTTGACCCCCTCATTTTTAACCCCCATTTTTACCCCGTTTTTAACTTCCATTTCTTACCACCCTCATTTTTAGCCCATTTTTTTACCCCCTCCCTATGTTTTTCTACTATTTTTTGTACCCTTCATATATATTTTTTTCAGTTTTCAATTGCGGCAATGTTCTGATATTTTCGGACCTGCATTTAATTATAAAATGTTAACAAATGGAATTAAACAAACGAATATTAACTTTGAAGCTACAGACATTCAAGTTACCAAAGTCATATTTCGAAATGGTTCTAATAATCCTTGGCACAATACTTGGTGTATTACAGGACATCAATCATGAAGCAAAAGCATTATTGATTCGTGTATTGATTATAATTTATGCAAAAAAAAAAAATTCTGAATTATTGTTTTACCAATTTTCATTAAATAAGTAATATAAATTTTCTTTTCTGTTTGTTTTTAAATTTATTGTATTTGTTTTCAATGTTAGATGTACTGAACATTGTGCTGATATATATCCTGGTGATGTTTGGGATCCACCGCAGCTTATTAAAACACTAGAAATAATTAAGAACCAAGTCAAAGATTGGAATTTTTAAGGATTTTTCTTCTTCTTTTATTTGAATTTAATTTTATTAAAATTGTTAATTTGTTGCACAATCACATAAATGACTTAATAAAATTATTTATATGCATAGTCAAAAAGTAATGAAAGGTCATGAAAGTAAATTGGCATATCCAGCTCATAACATTGTAACAGCATATTTTAGAGATAGTAGTAGGGAAATATTGCACTATATTACAGGCGAAAATCAAAAATATTTCAAATTTAACTTCCCTAAAATTTAAGGCGAAAAAAAAAAAAAGCTTCAGGAATACAAAAAAGCCCCATGAGAGACTTTAAACAAAATTGAAAGTACTACAAAATGTGGAATAAGTTTTTCAGAAACGGACAAAAAGTACTGAGAAACCTTGAAAAAATTTCATGTTCTGTCAAGTGTATGTGGTTTAAAGTTCACAGCCGACAACTGGCGATTAATGACGTCAAATGACCTAAAATAAATGAATTTACAATTGGATTATCAGTATTTATATCACAGAAATAAACCACTGTTATTACGTCATACCATTTCCTTAATATGTTTCTGTCTATCGTATGCAGGTTGTAGTTGACCAGAGCAAAAAGCCCAAAACGATAAAAGTTGCAAAAGTAGGCCTAAATATTGCATAAAATTAAAACTATTATTTATGGTTCAAATTGTGTTTTAAGGGGGTTCAAAAAGGGTGTTTGAGGATTCAAGTGTCAAGTCTCCTTTCTTGAATTTTAGCCATAATACTGAAGAGGAAGCTTGAGGAATTTTTATGCAAATTAAAATGACGTCATTAATTGATTATTTTTTATTGTGTAATTAATGGCCAGATTTGTGCAAGAAACTTTTCACTTGAACCCTCTGAACAGGGTTTCATCACAAAACTGTTCATAGTTACTCATTGAACCAAGAGTTCAAGTGCAAGTGTCAAGTTCCCCCCCCCCCCCCCCCCATGAATTCGAGCTGCAATGGTGAAGAGCAAACGTAAAGAATTTTTATTCAAATTAAAATGACGTCATACGACTGACATTGAGTTCATATTAGTTGATTTTTATTGCATGACAAAGGGCCAAATTTGTGAAAGAAACTAATTGGCACCTGAATTCTCTGAACAGGGTTTCAACATAGAGAATATTTTTTCATCAATGAACCAAGTATTTCTTTATGTTGGAATGCTGTTTTGAGGATTCAAGTCTTAAGTGCAAGTGTCAAGATTTTTTTTCATGAATTCAAGCTGCAATGCTCAAGAGGAATTTTTATTCAAATTAAAATGACGTCATAATACATTAATACTGACATCGAGTCCATGTTAGTTGATTTTTTATTGTGTAACATAAGCACAGATTGATGAATGTCATTTGGCACTTGAACTCTCTGAACAGGGTTTCAACATAAACTCTGTTCATAGTTACCCAAGATACTGCAAGTGTTTTTTATATCAATTAGAACCCTGTTCTGAGGGTCAAGTTAAAGGCCACGTGACAATTAGTTTCCTTTCTTGAATTTCAGGTGTAAAGATAAAAAGCAAACTAAAGGAATTTTTATTCAAATTAAAATGACGTCATTAATTGACCTCCATTGCATAATAAAGGTCCAAATTCGTGAAAGAAACTTGACACCTGAACTCTCTCAACAGGGTTTCAACATAAAAAAAACTGTTCAAACTTACTCAATAAAACAGGTTTTCTTCTAAGTTGGAACCTTGTTCTGAGGATTCAAGTTGAAGGTCAATTGACAACTAGTTTCTTTTCTACAGATAAAGAGCAAACTTAAGGAATTTTTATGCAAATTGAAATGACGTCATAAGCGTGACATCGATTCTCGATTGTGATTGGATAATTGTGGAGGTTTGGAACTATTTTTGTACCCAGTTGATGGCGTATTAATACAATGAAAGGAAGGGTTTCTATTGGTTAATTACTTTTTAAGGATCATTTAGAGGCTAATATCTAAAACAACTTCCAAGTTAATTGTATGTCAATGACGTGAGATGTTAGCCTCTAAACGGTGTCGTTATTTTAATGAGAATCATACGATGCGGTTATGAGGTTCAAAGTTGATAAAAACTGGGCTGTTTGACGCGGGAGTTTGTCAGAATTCGTTGCCGCAGTTTCGTTTAATGTGCGTCGGTTTAACTGTCGGCAGTTTATTTGAGGGGCTTAGATTTAAATGGTGAGAATTGTGTTTTAATTTGAATGGTTTTCATTAGACAATTAATTTGTGGTGATTATTTCTTCTAATTGAATTATTTTTATACAAAATATATAATTAAGCTTCTTAATTAATGTTTTTCTTTTTAACATTTAAAATGTTAAAAGAAATTCGTTGTAGAAATTGGAAATAAAAGAAAATGAAACAAGAATAATTATTCGTGTTTTAATTTTATTTGCGATATTTCTGCAACGATTATTTCTAATTTTAAGAAAATATTTTACTAGACGTCAAAACAAGTGTCTTATGTGGGCGATTTTTCACTTTTTGTTTTTCGCGTTGTGTCGCTCTTTGTGCGAAATTTAAATAATATCGCAACCTTAGTTTGGAGGCTCGTAACTCTTTTAATTGGGAAAAAATAACCAAATTTTGCGTTTCAATGAATTTACGATGATTTTGGAAGAGGGGGGGGGGGTGTAGGGCCTTTAAAATGTTTTAATTTGCGCGATAACACGTCGACTTAAAAAGAAACACGAAAACACGTTTTAAACGCGCGTGCAAACACGTGCAAAAATGGACGAGTAGCTCATTTATGAATATTTCGCCGTTTAAGAGCAAAAATAAGAAACTAGAAAGTGTAAGGGTGCAATTGAATCTTTTCAAGTTTTAAAAATATTTTTCTAAATCAACAAAATATGAATTGTTTTATAGACCCAATTGGTTAATTTTCAAATGGACAGTTTAATTTTTAAAAAAAGAACTTAAGTGATTTGAGCTACCTTTGTAGTTTTTTAAAAAATTGAATTTTCCGTTTTCCACCAGAAAGGCGTTTACACTTTAAAACGAAACTTAAAACTGTTGACAATTTTGGTTTTGGTTGCGAATTATTTATCGCGTTATTTGACAATGATTTTGTGAAAAATCTTTTTCATTAAGAGTCGATTAGCCTATAAGCAGGTGCTTGTGTAGCTTTATCGACTTCCATCGCGTTTTCTGCGCAATTTCCCTTAAAAAAAATTCCCATTAAATTCAATATTTGTACACAAAAAATATCGGGGAATACGAAACCCATTTTTTTGGTCCGATAAATGAAAATATTTCAAATACTTTCTTATCACGAAAAATCACTGTTTAACACTGAATTTGCAGTTTAACTTTATACAAAATTGTTACTTAAAATTAAAGCTTAAACAAAGCTGCATTATTAAGCGTTAACTTTGCTTAAGCTATTGCTTAAGAAACATTTTTGAAATACAGCCATAAATTACAATTTACCTAAATTTTGAGTAACTAAAATGAACTAATTATATTTTGTTTATTTTCAGATAACAAATTGGAATGGTGGGTCCGTTATGATTAAATTTGGCTTAGATGGGTTAATTAGAATACTATCTTTGTTTCTTTGTCTTAATTGTATTTGTTTTGTGTTTGTGTAAATGTGTATTTCTGATTTTATATTTGAAGTGTTTTAAAAATTATTTTCCCCTGGCTTTTTAATTTTTCCCGGCCTGGGGTTGGCTAACGTTCAACCCTGGGCCCATGATTACAAATTGGGAATACCAAAAAAAATGGCATTAATAAATGGGGTTGGTTTTTGGGATCTGTTTTGCATAAATTTCAACTAATTGTTGCAATTGGTTTCCATTGGCTTTTTGATTTGGACCTGGTGTTGGCTAATGTTCAACCTGGTCCCATAATAAGAAATTGCAAAAGGACAAAAAAGACTGGGAAATTAAATGGGGTCCAGTTTGTAATAAATTTGGATTCGTTTTTTGCTGTCCATTTCTAGACCTAGGGTTTTGCAGTGAATTGAAGGGTTTGATTTTTTAATTTTTGATTAAAGAATTACTTGTCTTGTTTTCCCCTGGCTCTTCACTTCTCAACCTGGTGTTGAGCCATGATTATAAATTTTCTAATGTTGAATAAAATCTGGAATTAAATGGGGTTTGTTTTTGAGCCCATTTTACGTATGTGTTTTGTGTTGACGTTGAATGTCCTTTGTTACTTTTCTTCTCAAAATTTTAAATTTTGTTAGTGTTAAATTCTTCCATAACTATTGTTTTGTTTCCCTGGCTCTTCGCTAAGCGACCCGAGGTTGGCTAACGTTCAACCCCGGGGCATGTCTAGGCCTGAAACTTCGAAACATGCAGAGCCGAAGACGACTCCGGATAAACCGTAAGTACTCGAGATTCCTTATCGAAATGGCTTTCTCTGCGTAAGTTTTTACATTCTGAGTTTTGAGTGGAAACTTAAAAAACCAGAGAAATTACCATTTCGAATTTTTTCAAAGCGAGTCCAGAGACCTCAAAGGAGACATGCTCGCATAGTAGCACAAACCCAACCGGTTCGCACCCTGGAACCGTGATAATGTTTTTTCCTTACATTAAATTTATATTTTCTGTTCAGCTACTTGTGAGTGTGCATATTCTAGTTCTGTATGTATTCGTGCTTTTATGTTGTGTTGTCCTGTGGTAGGCTATCTAACATTAAATTTGGATGTGGTGATGAAGTTCCGTAATGCACACTTCGGTTGTTGGTAGCATTGGCGACAGTTGAGGTAGGACTTGTTGCAAATCGCAATATTTTTTTGTTTGTTTGTCTCTTAAATGTTAGTTTCATTGCACTACTGACGTTTTAGTGTTTCGGCACGAAAGACGAAAGTTACGAAACTTCCCAATCCTACATTCCCTTCCCTTCCAGATCCCAGCTTCAGTTGTGTCATTCGGTGTCTTCAGTTGGAGCTTGTTTTTGATGGTTTTTCGAACAAGAATCTAGAGTTCCCACTAGATTCGGGTTCGGTCTCAGAATCGTCAGAAATATATACATGTCCTGTAAATATTCGTAAACGTCTGTCGGATTTTTAAAGTTTCTTCGTGTAAACCTTTGAAAAACGACTTTCGATAAATGATCGGAGAAATGTACTCCACACCCATCCGATGGTAGCTTTTATTATAGTATTTATATAAATTATTCGCTTATATATTAACGGCGTTTTAATATATGCGGAAATTTTTATAAATATAACAAGCTATAATTAAAATCTACTGATAGGTCTTATTAACTAAAACGAACTTCAATTCGTTATATACAGGTGTCGTTAGGAAATAAATCAAATCTCCGGTCTCGATTTGTGGCTCGCAACCTAGTCGCACTCACTCCTGTGGTGCAAACATGAACACGACGTTTGTTACAAACATTTTGTTACATTTTTGGGATGGCGGGGTAATTCTTTCTGGTTGTGGTTTGGGGTGACCCCGGGAGTGTTAGTGTTAGGTTTTAGTGGGTTTTGGGTGTAGGATGGTCTTCGTCTTCGAATTATGCTTCTTCGTGCGTTTCTGCGTTTTTGTTTTCCGCGTTTAACTTGAAACCGTACTTAAAGCTGTTGTAAGCTTTGGTACGGTTTCAAGTTGAGATTACGAAGGACCGGGGTATCCTTCGATAGTCTCCAAATTTTCTTTTCTTACTAATGTGAATTGTTGTAATTGTATTGTTTTCAGAAATTGTCTTGTATTGTATTTTTGTATTTGTATTTTAAATAAAATTTTGTGGTGGTTGTTGTCATTTATTTTTAAATATTTATGCTTTGTAAAGTGTATGATTCATGAATGTATGTAATTTTTTTGACTTGCACGTTAATGTTTCTGTTCAGACTATTTTCAGATTAAGCGAGGAAAATTCATTTGTGTTCGGGTCTTATTATAATGAGGTTCATATTTAGTTTTTGCAATAATCGCAGTTTTGGAGTTTTGATGTTAAAACCTTTTCTTGTATCTTTTTAGGTGACTTATTTTTAGTCACTCCGTTTTTGTCAGTTGCTTTGGCAACTCTTCAGTGGACTCAGAGATCGAATTGTGAGGTCTCTTCGGGTCTAGCGAGTGCTACTTATTAATTAGGTATGTTCGATTTAAATAGTGATTAATGCCGATTTTTTAAAAAAAAAAATTTCTCCAGTCTTTTTTAGGTTTCTCTTTTAGTAGCTCGGTTTTTGGCAAATAGCTGTTTTGGCAACTTATCAGTCGGCTCAAGATGTCAAAATCATTCCTGTCTTGCACTTTCTACTTTTTATTCAGGTATATTCAGTTTAAAAATGGATTAATGTTGATTGTTTTTATAATCACCAGGGATTTTACATTGAACTTCAGCATACTTTGACATTTCTGGTTCTATGTGATGATTTGATGGCAACTTCTATCCAAACTCACGTGGTTTGTATGTTAGTCTTGCATGAGTAATATACAAACCACACATGAGTTTGGATAGAAGTCGCCTTCAAATCATCACATAGAACCAGAAATGTCATTCTAAAAGGTTTGAAAATTTGTGTTAATGATTTGAGTTTGTTTTATTTTAGCTGATGATTTGCCTTCTATGATCTGGTGTCGATTTGTGTTTAGTTCTCGTTATTTCAAAAGTAACATGTTTAAAAAAACTGAATCCGAGGAGAATGTCAAGTTTTTCTTATGTTTTTTCTTTAGAATATTTGGATTTTTTGGCGTTTTGTTTTACTTCCCATTGCCTAATTTAATGTGAAGCTCTTCATTTGGTTGTGCAAGATCTTCTGAATGCCAAAAGGTCTGGCTGCTTTCACCGAACCATTAAATTTTGTAACCCTCAACAGTTGAAATTGATATTTCTTTTGCAGGTTGTTTTCATAACTTTTTCTGCTTATCTCCATCACGAGTGGTAGAGAACATACTACTATTCCTTTATTTTGCATTGTTTTCTGCTTGTTTTGGTGGTAAGCTTTTGTTTTGAAATGCTTGAATTCATCATAACTGGAATGAAATTTTACTTCCTTCTGTTTAATATTAGAACTACTTTGCTTTGGAAAACTTGTGAGGTTCATTCATAAAAAAGACATGGAACTTCTCAGTTTTTGGAGGCCATGAAACTTGTATCTTCAGTTGATTGCTCTTAAAAGTTTCTGCTGATCTCCACTGGACCTGCTGCACATTTTGGCTGTTTCTGTTATAGTAGGCTAATGACTTAATAAGATATCACTTACGAAATTTTTATAAATTTTATGTACAATATTTAATTTTATGAACTGAACTTATTTTAATTGTCTAAAGATTTGGAGGTGGGAAAGCTTTTAAATTTATTATAGTAAAGTACAAATAACAGCTAATCTTGCTGTAAATATTGCTAATGTGATAGCCACTTAAAAGCAACTTGTCAGGGTTTCAATTACGGTGTCAATTACATGAAATTTACATTTAATTAGTTACGTACATAGTGAATTTTTAATTTAGTGTCAATTATAAACAAATTTCAATAATGAAATATGACTGGGGTAGGTGATAGCATAGTGGGTGGATTCTATTAACACTTCCTTTTCTTGTTCTGTTTCAGGAAGATATCGGAGCACACTCACAAAACACGAATCACACATTATTTTCTAACTTCTGTCTTGTTTGTCTCTAATTGTGATTGTTTTTAATTTAAAAAAGTGGCATTGTTAAAATTGCGCCTGGTACGTCAAAAGGTGACGGGGAATTGGTTGTGATTGGGGTAGAATTGGTTAATAAGGACGAATAATTGGAATTGACAATGTTTTTGGGTAGATACATTTTCAGTTTGTGATTTGGCTTTATTCAATTAACTTAATGACTTATGATTCTGAGGCTTGTTATACTTTTTTCTTGATCGAGGTTTTTGTCTTCGAATTCAGTATTTAATGGCTGTTGTAAATATAGTTCCTATATGTGGCTGCTGTAAAGGGGCCATTAGATTATTTGTATGCAAAATAATGCAGTTCAGAACGGATTTAATTCTGGTTCGAATTGACTTAACCTATGAGGAATTACTATTGTCTGTTAATGATATTGATTTACAATATCGGGATTTTTACATTTGGGAAGGGAAGTAGGTATATGAATATTTCGTATTCACTTAGTGTTTGTCACTTGTATTATTTGTTTGAGTTTTTGTTAGGAACTGAATAACAGATAAGGTCTACCTGTTATTTCAATGGGACGTGGTTTTTGTTGCCTGTTGGTATTGCAGGAGATAAATCTGTATCATTCATGTAAGTGATTTTACCATTATTCTGTCGAGTAACAAAAAATCTGTTGCTTTTTCGAATAATAGTGACTTGAATGTTTACTTATTGCACAATAGTTTAGTCTTGATAATATCGTCGATATAATACCTTGTTGTATATTGATGATATTGATACAGTATTTTAATTGTTGGTGGTCGTTTGTGAATATTTACAATTGACATAACATTTTGTCACTTGTATTATAATTTACCTAGTTTGAATTTTTTGAAGGAACTGAATAACAGACAAGATCTACCTGTTATCTCAATGGGACGTGGTTTTTGTTGCCCGTTGGTAGTGCAGGAGATATACCTGTATTATTCATGTAAGTGATTTTACCATTATTCTGTTAAGTAACTAAATCCGTGTTGCTTCTTGAAATAATGTTAAGTCACTTGAATATTGCATAATTTTTTATAGCTTTGATTATTATTGATTTAATCTAGGCTATAAAAGTTGTGTGACTGTCTAAAATATATACAAACATATATGAAATCATATGTGAAATTGGCCAAGTCTTGTGTTAGGCTCTTTACACTTAAACATGTTAGTGTAAGCAGCATTCCATAGGCTTCTGTAGCCAGTTAATAACTTTTAATAGTAAAACTGCCTGAAATTGGCATTCAAACAATTGTTGTAAATTTTGAATGGGCTTGCAAGTGGGTTCTTGAAACACTACCTTTACAGGCTTTATGGTTCATTAATATGGTGGGGTTTAACAGGTTCTTGATATCATGTGTTATTTGTACAGCAACAAGGGCTTGTGATGGTCTAGTGGTTTTTTGGTGTTCCTTAATTTCTGCCTGTTGATAACTCTTAAATTTGTGCCTGCAGTTTTCTCATTCTGTACCTGCCATGAGCTTGTGTCCAACATATTGGGGCTGTTTTCTTTCTGCAGTGGGCTTGTGATAGTATGTTGTGTAATGTTTAGTTTTTTAATTTGCTTTGGGGAAATTTAGGGTTGTGATAAATCTGCTGCTCTATTATTGCATTGATTTGTAAAATGTTGTTGCTGTTTATTAAGTGTTTTGTACTCTGTATTTTATTTTCAACACACAATTACAAAACACTCCACTACATCTTTTGAGTTTTCTAACTACTTTTTCTACTTTTTAGTTGTGGCTTGTGGGTATTTTATATGAAAATGTAGCATGTATTTCATTATGGGAATGTTACTATAATTGATACTAAAAGTATAACGATCCCACGTATTTTATACCATGACAAATGTTACCTATTAATCTTGCAAAAATTATCTTAAATAATACATTATGTAATTGCATTTATTGTGTAATTGACACCTCTGCAAATTGTTTTGTCTTTATTGCATAAATTGTAATTTACTGATTTATTAATGCATTTAACTTTTTTTTACATATCGAACCTAAAATTCGTGACTGTGTAATACTAAAACGTTGTAATTGCTATTAGCTATTTTACAGCTACATTTGCTTACAAAAATCCTAATTAAGTATTTAATGAATCTTTAAAAAAAAATATTTTCTTATACCTAGCATGCACGTTATAATTTAAATATATTTAAATGTGTTCTACAGCAGAGCCCTCTGAAGGGCGAACAATACGTGAGTTATTACAGTTCAATCACAGTGGTAGTATCTTAATACATTTTTTCATTGTTAATTATGGATATTGTTTTAAGTTTGTTATATTTTTAAATTGTTCATACATATATAATTTGATTTTTCACTTTAAATGTATACTCATACTACAGATGTTATAAAAACTGAATCTAAAATGTGTGTATTTCACTATTGAATTTTTTTTAATTTTGTTGTATGGGCTTCCTTAAAAGCCTAGATACATCGTTTAGTTCAAAATTTCTCCGAATGTAGGCGCTGCGATCGTTGTTGATTGAAAAACGGTTTTTTAACGTTTTTTCTCCCGGTTTGAAGTCACATAATTAATAGAAAAATAATGTCGCGTGCTAACCTTATAAAAAGAAAACATTGTGAAGCCAGTAATTAATGCACGTAATAATTATTTTGTTATTGTTCTGAGTTGTTTTTAACGGGAGTTCTTCAAATGTTTGGGTGACGGTTTTTTGCTCCTATGGGACTTAACATGGAGTTTAAAAACGTACGATTTTAAACGTTATTAAAAAGGACTTTTTAAAAATTTATAAAAAGGAAACATCGTGAAGCCAAATACATGAATCATGAATGTATGTGCTAATTATTTTGTTATTGTTCTAATTCAGTTTTAACGAGTTTTTCAAATGTTTGTGGGACGGTTTTTTTGGTCCTATGGGACTTAACATGGAGTTAAAAAGCGAACAATTTTGAACCTTGTTTAAAAATAGAAGGACCTTTTCAAATATTACATAAATCGAGCACGTGAAGAACAATACTTTTTATTGCATTTTGCGCTTTACTGTATTTGAATTGAGCGATTGTGAGGCGATTTCTTTGTTTTAGTAACATTATATATATAATATCCCAGGTCTGTGTATCTGTCTGTCTGTCTTTCTGTCTGAAATAACGCTGTACAACCATTGAAGCACATCGGAATTTATATAAATTTAAATAAATGAAGAAATGAACAGCTTTTTTTTTTTCTCAAGGTCAACTATATGTTGCACGCTTCCCATCCAAGAACCCCATGATATTAAATTGGAGAGGGGGGAAAGGTTGGATGGAAAGTGTAGAAGGGGAAGGGGGGGGGGGCGAGAGAGAAACGTGGAGGGAGGAAAAGTGGGAGGGGGTGACTGAAATTGAAATGAAATTAGTAAAAAAAAAAAAAAAAAAAAACGACGCGCATGCGCACACCAGAGAAAATGAAAAACACATTTTCTATTTCAAATATAAAAAGGGGAGGGGATAATAGTAGCAAAATTAAACTACAGTTTATCACAGGCAATTGTGCCATAAAAACAATTAACCCTAATGGAACATTTTCCTTAAAACCATTTACCCTAATAGAACATTTGCCCTAAAACCACTTGCCCTTAAAAACATTTGCCCTAAAACTATTTGCCCTCAAAGAACATATGCCCTAAAACCAATTACTGTATATTTAGACTACTCATTAGGGGAACATCTCCTTAGGGCAAATGTTTTTTTAGGGCAAATGTCCCTTTAGGGCAAATGTCCCTTTAGGGCAAATGTCCCTTTAGGGCAAATGTCTTTTTAGGGCAAATGTCTTTTTAGGGCAAATGTCTTTTTAGGGCAAATGTCTTTTTAGGGCAAATGTCTTTTTAGGGCAAATGTCTTTTTAGGGCAAATGTCTTTTTAGGGCAAATGTCTTTTTAGGGCAAATGTCTTTTTAGGGCAAATGTCTTTTTAGGGCAAATGTCTTTTTAGGGCAAATGTCTTTTTAGGGCAAATGTCTTTTTAGGGCAATATCTCCCTTTAGGGCAATATCTCCCTTTAGGGCAAATGTTTTTTTAGGGTAAATTGTTTTAGGACAAAAACTTAATCAGATTGAAATTTAAATGAACTGCTTTTTTTTCATGGTCAACTTTATGTTGCATTCTCCCGATCCAAGAATCCAAACAATAGTAAGGACAGGCAAGTAAAGACAGTAAAATACAGTCGTTTTCCCCGCCTTTTTATGAGGGCCAGCAACTTTTCATTATTTTGTTATGTCGTCTGATGTCACATGCCCCGTTCTTTTCAATTTTGAATTGGTTATTTGGTCTGACGTCACATGCCCCGTTCTTTTCAATTTCCAATTGGTTGATATTTGGTCTGACAGTCATAAAGGTGCGGGGCACACGACTGTATCTCCCTGTCTTCACATACCTATAACAATATTAAGGTGCTTATAAAAAACACAAGTGGTCAAGGCGAATTGCTTCATGACAACCGGACAGTCACACAAAAAGAAACTAGATGCTCCCGTCATTTATGACGGGTTACCCCACTAGTTATATAATAACACTCATTTGTCTCGTTGTCGTCTGCTCAAAACAACAAGATGGCGGTGTATCTAGGCTCTTAAGTACTTTATTTTTTTAAATATCGCACAATATACAAATTATCGGAATATCGATATATCAATAATTTTGCCAGCCCTACTACACTCTCACTAGATGGCGCGCTGGTTTCAGAACTTCAACTTTCAGGTATTTGATCAGTTTTTTTTTTGCCGCTTCTTTTGACGCTTCTTGTTAACGTTTACGATAAACGTAACGTTTGCTGACAAAAAAAATGAGATCTATTCCGAATTGGGTAGATAAAATTCAAGACAAAGACAAGACAGAACAATGGTAAATGTTAATAAAATGCTAAAGAAAAACTAATGAAATGAGTTTGTCTGTATATTGGGTGTTGTTGTTGTTTGCCGTTGCTATGGCAACCCAATGTGTAAACTCGGTTAAAACTCATTTGTTTTAATGTACATAAATGATTAATGTCGTTTAATTTAGTATCAACGACGTTGCATTTAAGCCAGATGGTAGTCAGATAATTGTTGCGTCCGGTACGAGAGTTCTCGTGTATTCGACAGAAGACGGAACGTTGATTCAACAGCTGAGAGCTCATAAAGACTTAGTTTACGCCGTTTCCTACTCCAGAGACGGACAGCGGTTCGCCTCTGGATCCAAAGACAAACATGTTATCATTTGGACGTCGAAACTTGAAGGAATTCTCAAATATTCGTAAATCGATGTCGATGCGTTTGTAAAAGTTTCCTTTCTAATCGTTTTCGATTTGGTTATTGGCAGACACAATGATGCGATTCAGTGTTTGGCTTACAATCCGGTGTCGTCTCTGTTGGCCAGTTGTGCAATCAGTGATTTCGGACTCTGGACACCAGAACAGAAGTCCGTTCAGAAGTACAAAGTCGGAAGTCGAGTCACTTCTTGTAGTTGGAGTAATGATGGACAGATTCTTGCTTTGGGTCTTTATAGCGGCATCGTTACGATACGAAACAAAGTATCCGTTTATACAAATGATGAATTGAAACCACCATTAAAATGATATGGGCTTTTTTTTCATATTTTTCAAAGAGTGGCGAAGAAAAGATGCGAATTGAGAGATCTGGAGGTCAACCTGTTTGGTCCATTGCATTTAACCCATCCAAAGAGGAACCGTTGAACGTCCTCTGTATTGCAGATTGGAACCGAACTCTTTCCTTTTATCAGATGAATGGAAAACAGGTTTAGCAAGTGATAGGTTCTAATTTGTTTCGTTTATAACTTCTTGGTTTTTTTCTTTTTAAGGCTTACAAAGATTCAAGTCTTGATTTCGATCCAACTTGTGTGAATTATTTTAACAAGGGCGAATATCTTCTCGTTACTGGTTCGAATCGACAAGTGCTTCTCTATACACGAGAAGGAATCTTTTTAGGTTCAGTTGGTGAACTACAGGAATCGTGGACTTGGTGTTGTCGAGCAAAGTTCGACGGGAACAAGATTGTACGTTGAGTAATCTATATGTTTCTGTTTCGAGCACCTCGTTTTTATAATTGTTATGAATTTGGTCGTTTGAGGTTGTTGGCTGTCAAGATGGAACTCTAGCTTGTTATCAAGTGGTTTTCAGTACAGTCCACGGACTTTACAAGGAACGATATGCGTACCGTGATAATATGACTAATGTCATTGTACAGCACCTTTTAAACGAACAGAGAGGTTATTACAAAATTGAATTCACGCAACCTTTCTTAATATATAAAATCATTTTTATGTTTTGTTTTATTTTTTATAATTAGTTCGAATCAAATGTCGACATATGGTTAAGAAAATAGCCATTTTTAAGAATCGACTAGCTGTGAGTTATGAGAATAATTATTCGTTACGATTGTGTCATTGATTGAGTTGGTTATAACACAACGAATGTTTGTTGTTTTTCCTTTTAAGGTTCAGCTTCCCGAACGCATTATTGTATACGAGTTGTTTAGTGGAGATGGAAACGATATGCATTACAGAGTAAAGGAAAAGATAAACAAGACGATACAGTGTAACTTGCTTGTAGTTTGTACGAATCATGTAGTTTTATGCCAGGTGTGTTTAGATTTGTACCAGTTTAGCTATCACAAACAGCTGTAACATGATATGTTTCTGTTAGGAGCGAAAACTGCAGTGCCTCACTTTCGAAGGCAATCTCGAAAGAGAATGGGTTCTCGAGAGCCTTATACGATATATCAAAGTTATCGGTGGCAGTCCTAGTCGAGAAGGGTTGTTACTCGGTTTAAAAAACGGACAGGTGTTGAAAATCTTCTTGGACAATCCGTTTCCAATTAGTATGGTGAAAATTTCTTCGGCTGTACGTTGTTTGGATCTAAGTGCATCCAGAAATCTATTGGCAGTTGTCGATGAGAACAGCACTTGTATCGCTTTTGATGTGCAAACGAAAGAGATTCTTTTTCAGGTTGTTTCAGCAATGACAAAATATTCAGGGTTGGATAATTTAAATCAATTGATTTAAATTACTGATGAAAATCACCGGTTTTTATTAATAAACTAGTGGGGTAACCCGTCATAAATTACGGGAGCAAAATTCACAGGCAATTGTGCGCATGCGCGTCGTTTTTTCCTTTTTTTACTTCTTTCATTTCAATTTCAGTCACCCCCTCCCACTTTTCTCTCTCTCCCCTTCTACACTTTCCAACCTTTTCCCCTCACCATTCCCACTTTTCTCTCTCTCCTCTTCTGCACTTTCCAACCTCTTCCCCTAACCCCCTCCCACTTTTCTCTCCCCCCCTTCTACACTTTCCAAAAGAAGAGTTCAACATATAGTTGACCTTGAGAAGAAAAAACGGTTCATTTATTCAAATTTATATAAATTCCGACGTGCTTCAATGGTTTTGTTACTCCACACACACACACACACACACACACACACACAGACCTGGGATATTATATATATAATAATTTTTTTTAGATTTTTATCATTAAAAATGATTTTTTTTTTTGCATTTATATCAAAAACTATATAGATAGTGTATATATTTTTTATCTTATAATTAGTCGTTTTACAATCGATTAGTTAACAAATATTTTTTTCTAAAAAAAAATATTAAAATTATTATTTTTTTAAAGAATTAAACAGTTTACAAAATTTAGGTATTTTTTTATATCTGAATAGTTTTATGACAAATCGTATTTTAACAACTTAAACTTAAAATAAACAATTGGCCAAATTTTAGAAATTGAATGTTCTACTTTGATTAAAAAAAAAGGTATTACAGCTGTGATAACTGATTGTAAAACTGCAATAAAATAAGTTAGGCCAAAATATGCACACATGCCTTTTTGAAAAAAAAACCTCCTTGGTGTTTTTTTTACTATTATAAAAATCGTGATTTTTATTGCAACCCTTATGAAAAGTTACATTATCTTATAATTCTTACTAATTTTGGATTCCTTTTTAAAGGAGCCGCATGCGAACAGTGTAGCTTGGAACACTTATTACGAAAACATGATGTGCTTTTCTGGTAATGGTGTTCTCAGCATAAAAGTTGCTGATTTTCCTGTTCATAAGCAAAAACTTCAGGTTAATTAATTGCAAACTTAACAATTTCTTAAGTTCGAGTTAGTTTTTTTTCTTTTGTGATTTCAACTATTTCATTTGTGGATTTTAAGGGTTTCGTAGTTGGATTTTGTGGATCGAAGGTTTTTTGTTTGCATGTGTACGCGATGGCAACTGTGGAAATTCCACAGTCGGCACCCATGTTTCAATATTTGGAAAAAAACATGTTTAGGTGATTTGACAGCGCTTTTTTGGTATTTGTAAAACAAAGATTTAAGGATTTGTTTTTATTTCTATAATGTAGCGAAGCATACAGAGTTGCGTGCCTCGGTGTCACTGACAGTGACTGGGAGGCTTTGGCTCATGCGGCTTTGGATGGTCTAAATTTGGAGATTGCACGGAAATCGTTCATTCGTCTAAAAGATTTGAAATATCTTGAATTAATTCGTAATCTTGAGGTGTGTTTTGAATTTGTTTTTCTTATAAATGGTATTTTAAGGTTACATTTGAAAGTTAGCACTATAATCAGTAAGGCCAAAACAAAAGATGTAAGTGAAATTATGCAAATTTTCAGGGAATTAAACTTGTTTTTATTGCACATAATGATATCACAATGTATCCAAAGAGATTGGATTCGTCATTATGGCGTTTTGTGCATTTTATGCGAACTTTTGGCCTTAATATTCAGTTACTTTTACTTTAGTATTTGTTTCTTTGTCAGAATCTTAAGAAACAAGAAACGGGCAACAAAGAAGACTTATTCTTGGCCGAAGTATGCGCTTATCGTGGCAAGTTTTCCGAAGCGGCACAACTCTATAAGAAATCGAATAAAGCTTCGAAGGCTGTAGATATGTTCACTGATCTTCGCATGTTTGACGAAGCTCAAGAATACGTTGGTAGCGTGTCCATATCGGACGAGGGAGCAATGTTAGATCAGAAAGCATTGGTGAAGAAGAAGGCCGATTGGGCAAGCAATACGAACGAACCACGAACTGCAGCCGAACTGTACATAACTGCTGGAGAATTCGACAAGGCTATCGATATTGCTGGACATCATGGATGGATAGAAATGTAAATTTAGCAAATTGTTTCATCTTGTGATTTTACTCACTTTTTGGGGCTTGTTTTTTTAGGCTCGTCAGCATTGCAAGGAGATTAGATAAAGCCGATAGAAATACTCTTGGTCTGTGTGCCGAGAATTTAAAACTTCTCGAGCAGTTTTCGTATGCGGCCGAAGTTTATGCTAAAATGGGTGACCTGTATGCACTTGCCAAGTTACGGGTCGATGCTAAGCACTGGGAAGAGGTATTTTTTTTAAAAAATAAAATAACCTATTTGCTGTGGTTTGTTGTGTTAATACATTGATACTTTTCTTTTAAATGTCAGGCTTTTATTTTGGCTGACAAACATCCAGAACTTTGCGAGACCATTTACTTGTCGTACGCTCAGGGATTGGCTGAAAAAGATAGGTTCTTGGAGGCGCAAGAAGGTAATTTTAGTTTATGATTCGAACATTAGTTTTACGTGTTTGTGTTTTTTTTTGTAGGTGTTATGTTTAGAATAATTTTTATAATTGTGTCAGTAAAAATTTCAAAATCAAAAAATTGCTTTTAACATTGGTATTGTTTTATTTTTTTTTTAGCCACAATATATTAGTTATAATTATATTTTGTATGCATTTGTTTGCATCTGGAAATTTTTACTTTGATCTGTGGAAAGTTTATTATATCAATAAAATTACAATACAAGATACGTTAAAGTTTAAATATTAACAATCGACAAACGTTTAGAAGTTGCCCCTGTATATCTAAGTAACATTCACTTGCGTTACAGCTCAACTTCTCATCAAAAAACCTAAAACGAACTTCTACAAGAATGTGAATTTCTTTCAAGATTAATTGTTTTTTTAAAGTAGAAAAAGAATGAGTTAAAATAAATTGGGAGCATTTGAGAAAGCAAAAAGACAAAATAAAAAGTTTAGCAGATAAAAAAAATATTTAATGACTGAGGGAAATGTCTATATTTTTAAATATTTGATCTAATTTTCTCTTAATCCACAAAATATGAAAATTAGCCAGTCATTTTTCAAAGGAAAATGAAATATGATTCTAACTCAATATTTTAACAGGATTAGAAAAAAAATAATGGCTTGTTTTTGGAATATATCAAAATATCCAACGTTTTATTCTTACCTTTTGCCTCAACCCAAACTCAAACCGAACTGGACGAAAAGGCGCGTACCTGCGGCGCAAAATAAACTAGTTATGGCTCTGGTAACAAAATGACTCTGAAAGTTTGTTGACATTAATGTGAAGTTTTCAAAGGGAAATAAAGTTAATCAGATGGAAATTTCAAACATTTTGAATCATCAGTTTTATTGTTAAATTTTGAAGTCAATGCCAAGTGTTTTTTTAATGATTTGAAATTTATCATAATTGGGTTTAGAAGGGTTGAATAGTTTTCAGAAGTTCTGAAAAACAAAAAAACAGGAATAGCAAAAAAACACAAAACCGTCAAACATCCCAAAATTGTAAAGAAAACTAAAGAGAGAACAATTCAAAAATCCTAAATTCGTTCAAAATGTATTGAAAAGAGCATCAAACCCCAAGAGAAATCCATACATTATTTATTAGGTATGGAGAAAAAAAACTCTGAATCTGTAATCAAATTTGTGTAATGTTTATTTTCAGCATTTTTGAAAGCTGGTCAGCAACATTTGGCTGCAAAGACTATGAAACAATTAACTGAAAATGCAGTGAATGAAAGCAGATTTGATGATGCTGCTTATTATTACTGGATCTTATCAAAACATAACCTCGAACTAATCGGAGGTAATTTTTACTCAACTATATAAACAGAAGTTTTTTTTTTTAATAAACTCAAATTCAAATTTGACAGTTGGGAATTGTGACGTTGACGAATTGTTGAAGTGTCATAAAGAGTATTGTCGCTATGCCGACATTTATTACGCTTTTCACGTCATTCAAAGATTCATAGTAAGTAGTAATTAAAAATACGTTGTTTTTTTTGTTTTCGTCAATCGTAAAACACTTTTTTCTTGAATTTTCGAAAAGAGATTTAAATCGTTTTAATATATATATATATATCCGATGCAGTTTCTCTGAATTTGTTTCATTAAGACAAATTCAGTTCACTTGATTTGCCTCAAATCTCCGACTGATGCCAATTATGTTACTGTACTTTTGTTTGTTGACAGGACGAACCATTCACATCGTTTATGCCGGAGGCCATCTTTAATATTGCGAGATTTCTCTACCATGAAACTTTAGCCGACTCTCCGTTGGGAGTTTCGAAAGTGTATCCTTCGTATAAAAATGAATACATATTAAGACTACTATAAGGTGATTTCAGAGTGTAGTCGATTCTTAAAGTCTGGTTATTTCTTTCGTTCATGAGCAAAATTAAGAGAAACTTGCCAGAGTATCTGTTTTAAATGGTCTTTTTTTAATTTTTGTCTACTAAAAAAGTTTCTTTTGAATGATATCAAAATGCAAGTTCTAAAACATGTTTAATTACTTCTTAATGCTTCTCATAGAAATGCAAAATAACTAGCTCATTTCAGAAAGGCTTTAAAACATATATTAGTCATATTACTGTATACAGTCGTATTTACCTCTCGTACCCTTGTAAATCATTACACATTTTTGTGACGAATTGATAATTACTTGAAAAAGTGATTTAATTGTAGTAATTCATTACTCATCGGTAAATATCAGCCACGAACACTGAGTGGTATTGCACTGTCATTTCAATTGTCTGTCTTCCGGTTCAGGTGCTGCAACGCATTTTCGAAGTTTGCAATGTCATGAGGATTTATAGAAATCCCTTAACCGCAAACACTCTCAATTGACCTTGCTTTTGAGACGCGCTGTGCACACATTAGATATTTCAAAGTTTAATTATCTTAATTGTTAATCAGATCAACTTTATATGCATTAGCGAAACAAGGAAAGAACCTCGGTGCTTATAAAGTAGCTCGGTTTGCGTACAACAAACTGCAGCAATTGCACATTCCGAGCCGGTTTCAAGAACTGGTCGAACTCGGTACTTTGACAGTTCGTTCTAAACCGTTTCACGATGCAGAGGTTATATACAAAATATCCTAATTTTAACTTATCAAAACTGCAAATTAAATCTTAACTTACTTTACTTTTTTTTGTGATAGGAACTTCTACCGCTTTGTTACCGTTGTTCTACAACGAATCAAGTTTTGAACAATCGTGGAAACCGTTGCATAAATTGTTGCCAACCATTTGTTCATTCATTTGTCTCATTTGGTTAGAAACTTGATGAAAACAAATGAATTATTCAGTTTTATTTACATTATACTTATATTTATTAATTATTCATAGAAATCCTTCCTCTCGTTGAGTTTTTTCTCGAAGACGGTATAAGTGATGACGAAGCTGTGAAACTAATCGAATCTGAAGAAAGCCGCCGCCGTTCTACCAACATGCAAATGGGACGGGATCGCCAGTGGTCAGAAGTTAAAAATGCGCGTAAGTTGAAAAGTAATCATCATTCATTCATAATGACTACTAATGAGCTGTAAGGCCCACAACTTTTATGCAAATATAAATTCAGAAATGTGTAAATATTAAATTATAATTGAGTAAATAGAAAAAAAAAAACCCTCCACAAATGCAAAATGTGCAAGATAATTGTTTGTTTTATGTAAATAAAGCTGATTTTTAAACTCTTTGATTAACTCTGTCTATCTGGAGCGCAAATATGATAAAGCCACCTTAAGTGATTGAGCTACCCTTCTAGTTTCTAAAACACTTTCAAGTTTAAGACTGAATTATCAGAATTTGGGAGGTAATTACACTTTAAATTTAAAAAACTTTTTGTAGAAATTTTTTTCCAACCAAAAAAGGGCTTTTGTTTATATAAGTGAAATTGTGCAAATTTTAAATTATTATGCAATTTGAGCATATTTTGTATTATAAACTGATTGAACAATGCAGGCACTCAAATGGTATCATAATGTACCCAAAAGGGTGCATTTTATGCATATTTTTGGCCGTAGTTATTATGTTGCAAATGCTCTTTATTTAGCTTAAACCAAGAAGCATCCAGTTTTATCATCAGTTTCATTAATTTAATGACATTTTCTTGCAATTCATGATTTTTCATTTTTTTTATCAATGAGTGATATTTGAGTTGATATTTCTGAAACATAAGCTGTTAAAAAGGGGGGGGGGGGTCATTGAAATTCATCTGGTAGAAAGAACTCTTACAAGTATATTAAAAAAAAACTATGTTTAATCAAATTTTCTACAGAATACGAGACTTTGCAACTGGGTGAAACTGAGACAGACTATTCAGATGAAGCCGATCCCTTCACGGCACGGTTGATGAGCTTCGAGGTATGTTTTAACGACGTTACCATTGAAAAACATCTCTCAAGAGTTTGTCTTTCAATCAGCATGTTATTAATACTCATTAAAAGTCGGGGCGTTGTCTTTCTATTTAAAGGGGAAGACGGTAAAAAAGAGCCTATGTTGATAGGTTAATATTATTTCTCTCGCTCATGTTTTGTGTTTCTTCATTGAATTTATAACTAATTTCGAACTGATAATGTCTTTATTAAAATGGTTCATCTGTTTGCTAAACTAGATGAAATTTACGCGATTTTTGACTCCCTCCCTCCTTTCCTCCCTTCTCCTCCTCTTGCTGCTGTTGCTTTTTTATATCCTAATTGATCAATGGATATTGTTGTTATATGTTAGAATTCTATATCAAAAAGCATTTTAAGTTGTTTGTATGACGAGACACATTTTTTGTGACACCAAATCGATTTCTACCATAAATTATAATCGATTTTTTTTGGGGAGTTGGAAGGCTTTCTTTGATTTTTACTGGGATAAAGCAAAAGAAAAATCATCACTTTAATGTAACGTTTATTTAGGTGGTTAAGTTTCAACTTGTGTGATTATGAAATTTATGTTTTCGGCTTTTATTCGAAGCTGATTTCAGAAGAAAATCAAAATTTGTTAGATGCTTCAGTAGAGAAGGTGGAATGTACAAAAGTATTTTGATGTACTTTAATTTTTTAAGTTAGCTTTTGATGGTAATTTGGAACTGTTAAAAATAATAATCCTCGTTAATGTTTGAAAGTGTGCCTAAAAGGTTTTATTTTGAAATATTTTTTCATGAAAAATTACTTTTTGCATGTTTACTTACTATTCTATTTTATTAATAAACTTTTTGAATAAATTTTCTAATCTTTTCATCTATAATTTTCGAAAAAAATTATTAAATTATTTTTTTTAAATTTTGAACTTTTTTTTAAAACGAATTGAATTGAATCTGGAATTGAAATTGCATTGAACTGAATTTAACGAAATTGAATTGAATTTAAAAAAAAACGTTTTAAATTCAAAAAGTTTTCTAAATTATTTTCAACAATTTTTTAAAACATTTTCAAACAAGTTTTTTTTTAAAAAAAGAAATTTTTCAACGTTTTTTTTAAAATAAATTTCAACGTTTTTTAAAAAAAAAACTCAACGTTTTTTAAAAAAAAAAACTCAACGTTTTTAAAAAAAAATATTCAACGTTTTTTAAAAAAAAATTATTTGCAACAAATATTCTGAAATTTTCAATATTTAAAAAACCTTGAAACAAATCTTTAAATAATTTATTCATAATTTTTTCTGTACTAATTTTTTTCTTAAAAGCTCCTGAAAGTTTACTTTACTAAATGTTTCTTTTCAATATGTTAGCAAATTAACTCATAAATTTAAAATGTAAAGTTTAAATTTGATGGTTTTGATCATTCAAAAACATTCGTTAAGAGAAAATTCTAAAAAAAAAATAACACTGCTTAGAATAATTTTTTGCTTGAACGTGTATATATCATTTCAGGAAGGTGGTTCCGAATACAATCCGGTATTGGTCAGTAAACGAGCATTGGCTGCCATGGACCGTACCGACGTGATTATTTTAAAACGATTGAAACCGCTTTGTAATCTTTACTTTCGCAACTTGATGCCGGATGTCTCCATCACTCACTGTCGACACTGCAACAAAGTATTATCGCAAATATATGACTTAATTTAAATTTCGATCCTTTTTCATCTAAAACACGGTTTTTTTTGTTGTTCTCGTCAGCTGTTTCACACCGATGATTACGAGTTGCAAATACTTCAGCACGGCAGGTGTCCTTTTTGTCGTACCATCTCGGAACGCTTACGAGACGACATTTGAAAAGTTCTTTTTTTACCATTATACGAGCGAGAAGGAGGAGAAAAATCTATAAGGTAGTAGGACCACAGTTTTCACTTACTTTTTACTTTACAGTAAAAAAAAAAAAATGTCATGAATCTTATATTGTGTTTCAACTCGTGTCTTTCGCTTAAGACATGAAATTTCCTATCGATTCCTTTCGTATTTGCGATTTCATACATATGTAATATTATGTTAGGTATATATTATGTGATCTACTTTGCAAGAAACCCCTAGTTGTTTGATTTAAATAGTTTTTATTTGCTGATCGTGGAGTGTTTTTCTTTTACTTGAAAAAAAGAAAGAAACATCTTCACGCTGTGGTCTTGATTTGTTTGTTTTTTCGTATTGAATTTTGCTTGTATCTCTTCCATCCTTTTTTGTTGTTGTTGTTGTTGTATACAACAAGTTGCAAAACATCGATGGAAATCTTTTTTTTTTCTTCTTCTTAGCTCTTTTCATCCATTCTTTTGTTGCGATAGGGACAGACCTGTAATTTAATTGATTTGAAATCCCATTTTGATTTGATTTGTACTTTCATTGAAAGTGTCAAAGTTGGATTGACATTTTTTTTTTGTAAGGATTGTCATTTTTTTTTCTATGATAGAAATTCAGTGTACATACAATTTTATAACAAGGGATCTGGTTTTAGGAGGATTTTTTATGGTTGGCGGCAACGCGTTCTTTTCTTAAGGTGGACATACACGGTCCGATTTAGTGTTGAAACCAACAAATTGGATCGTCTATGGCTGAATAAAACTGTTGGTTCCAACATATGGCATAACAAAAGAAGGATGTGCTCTACTGTACTGCAATCCAGCAAAATACAGTACTGGAAGGTTAACCAGGCTCAATCAAGAGGAAATATAAATTAGAATATCTAAAGTCAGGGGTTAAATTAAAAATACATAAATGATAACTGTATGAAATTTGTACGGTATTGGAATTTTAGTGGGGACAAAATGTTAATATGAAATATGTATTTGGTCCCAGTAGCTTAGAAATAGCGTCGAAATTCTTCTTCCTTGTTAACACGAAATTCCTTTAACGCAAAAACATATTCTGGTTTCCACTTTACGTGGTTTTATTTTAAGTATTTAAAATTCCAGGTATATTTTTCTCCAAATAGTGTACATGTAAAGCCCTTAATTATTTTCTGTTTATAGGAAATCATTACTTAAGTTTGACTTTCAATTTTCTTCCTACTTTTTAGTAGATTGATTCTCTTCAAATAGCCATTTTGTTAATTCCTTAAGGTGCATAAATAATTTTGTCGTACATATCAGTGAAATAAATTCAGATTTCTGACCTAATGGACTAAAATTAACGACCAAAGAGCATAAGGGGCTTTGTTCTGTCGTAATTAATTCCGGTTGTTTGTTTACGATTGGCTTAATATTTCTTTTTTATTTTCTAGAGCAAATCAATAATTTTTCCTTGACCAGAAATTATTAAGAGAATTTGGAGAGAAAAAGGGGGGGGGGGGGGGGGGGTGATACATTAGTAAAATATTTATGAATTGTGCTTAATTTTTTTAGTAAAATTGTGATTTTGTGCAGACAGTCTTAAAAGATTCCGGTGGAATTACTTCACACAGTTCATTTAATCTTAGATTTTCTTCTTGTTCATTGTGCGTAAGTTACGAGAGCTCGTACAGTTGTTAAGCACTTAGTGAAATCTGGGTTCGTTTGCGTTTTGGATGTCCCAGGGTATTTTTACTTATCTTTTTGTTGTTGTTGCAGTATATAAAGTGCGTCGAATGATTTAAATTCGCATTTTTATAAGACAGAATCTGGTGTTGACATTTTTATGCAAAAATGAGACAACTTATTAAAAAATTTTTATAATTTATTTGATAATATAGTATAGTTTCCACATTGATATCATTATAGTTAATTTTTTATAGTAATTTTTTTTTAAAAAAGACGGAATTTGGCTGGGTTTTTTTTCACAAGGTAAAAACAGAAAATCAATAATTTCCAACTGTGATAAACGTTTATGCCAGAATTAACCATAAGTTCGAAAATCAGCTGTTCATAAGACCTACTAACAGACTAACAATTTTAAAACTAGAAAGAAAAGTCGAAAAATTATTAACTCTTAATTTGTAATCATTAGGGATCGGATTTTTAGACAATCTCAAGCAAATGTTTCTCAATTTGTGTTCTCAATCCCTTTTAGAGCAACTAACAATTAATTATGGTTGTTTTTTCTATAAAAAACACTGGTTAGAGGCTAGAGCTCTAGTTGGTAACTGAAAGTAACCAGACATCTAGCCTCTAACCAGCCTTTTTTAATTAGAAAAAACAATTGCAGTTGCTCTAATAATGATTACTTCACAATTGACACCTTGAGCCACAAATTCAGAAACATTTGTTTAATATATTGCATACAAATCCGAGCTCTATAGTAGTCATAGTTTTTGTATGTTTGGCTATTTTATGGGTCACTGTGTATTTTCGTAATCCAGTATGTGAGAATCTCTTCAAAATTTTTTTTATTTTCAATTGTTCATTTTTATTTTGGAGTAAGAAGTGATTGAACAGTGAACACTTTGGTGTATCTGTGAATGAATGAAGGAATGATTAATGTCAAAATATGAAGAAATATTGAATTTTTTGTTAGGATTAGTTAGGATAAATATTAGGTTTCGTGGGTTAGTTAGTTAATAGTATATGTATGTGATTTGTAGCCTCTGTCCAAACAATAAATTGACAAACGACTTTATATTTTTAGTTCTTTTTGACATCACATTATTGCATGGGATTTATTTCAAATGTTGAGAATACAAAAAAAAAATAGGATGGCTCATCGTATTTCATATACATCACTATTTATAATTCATGTATATACCCAAAAAAAAGAAACCTTTGAAAAATAGAAATAAATTACCGAATAACAAAGCATTTTCAGGTGAAAATATATTTTATAAAAAAAATATGAAATATTATATTGTAGATTGTGTATTATTTACCCGTATATTTCAATGCAAGCATAACTAATGAAAGTTTTATCACAATTTTTGTTTGTCTCCATTTTATTCATTATTAGGCAGTTTTTTTAGGTATTAATTTCATGATGTTATTTTAGAGTGCTTTTTTTAATCATCAAAGGAAAAGTTTGAACATTTGTTTAAATTAAATTAGGTGGAATTATTTCAGATTAATATAAGGAAATCAATCTAATATTGATTTATTTTTCTAGCACGTTTTTCAGTCGACTATTAGATAATTATTTTAAAACGTGTTTCAATGAAATTACCTCTTAAGGCCCTGTTTTCACTTAACACAATTTATTAAACGGTGAAAATTTCAACTTTCAAAAGAAGTTTATTAAATTATATTGCTTTTGTTGGACAATATAATTATTAATTATACTATTAGGAGGAAAACAATTCGACGTGAGAGCACAAAGGTGGCCCTACCTTACTCACTATAATGGTTTACTTTAGTATGTTAGGTCAGCTGAAGTGAGAAAACCCCTCTCGTCCTACCCGTTTTAACTAAACCATAAATTGACATTTCTCGTTAATATTTAGAGTAAAAAGTAGTGTTGTTTTGAGAGGTTTAGCTGTGTATAGTTTAATCTACATCTTATTAAAATGCATGACTTTACCTGTAATGGTGAATGATTGAAGGAAATTCTAAAATAGAAAATCAACAAAACCAAAGAGAAATTTAACAATGTGATGACAAGAATCATACAAGTTGAAAACAAATTCAACTAGTTGAAAAGTTGAAAGTTTTCAACTTTACTTTAAACTTAATTTTGAACGTTTTTTTTCAGTTTAAAACGCATTTTGACAATCATTTTCATCAAGTGGAAACAGGGTATAATTTAGCTAACTTAATATTAATAATTTGTTCGTTTTTTTTTAAAGAAACTGGAACTTTTTTCTGTAAACTTTTTTTCTCTTTGGTTTTTATGGATAGTGGAATTGTTTCCTTTTTTTTTCTTCTCTCTTCTAAATTTGTGGTTGCTGTCAAATGTAAAAGCTACCTTAGCTTTCAATCATAAAACCCATGGGATTAGAGGTTTTTTTTCTATACCCATGACATGATTATAAATACAGTACAGAAAGAATATATAGGATCATTGTTGAGTTCACAGTAGGCAACATTTTCGATCAATGTGTAACAATAAACTGTAGATAGAAGTATATATATTTTTTTTTAAAAAAAAAAAGGGTATTTCATATCATAAAACGCTTTAGTTACAAATTACAGTTGTGGTTTTGTTCTAATTGGGCAATTACTGTCAATGATTGAATGGTACCCTAAAATGGTTTTATGTGGATTTGATTGTTAAACACTTAATTCCCAATTAACACTCATATTAGAAAATGGACGTGAATTTTTATGAAAGCAAAAACTAACTACTTAATTGGTTTTTCCATTGACATTTCATAAAAACTATTTTCGCCTTTTTCAAACTTGTCATTGTTTATTTTTAAAAAAAATATCATGAAAAAACTTTTAACATTATCTACCAACTATTCTAGTTTCTAAAAGACTTTGAATTTTTTTCGTATTGTTTTTTTTTTTCTGAAAAAGATGTTCGCTTGAAAAATATATTTTGTTTCAAAACCGCGGGTTGGTGGGAAAAGAAAGACCTCCTATAGAATTATAATAACCACTATTCAGCCACCTCTTAAGTAAAGAAATATTACAATTGCATAAAAGTAAATGAAAGCTGTTAAATTACTCATTTTGGTTCATTGAGTTTTGTTGAATCCCCTTTTTCTTCTAATTTGAAATATTTGGTTAGACCTCACTGGATAAATTAATTGGATAAATGCACACACTATAGTTAATTGAGAAGGTTTTATTGCGGGGTTCGTAATGGGAAAAAGGATCTTCATGAAGAAAAAAAAAGTCAACTGAAAATTACTGTTAGTTGGTGAACCGTAAAGAGAAATTCATTAACTTTTGCTTGGATAACCTTTTCAATTTATCATCATCAAGTTATCACTTATCTTAATCTATTAATAATTTAATTCAAAATTTAAAAAAAAGGATAATTGTGAGTTAAACTTCAATTTTTGAACCCTCAAAGATAGGTTCCAACACAGAAAAACCTTTTGTTTTATTGAATACCTTAGGATGGAATAAGAAACAGGCAATTAGAAATCGGGACAAACAGAAGTTGGCTCCGCCCTTTTTATGACAAACGCAACTTCTAATTGGTTAGTTATGTGTTAGCTCCGCAATTTTCAACGTCGAACCACACAACAAACCAATTAGAAGTTGCCGGTCGTCATAAAAAGGGCGGAGACAACTTCTGTTTGTCCCGATTTCTAATTGTTTGTGGATAAGAATACATTAGTTCAGATGGTTCACATTGAAATTCAAGTGCCAAGATTATCTTTTGACTTTGGGTATTCGTTACTTATTTGTTATTATTAGTTAATAATTTGCAATTGGAGTTAGATGCAATTTATTAAAAAAAATCTTCGCCTTGATATTAGGTTTTTTTTTTCGTAGGAAAGGGGGGGGGGGGTCTTATTCGTCTTTTTGGAAAGCAATTTTGTGGTTTTCTTGGTTTTTAAATTGCGAGGCTTTTAAAGTACAATGTGTGTGTCTTTTCATAGTAATTGTATAAGACTTAATTCAATTTCAAGTTATATAGGAGTCAAAAAAGGTTTTTGTTTGTACAGAAAAGGACTCAGTGTTAAAAGGAAAGCTCTAAAAATTTCAGGAATTTTTCCGAACACGATTTGTCCTTCAATTTTACCCATAAGAAGCTTTTTGAATTTGCACTAAAAAAGGCACTTTTGGGTAAAACTTACTACTGTGAAAATGAAATTGTGGTTTTGCTTCTCTCTTGAAACATTATCATGATTCTGATGCCGTGCTCTGTCGCTTATGATGGACTCATAAATAGATGGATGATGATGACCAATGGTCAAGAGTAGAGTGCCAAATTTGTGTCATCCCCACCCCCACCTCCTCCTCTATACTTAAAATACAAAAGTTACACACGTGTATAGAATGTATGATCATAATGATAACGATTGTGAAAAGGTTGTCATGACAACACAAGTTCAGATTTCATTACAAATTACTGGTGTGATCAAGCGAGATCATTTAGGTAATTGTGTCTTATGTCTTGCTATTTTTAAAGCTTTTTTTTTATCAATTTTATAGTTCATTAATTTTTCATTAGTTTAAGGGGGAATAAATGAATGTCAAAGAGGAAATTGGTTCAGTTGATTTTTCTCTTAAAAAATTGTTTGAAACATAAATGTGTCCAGTTTCAATTTGATTTTACAGCTCTAGTAAATACGAAACATATTTAGAATTTTTTTTGAGTAATTTTTTTTTCTACAGATTTTGTGTCTGAATTTTCTGAAAAATTTAAAATATTTTAATAATTTGAATCCCTTGAATTCTGGTTATATTCTGTATTTTTGAAAACTTTATTCAGAAAAAAATTAAGCGTGTATTAAAAACTAGAAGAGTAAGTGATTGTCTTCAGAATATTTTATGATATCTTTTAAAAAAAAGAAACTTTTTATGGTTCTTATAAGATGATTTTTATCTATATCATAAATTGAAATGAAAAAAAAAAACGAAAATGGAAAATTTGAAATTGCCATAAAAAAGTTTATTCTTAAAGATTGTAATATCAACATTCATTCCCTTAGGTGTGATTCATTTATTCTTCAATTTTCTAAAAAAAAAATCTTTCAATTTCTAGAATAGTTCCTTTTTCTTTCATACGCATATTTTCTAATGACACTGGTATTCAAAAATGTAAGATTTATTATTTTACAAATATTTTTACTGATGAATTAAATTTTAAAATCGCAATTCAAGTAAATACTGGTAACATTTATATTAAAATAATTTTACATAATAAATCTTATTATTTAGTTATGTTTTTTTTTTAAATATCAACTAAATGGTTTATTTTGAAATTATCATTTTAAAATGTGACTTTAGATGGTTTTTTTTTTTGTATTTATTAATTTAAATTAACTAAATTTCTGATTTTGTTGAATATTTTTTTTATTCAAATGGAAAATGATTTGTGTTGTTGAACACATCCTGTAATATGTTATTCATATTTTCAGGATGTGGTTCAGTTAGGATCTATATGCCCATTTGTCACAATTGTTGTCATTCAAATGAATCAAAAACTCTAAAGTAATAAAAAAGGTTTATGTGTTGAAATGATAGAAAATAAGTTTTCCATCTATTCATCTTTTATTTGGGATATATGGTTTGATATTTTTAGATATATTATTACTTATTAGCTTTGTGTTTCATGTAGAGATAACTATCAAAATTTCGCTATTTGGTGTCAAAATACGAATGTTTCAAACTGGTGAATTCTTGTTCCTTTTTCTTTTTTTTCATTTTATGTTAGGATTTGGGTTGTAATATTATGATAGGATCCATATTTATATTACATCGAGAGACCCATATTAAAAAAAATAGATAGCCTCTTCTAGCACTTGTTCTTCAATTTTTGAATCTTTTGAAATTGGTTTTTATCTAAAGACAAAGGTACTATTTTATTGATCACAGTTGGAACCCTGCTCAGATGAGTTCAAGTGGAAGTTTTAGGGCCAAGTGTCTTTCTTTAATTTGAGCTGCATAGTTTTTGACAAAATGTTATTCATAGGATTTTATTACAGGGGCGGAGTGAGAAAAATGAAATGGCTCGAGAAAAATTCGGCTTGGCTTTAATTAGTAAGAAACTCCAAAAAATGCCTAAGAACCAGGGCTGGATTAGCCATTGGGCTAAAAGGGCTGCAGCCCAGAGCCCACGAATATTGAGGGGCCCCCAAAATCGTGGTATTATTTTTTTTAACGACTGTAATTACTGTAAATTGACAATTTTTTGCAAATGATCAAAGGAGCTCATTATTGTCACAGTTGTGTAACTCCTTATGAGGTAAAAAATAACTGAAAGTCTGAAAAAGAAAACCAATACTAGTAAGGTTTACGTCATTTATGGAAGGGGGCCCCCATATATTAGCCCAGGGCCCCCCGTGTAGGCTGATCGGGACCTGCTAAGAACTCATTAATTTTAAATTTAAGCGTATTTTCTTTTATAAAAATTACATATGGTGGGTGCTAATTTCATTTTCTCTAAAATAAAATTTTCAACTTGTGGCATTTTGCACAATTTTTAGCGAGCAAAAAAAAAACAAGTAGTTTTCACTTTTTTTTACCTCAAAAATGTATAATTTTATTTTTTTTGAATTTACTATTAAAAAACTTCAGATTTCTGATTTTTTTTTTCTTTTGCGATTTTTAAACTTTTATGGAATTTCGTCATAAAACCGGCCCTCAAACTATAAACGGCCCATGGGGAAAACGCCCAATTGCCCGATAGACCAGTCCACTGCTGAATTTTAAATCTGTAAATGATTTTCTTAATTTTTGTTGCACAATTAGTTATAATGAAAAATTTATTTTTATATAAAAAATATTATGTTGAGATTTTTGTCGAAATGATCGAAAAATTATTTTTATTAAATATGTAAGTTGATATTCGAATATTTTTTTGAAGTCCGAAATATGTCTAAATTAGTTGAAAATGTAGCTGGTGGTCATAAATAGGTAGGTGGGTAGGTAGTACAGTAGGGTTGTACTTACGTTTTCACGTTAAAAAAATTGTGATTGGTAACAGTTTTTAAATATATTTTTGTGACAGGTGGTTGGTTGCTCACAAAGGGTAACCTGTAAACATTTTAAATTCTATTGAATAATTTAATCAGACATAAATAAATACGTCACACAATACAAAAAAGAAAATATGACAAGAAACAATATTGTTTTTTGTTTACTTTGTGAAAAAAACAATTTCTTTTCTGTTCAAATTTGGAAAGATAGAATTTTTTTTAAAAAAAGTTTTTGGTTATCAAACTCACAGTAGAAAAGACACATATCAAATTCTATGTAACCTTTTTTTTTACTTTGAAGTAAAAATCGAGTTGAGAATCAATGTTTTACAATAGATTTGTTTTTATATAGAAAAAAAAATTTCAACTCCTAAATTTGATTATAAGTGAGAAAAAAAAAGCCTTATAACTTGTAGCGCCTATTGTAAATTGAGAACAGGAAATTGTTATTGAACAATTTCGACGTTTTTTTATTTGAAAAAAAAAAATCGTTTGTTGAACTTTACAATAAGGAATTCTTATAATATTTGAAAAATAGAAAACAGAGCAACATTTTACAAGGTGGATGGATATATGATCATATATCGCTGGATTGGATTGGATCTTTAAATCGTTTTGAGTAGAAGAACTTGAGAACGGACAGAGATTTTTTAGATTCTGTTTTTTTGTTTACGGTGTAATATTATGTCAATATACTCTGAACGTGAACAATCTGTAAAGGTTAAACTGAATATTTGCTTTCTCTGTAGCCTGTGTAAAGCTGCAGCTTGATTTTGCTTTACAATTTCGAGCAACAAATCATTGCATCGAAATCTAATCTCTTAACTTTCTCAGAAAGTGATATCATTTGTGTATTTAGCTGCTACTTCATAACCACCTTGATTTACCTTTTCGCTTTTATTGAAATCTGATTGGTCGATTTGATTTTTAACATTGTGATCTACTTCTAGTATCAAAAAAGGTGAAAACCAAACGGAAGCTAGTGAAGGCTAACAACAGCAGTTTGCTTTTTAAAGATGCATTAAAAAGTAAACGTTGAGCGATTTGAAACGCTACTAAAAGCACTGCAAAGCTTAGCTTTCAAGGTACGGAAAGCGATGCAAAGCTTAGCTTTAAAGCAACAGAAAGCGATTCAAAGCTTAGCTTTAAAGCAACAGAAAGCGATTCAAAGTTCAGCTTTAAAGCTGCAAAAAACGATTCAAAGTTCAGCTTTAAAGCAATGTAAAGCTTATCTTTAAAGCTGCAAAAATCAATTCAAAGCTCAGCTTTAAGGCAACAAAAAACTTAACTTGAGCAGAGAATTTTGTCGACTTGAATTTTTTTTTCGAGCAAATTATAATTCAATTTACTGAAATTTGAAACAAATTTATCCTATTATTATGAACCATATATTAATAATAGTTATATATTAATAGTCAACTTCCTAGTTGTATTTAAATTTATGGTTATTTCATATTTAAATAATTCTTTCAGGCGTTGCTTTTTTGTTGTTCATAAAAAGGTGTCTATGTGTGGTTCATTGAATCCCTTGTTTCCTTTTCGGTTTCTTTTGGAGGATTTAATTTAAAACCTTTTTCAAGATTTTTTCAATAAGAATTGAATGTCCAGTAGAATTTTTCACTCGGTTGTCGCCAAAAGCAGAATATTTATTTGAAGAAATATTTTTAAGAGTACTCTGAACAAGATAGACACACACACAAAATAATAATAATAATAATAATAATAATAAAAAAAAGTGTGATGGACATATGAAAAGTCCAGTGTTTTGGTGATGGTCCGCTTGTAAATGTAAATGTAGAAGTAGTCGTAGTCTATTTGTTGGTCATAATTTTGCCTGAAGCTCAATATATGGATAAGTTGTCATGTTTTTACATGGTGAAAATATATATTCCAACGTTCAATCTTCATTTGTCACTGTCCTCACTGTGTAACTATGGACGACTATTACAATACACCCGTAGAAAAAAAAAATATGACAATAGTATTATTTTCTGTTCTATTCAGTTGCAAACAATTGTTACTTTTCTTTACCCCGTTTTTTTCTTTCTCGTTCTCTCTCCACAGTTAATTCATTCAACCGTGAAATAAGAAAGTAGTTGTAGCTTATGACGAAGCGTTTATAATACTTTCTTTTAGATCAATATGACTAATAGTTGGCGCTAAAAGATATATTTTATATAATATACAGAGAATCTATGTATTTATATAAAAAAATGTCTTAATTCAACTCACAATTTAGCTTGAAATAGCTGAAATTTCAGTCCATTTTTTTTTTGCTTTACTTCAAAATGTTCGGGGCTTTTCTATTAAATCTCGTTTTTTTTCTTTCTAGAAAATGTATTAAAATTTCTAAAATATATTTGTATAATTTATCATTTTATAATAGTCAATAATATATTGAAAAGTTAACTTTAAATAATAATTTATTTCAGTCTCAAGTAGTGCATTGTGTACTTATGAATACAATCATATTAAATACTAGTGGGGTAACCCGTCATAAATGACGGGAGCAAAATTCACAGGCAATTGTGCACATGGGCATCGTTTTTTCCTTCTTTTACTCTTTTCATTTCAATTTCAGTAACCCCCCCTTCCACTTTTCTCTCTCTCTCTCCCCTTCTACACTTTCCAACCTTTTCCCCTTCTACACTTTCCAACCTTTTCCCCTTCTACACTTTCCAACCTTTCCCCTTCTACACTTTCCAACCTTTTCCTTTCTACACTTTCCGACCTTTTTCCCTTCTACACTTTCCAACCTTTTCCCCTTCTACACTTTCCAACCTTTTCCCCTCACCCCCTCCCACTTTTCTCTCTCTCTCTCTCTCTCTCTCTCTCTCTCTCTCTCTCTCTCTCTCTCCCCCCTTCTACACTTTTCAAAGGAAGAGTTCAACATATAGTTGACCTTGAGAGATAAAAAACGGTTCATTTATTCAAATTTATATAAATTCCGACGTGCTTCAATGGTTTTGTTACTCCACACACACACACACACACACACACACAGACCTGGGATATTATATAATTATAATTATTGAATTATTGAATTTTAAAAATTAATGATTCTTATACCTTGTGACACACACATGAGTTAAATGAATTCAAATTAAATGTGTTTAGGTGAATTTATACGGAATCCAGTTAAGGACATGAACACCAAATAAAAAGTTGACTTTATTATTAATATTTTAAATTGAAATATTAAATCAATAGTTTATATATAATATTTAAGTATTAATCTCAATGTTTTCAGATTATTAACTGAATAAATTGAATTCGATGACATATTGTTTGTTTGTCTTTCACAGAGGGCTCTGTAGAACACGTTTATTATTTAAATGCATTTAAATTATCAGCTGTGTGTGTGTACTAGGTATTAGTTTCTTATCATAAGCTGTTTATTTCATGGATTATAATTGAAATAATTTTTCTTGTAAAACTATTCAAATATAACAATATAATATTTTTCTGATTGCATTAATTACAATATGAATGGCAGTTTTAAATAAATTATTATTTTAATTTCTTAAATAATATATTTTAAAAAAATAAAATCCTGATTGCTGTAGCAAAATGAATGCAATTTACTAACATTTTCCAGAAAAGTTTTAAATATCTATGTTTGCGTAGATTATTTCATTGGTTGTACTTGTAGTTTTTACAATATGACAACTTATTACAAATTTGTACACTAATTAGCTCTTTGTCATTGATTATTAGGCATTTTCTATAATATCCCATCTATACACCCGTACATATACTAACAATATATTATTGTTATTGTACTGGTGTCTATTGGGATTTGATGATGAGTGTTATTTGATGATCATTCGCAACCTCATAATACAGTTCCACTTATCCACTCCATGCATGATTAAGAATAAAATTGATGGTTATTATTATTAATATATCTACAATGGACATCCGTTTTATTTCATGGCCTTGTCCATGCTTTATAATTCTTTTGTCTTTATTTGGGGAAATTTACGAGCCAGATGATATCGCAACAATATATATTACTGTCAATCTGCAGATTGCCTAGGCAATGAGCAAAACAATGAACCTGCTAGCGAATCTGCAACATTCAACACACTTAAAATGTGTATTGGATTTTGCAGATTCACTAGCAGTTTGTGCAGATTGACTGATTCCGCAGTAAAATATGTATGTATATAGACATTACTGTATATGTACAATAGGCTTACTAGGAAGACCTTGTGTAGTATGTATAAATAAAACCTAGAGATGAAGTAATGTAATAAACAAAGATTGTGGTTATTCTGACACCACAGGTCAGTTTTATTTTTCTGATGGTTCAGAATGTAATAAATGTACGGTTATTTATTTTCGAATTGACCGTGAAGCTGATTGTGTGGTTCCCGTTTCAATAATAATAAAAAAAATGATACAATTGAAATAATTGAATGAATAACGTTGGCTTTTGGCTTCAATTTTCAGTTTCAGAACAATGTTTATTCATATTATTTTATAGAATAGTGTATTATAAACTAGAAAAGCGAATAAAAAAAACATAAAAGTATTTTTTTTTTCTGCTTATATATTTAAAAATGAACTTTTTATCAAGTTTTTTGTTAAAAAAAAAATTTGCCAATCATATTTCCGTTCAATTTGAAGTGAAAACAATCTTTGACATTTTCATACTGTCATAAATGACATTATTAGGAAATTATGTTCATTTATTCGGTTCCTAAGTCACTTGTGATTTAGGTGAAATATTTTTAAGTGATTTTTTTAGATGAAGTTGTTTAGGTGAAAAAAATATTTAGATGAAAGAGAATACCATCATTCATAAAATTGGTGTAAAGGATGCTTTCAGCTCAGACCACCAGACCCAAAATGAGACCAATGAAACTCTTGTCAAAAGTGGACTTCAGTAATAAAAAAAAAGCGACGCGCAACATGTGTCACTTTTAGTTTAGGTAAAGTGATATATTTTTTTAAATGACACAAAGCAGTTGAAGTGATTCATTTTCGCGTAAATTTAAAGAAACACAACACACAGGTATTCTCAATTTAAACACCAATGTAACAACAATCACATATTCTTGTACGAGGCTCGTACAATACATACACAGTTTATATTGACACACATTTTTTTGTAGAAATAATGTTATATCTATTCTTCAAAAAAATACAAGAATGGGTTTTCTTAAAAAATACTTAAGATTGTATTTTTTTATAATGATTCCTGATGTGTGTCAAAATTTATTGGTTTCAAGAGAATTGTTAGAGAAAAAAAACTTCATAAAAGCTTCCTATTTTGAACATGATAATAAAAGAAAAACTCATGTTTTCATTTCTAATAAACGAAAATGTTACAAAGAATCTTTTTAGACGTTTTTGGACATTTTAGACTTTTAAGCTTTTCTTAAGTGTTATTTCTTATTTTGAAAGTATTTGATTCATCAATTGTTATGACAGTTAATATCGAAGTGCTTTTTCTTGGACATTCTTTGGACAATTACACCAAATGTCCAACGATTACACCAAAAATGTCCAACAATTACACAAAATGTCCTAAATATTTTCATCAAATGAACATTGACCTAAAAAAAGTTATTCTAATCTAGTTTTTTTTTAATATTAAACATTTTTCACCTAAACATCTAATGCACCTAAAACAAATTGTCTGAAGTTATTTTTCATTTAATTGTTGTTCTTCGAAACCATTTTAAATAAATAAATTTGCATACAATGCTTTATACCTAAAATAAAACTAGTTTCGATGCAAATTGAGATTGTGAAACTTTGCTTTTTTTAAGGACCCTGTTTCCACTTGGCGAAAATGATATTTAAAACTAGAATAAATTACAAAAAATAGTCCAAAAATTAGGTTCAAAGTGAAGTTCAGTAATTTTTACTTTTCAATTAATTAGTTGTTTGTTTTCATCTTGTGTGCCTGGAGGGATTTTTCTAAAAATTCTGCGTTGAGCTGAAAAATGTACACAAATGAAACTATAATAAATTCGCAACGTGGTTTTCATAATGAATAAATAAAAAAAGTATCAAAATTATGATCATAATATACCATCTTATTTTAAACATTAGCATTTTTGTCAAGTTGAAAATTATAAGTTGTTACACTTTATATTATTATTTATTAACGTTTAAGTAACAAAATGTGTTTTTTCTTCTTCAAATTGAGAGATAGTCGTATGAAGAAGATTACTTTTAAAGATAAAGTCATGAAAGTATTTATATTCTGGTTTCTAACGCATTTTGAATTATTTAAATTTACATTTATTTTATCGAAGATATGTCTTAATCTTGAACCAAGGAGACGGATTTTTTTCTCCCCCGTGACTCGTTTCATATAATCTCAGCCTGTTAGAAGGCAATCACTGCTAGTTCAAGTAGAATTGAATTTTGAAAAGATAACTCAAATAAATGTATTAAATGTTAACCATGACTTATAAATAGTGTGAGCTTTTGACATCAACCAATATTTTATTACCAACCTTTAGATGACATTTTCTACTTTTCGTTTCTTCTCTGAGCAGTATGACACCTGCACAGAGAAGATCCGAGCTGTAGAGAGAGCTGGATGGAGATAGATTGAAGTCACTCTTCTGCATGGGGGTGAAATCAATGCAGGAGAGTGGCGGCCATCTCTCTCTCTTCCGGTTGATGCTGATATACATCTTCTCCATCGGTATTCCGACTAGAGAAGATGTTGTAGCTGCTGAGAATCGTATAGCTCCTGCCCTATGAAACCTCCGGCCTCTGAAGAGAAGTTATTAGCATAAAGACATAGAGACAACGCTACTTCTTATTACAACACTTTTATTCATTCCTTGTAAGAAGTACAGATACAAGGGTGAATAGTAAAATACTAACTGGAAATCCTCAGGCCCATGATTTGGAATGTATCGCAAAAACAGGCAAAGGAAAGAACTGAGGAACAAAGAGGAACATGGTCCTTTTATACCTTGGACCTGTGTACACCTGCGAGGTGTAACCAGGTCCAAGTGACCATGGTCCTTTACGTATCAATCCGCCACTTGGGCATGAGTCAGAAAGGTGAGTCAGAGAGGAGGGAGGGACGGTTGAGAGTTGTTTACCCCCCAGGCTATGGTTTTGGCGGGATCACGATTTACAGGGTGTTACATACCCTCCAACTTTGCTTGGAGTACGTCCTCGTACTCCAGCCAAGGGTGGAAGGTTTTCAAGTTACGCAGCGGGGAGACATGGGTGGCTGAGGACTTACCGTGTACAGAGGTGGTTATGGAAAGGCACTGGCACCGAAGTGTCAGCGCCCTTAAAAATTGGAAAAGGCTGAAAACATAAAACAAAGATAATTAATGCTCGCTGAGTGGCGAGCCGCTATTGAAATCTAAAAAGAAAAGAACAGTTGCAACGTATTTTATTTTTTTATAAATTTTTCGATAATGCCACCCGGATGGGTGGCAACCACATGAGTACATGTGGCGCGCAGCTATCCCTGCTGCGGAGGGTGGGGAGGATCCTGGGTCCATGAACCGTACGGGGGGGTAATCCCGCCGGACCTGGCCTCATCGGTAGCTGGATGCGGCAGACAGCCATTGTCCCTGGTCGTCAGGTAGATCCCGGTGGAAGATATTGAAGATGTCCCGGTCCCCGATAATCTTGCGGGAGGACCGCTTGTTGTACAGTGTAGCCCAAGCGGCGTCCCATAAGACGGCGATTCGGTAACGAGGATCCGGTTCCGGAATGTAGTGACGGCTGGTACGGAACGTCTGTCCAGCTGGCAGTCTAAAGACGGAGTTGACGAAAGCTCCCAAAAGGGCTTCCGTGGCTTCATCGATGGCATCTCCGGCGAAACTGGTGGTTTCAACAATCCGTCTTCTTGGGAAGACGATGGTGATGAGGACACTTGTTAGGCGGGAGAGTCCCACGACATATCGCTCCCGGGGAGGGAGGTCCAGACGGGGAAACCCTTCCTCCAAAGAGAAGTGTCCTACGTAAAGGGTGTTGGCCGAGCGCACTTCGCGCTGCCAAGTGACCCACCGATTGTTGAGCAATCTCTCGCCGGAGGTGGCTGCACGGAACGGATGATCCAGCGGTAACCGCCCCAGAGTAGCCCCGGCATGGGGTACAGTGGGCGGTGCGGCTGGTCGGGCTGGTGTTGGAGCCGCAGGTTCCAAAGAAACTGATGCGCCCGTGATAGGCCTGGCATGGCGCAAGGCGGACCGGGCCATATCGCGGGCCCGCTGACGTAGTCGCTTCGATGCCGACTTCCTGCTCAGCGCCTCCAGTGGCTTGGCACTTCCTGGTGCACGGCCCAGTGCTTCCATGGGGTCACCTCCCTGTCGCATGACGTCTTGCAGAAGGTTTGTGATGGCCTTCTGTTTTTTCAAGAACGCGGCACGCTCTGCGGAAGGTGGCGGCATCAAAGGTGTAGGCGTAGGTTGTCCAGAAGGGCGGCCCGGAGGTGGCGGAGGAGGAGAGCGACGCGGGACCCAAGTAGGAGGGCCCCGAGTTTCATAGCGATGGTCGCGGTCCAGTTGGACTCGGTGATCCTGTAGGTCTTGCCTGACCCTTGGGTCGAAGTTATTACGCGGCGGAGGGCCGCGTCCAGAGGAACCACGTTGTTCCTGCTGACTTCTTCCGTCGGGTCGGCGTCGGGGCGAAAGATGGGAACCACGTGGCGAAGAGCGACGTGGTTGTGGCCGTTGAAGAGAGTCTCGAGGAGAGTGGTGGCCCCTGTAGGACTGTTGAGGCTCCTTGGGGCGAGCCCCAGTGGGAACCTGAACACGAACAGGTTGGGGAACCACCACTATGGAAGGTAGCTTTGGAGTCGGAGTTGGTGTGGCGGCCTCGCTGCGTGGAGGCGTGGCACATCGGGAGGTTGGTGGTGACGATAATGGTGTATGAGGAGGAGGCGGCGGAGTGATTGACGGCACCGGTGAGCAGTGTTGGAAAGGCTCTGGTGGCGTTATGGGTGGAGAAGGAGATGTGGAGAGGCCAGTTGTCAGGGTTGCTGGCGAGTTTGAGGATGGAGGCGATGACGTGGCCGATGACGTAACTGGGGCGGCTTCTTGGAGTCGGGCCTCGATTCGCAGGAGCTCCTCCTTCGGGAGTTGCGCCGTACACGGTAAGCCCAGCTCGACAAGGCGGGCGCAAACCGCACGGAGGTACGCCAGATTGTCCTCCCCTTCCTTTTTATCTCTGGCTGCCTGGCGAAGGGCAGCCTCCCTCTGCATCTCCAAGTGGAGGTCTTCGAGGGGGGAGGGCACAGATCCACCTCCCCCACGCTTCCCTCTTGCTTCAGCTCCACCCGGAATGGGTTGACCAGGCGCGATGCTATCGCGGAACGCCTGGTTAACCCCCCATGCCATTGTATTAATATCGATGCGGTCTTCCCGCTCCTCCCAGTAGTGTTTTGATGTCGTGACGTCGAAGGGGACGATGCTGCTTGGAGCAGCAGGCTTCCCTTCGCGCCCGACATTGGCAGGTCGCTTGAAGCTTGCTTTTAGGCGCTTCTCCCCACGCCGGTGAAAATTCTCCGGTTCGGAGGAGGTGCGGCGCCTATCTATTGTGTTTGGCGACTCTCTTCTTGTTATTGGCGCACTGGCGGCGCCCGCCCTTTGTAGCTGGTAGGTAGATTGAGAGAGGGGTTCAGCGGTCCCCGCCGTTCCACTCTCCGTCTCATCTTCACTAGAAGAGGCAGACATCATTCTGCCTCCTCTCCATGAGCCTCTACCTGGCATATTTCTTAAGAGTTAGAAAGTTCTTACTTTTTCAAAAGTCCCGCTGCTGGTGGTTACTTCCAAATAATAACAGAAATCGGTCCCCGATCACTCTGTTATTATTTCAAGAGGTCCAAAGAGTTCTGAAGGCCTGATGCACTGCACGTGAGTTCAAAGGCTTGAAGGTGGTACTCAAGCTTTGGATTGACAACAAAACTGAAGAAGTTCGAAATTAAAATTTGGAACTTGGCACAGAAGTAGATTGAAGATTTGATGATTGAAGAAGATCGAGCATAAAGAGATGAACAAAAACGAGTGCTTCTTTGAAGAGAGCAAATCGAGTGGTAATTGACCAAGTTTGGTCACTTTCTTATTTAATTTTAAAAGTTAGAAGGGCCGGCCCCTTTTAGAATAAGACACCTTACTCTAATTGGTTTCTTCACGACTTTATTTATTGGGGGTGGGGGTTGTCCCACCGACATTAGATGTGAGAGGTGTTGATCTAATTCTTATCAGAGTCGGTCCTGTTTATTATTTTTAGATAAACAAAAGGACTAAGGAATCTCGAGGGAGAAGGGCCGTTATTTTATTTCACACCGAGGTGTGAAGTTGCCCATTAACTTTCTCCCCTTCTTTTCCTTAATGCCTTTTTTTTTTTTGGAAAGAATAGGTCAGCAAGGTTACTAATGTACCTTGCTGTTTGTTATTATTTTTAGGGGGGAGTGGGGCAGGAGTTGGTGTCCCACAATTCGATCTTAATTGAGAGGGTGACAGGTTCTTCAATTTTATTTTTTAATTGAAGGTGTCCGCTCTCACAAAATCTTCAAAACTGATTTTCTTCCTTTTTTATTTGTTTATGGCCAGCAGTTTTTGTTGTTTGTTTTTTTTCTTTGAAGTCCCAGTGCATTGGTCTGGCCCCCAGAGCAATTGTCTCTTTGAAGTTTCTATCCTTCTACTGTCAACAGCATGGTCAATGACGTTCGTCCATAATAAAGGGGAGCACGGTGTTTTTCTTTTGCTGACCCTTTTATGGCTCTTGATTTTTCTTCTGAACGTCCTTGACTAGCCTTCGGCGTTTTTCCCAGGTGTACCACGTGGTTGACAGTTGTTTGTGAAGGCCACGTGGTTCCGGTGTAGTTTATTGCATGTTTGAAATGGTTGCCAATATGTAAATATTGGCGGCCATGTTGAAAAGTTTAGAAGTGTTTCAAAAATTAAAGTTGTGTGAATTTTGTAGAGTTTTGGGAGTTATTTGAGAGTGTTTAGAGGGGTTGTTGATGCTGTGGGGTTGTTTATTCGTTGGGGGGTTCCTTTTATCCCCTCCCCCACCTCTTGACAACTGTCCTCAGTTGTTTCTTAACACAACAATTCATCAAATTCCTCCCGCTCTTCTATTGTTGATATTTGATGGTTGCTGGTGTTTATTTCCATGGTCATGAAATAAACACTGGTGAATTATTGTTTTATTTTCGTCGCGTTTGGTTTCTTGACAGCGTGGGTGGCCGTTGCTTTCGTCGTCACTTACGGGGTGGAGTTTCGAGGTTTTCCTTAGAGGTGCTGGCAGATTTGCCAGGGGCCTCTACGGAAGTTTCTCCCAGAGCCCATCCGATGTGTGCTTCAATGCATTTTTGTCGGAGTGTGGATTCGAAGAGATCGTCCTCCACGTATACTTTGTTTGTTGTCATGGACACAGCTAAGTGCAGAGCCCGGCCTAGATCTCGGCCTAAGATGGCTTCGTGCCGGCCGGTAATCACTAGTAAGTGCCCTCGCACAGCGTGGGGGCCTAGCTGGACCGTCGCGGCGAGTCGCCCCACCACGGTGATCCTTTGGCCTCCCACACCCTGAATGTTGGGTGGGATTAACACAGGCTCGATTTCGAACTTGTGTTCCTGCGCGAGTTCAATGGTGATAACGCTGCCCGTAGCTCCGGTGTCCGCGAGCATCCGTATACTCTTTCCGTTGATCGTGACGGCGATGCGCGGGTTCTTGTCGCTGGCATCATAGTCTCCGACTTCTTGAGGTGAACAGCTGCTTACCAGCTGCTCATACACCGTTGTCATTAGTCTTCGGCAGCAGGAGTGGCCCTTCGTCGGCGATTGGGTTCCGGGAGCCATGATGGCTATTGTTTTATTTTCACGGCACCCAATCTCCTTGACGGATTGTTTAAGGACGTCGAGCGTGTCCTGCCAAACGATTAGATCGTCCGGGGTCCATTTATGTGCAGGAGCCCGGTCGAGCACCTTGACTGGTATATCCTCAGAGTCGTCAGAACTGTCGTTGTCGGGTTTATCAGGAGTAGGCGCTCCGGCGGCTGAGTCTGCTGCTGGAAGAGGAATCCGGCGGATTTGTCCCGCCACTCTTATTAGAGCAAACTCAACGCCGTCTTCGGTGATGATATCCGTTTCAGGCACCTCTCCTTTGATGTCATAGTCGGTAACCGGCTCTCCAAACTGCTTGATTGCAACCTTCTTCTTTGGTTGCCGACACTCACGGACGAAATGCCCCAATTTGCCACAATTATAACACGTCGACTTACTCTTGTCGAACGTGCGAGTGGTCTCTGGTTGGGTGTCCGCTGCAGAGTGTCGGTTTGAATTGGTGGCAGCAGTCTGACTAGGCTTTTTATCATGCCTAGACCGGTGTGTTTTGTCTTTAGGGCTGGCGGCTGCCGCCGGCTCCTGGTCGGTCTTCGATGCTCCTTTACCCGACTGTGAATCAGCTGCGGGTTTTGGTTCCGTCGGCCATTTATCCAAGGACAGCAAGACCACCTCCATATTGAGGACGGCGTTTGCGAAGTCCTTGAACGACGTCGTAGATGCGTGGTGCGCGGCATTCTGTATGGTGGGATGTAGAGCGCGGCGCAACTGGCTTATACGCAGCTGATCGTCAAGTTGCGGGTAAACTCGGTCGCCGAGTATCATAAACTCCCAGATGAAAGCTTGTGTACTCTCACCTTCCTTCTGGAGCATCTCTGTATACTTTTTCTCCAAGATGGCCAGTTCGTTCGGCTTTCCGAACGTATCTACCATCTGTACTCTCAGTGCTGGCCAAGGAATGTCCTGAAGCTCATACCTCAGTTTACTCAGCCACGTACGGGCGGCCCCAGTGAAACACCCCGTGATGTATTCCTCCTTGTGGTGGTCTTTCCAACCGTACAGGTGTGCCACTTCCTCGAATTCTTCCAGGAAGGGACGAAAACCTGTCAATCCGTTGAATTTTTGGATTGAGTCGGCTGGGTGGCGACCGCTGTATTTCTTATTGAATTCTTCCACGGAGGGTTCTCTGGGGGTTGGTCGATAGATGCCATCCTGGACGTTTGACATTCCAGCCGGCATCAGACCTACCCCTTGAGGTGGAAAACGTGGCGCGTAAACTGAAGTGCCTTGTGTCGCTCCTTGGCTAGGCTGTTGTTCCGGGGGTGTCGAGCGGCGACCGCTACGTGCAACCCGGACAAGCGAGTGAGGAGAATCAGCACGTGTCGTGATCGGTATTTCCGCACGCTCATCTCTGTGATGCGGATCATCTGACTGCCCTTGTTGTTGCCAGTCAGGGTTACGCGGTAGATGACGTGTGTGCGGTGTGTAATGTCTTTCGTAACGATCGTGACGCTCTCTGTAGCCAACATAGGGGGCTGAAGAGGCGTCCGAGTCATCGTCGCGAAGTCGGTGTGTGCGTGTTGTCCGCCGTGGTGTAGTCGGTCGATTCGGCGTGAATCGGTCGTCTATGAACTGAGACATACGAGTCGAGAGTGCAGCCACTTGTTGTGACAGGTGGTCAAACTCGGCCCCAGTCGGCCGCGGCGGTGGTGTCACATCAGTAGTCACGGGTACTTCCAACAGATCTTCGTGCGAACCCTGGTGATCAGACAGGGACCCCGTATTGTCGTGTGAGGTAGCCATGATTAATGAAGTGGCTTGTGTAATGTGAATGTGCGGTGATGAACGAGTCCGGCGAAGTCCAAGTCGTTGTGTGCAGCTCCGAGGGTTCTCGAGTACACTCTGAGCTATACTTTTCGGTTCCAGTATGATGGGACTCGTTCAGTTTGTAGGTCGGTGTCGTCACTGTGCGTTGGTAACTTAGTGCTTGTCGGCAACCGACACTATCGTACTCTTATACACTGAGTAACGATAGATTACCTAAGCTTGTGACGTGTATAACGAAGTGGCCGTTCACTCCGTTAGTGTGGTGATGGTTGTATCGTGTTGATCGTGTTCTCAGTTGGGCGTGTGATGAGTTTTGGTTCCCAACTGGTGTAGCGTCGTGAGTTCTTTATTGAGCGTCAGATTTTGGAACTATCTCTCTCGACACGTGGTATTTGGCGACCACGTGGAGGTTACGAGAATTCCAAAAACCTCAATAAAGAAACAGCAGATGTACAATACAACCTCGAGCGTGGTACACCACCCAATCAAGATTGCACTGCGGAAAGTGAATTAGAAATGGAAGTGTATTGCAGTTGCCTGAAGAAGAGGAAAGCAATACGAAGAGTAAAGCTAGAGCGCGGTGCCCGCACTTTTAGTTTTACTTAGAAACAAGAATGAAGAGTGTGTGTGTGAAGAACACACAAAGAACAAAAAGTTCAAGATGGCTGAACTTTTTAAATGCACAAACAAAGGAGAAGTTCAAGATGGCTGAACTCTCCAAAGAAGCAAGAAAAGAAAGCTGTTTTACTTTGAAAGTTTAAAACTTAGGTGCGGTGCCCGCACATCAAAAGTTTCAATTTAGTTTTATTAAAACAGTAAAACAGTGTAGAAATTGAAGTGTGTTCAACAAGATAAATACTTGGTGAACCAGAAGAAATGTTCAGACTGGAGAAATTTTGAGTCCTCACTGCTGGATGGCTCTGGATGAAAAGACAGAGTCAGTGCCCAGTGAGGGACTATGTTGAGTAGAAGGAAGAGGTCCGTAGGTGGCGCTGAGGTGGCCACTTCCGGTTCAGTTTATTGCAATGTCCAAAAATTGATGATTGAAAAGTTCCTCCGGGGCACGTTTTTATGGTGGCCAGGAGAAAGACACAAAAAGAGAGAAAATTCAAAGAAAAAGAGAAGTTTTCTCTAACAAGAGGAACTCCGCCAGGGGGCGCGTGAGTGCAACCCTCTGGAAGAGAAGAGAAGAGAAGAGAACACAAAAAGATGAGAGAAGGTACAACAATGAGTCACATGGAGCGAAAAACCGCTCCGTTGGCGCTTTTTGAAGAGTGTCCGGTCGATCCAAGATGGCGGCCGGGCTTCAGTGTTGTCCAATGGAGAAAGTTCATGTGATGATGCATTGAGGTGATGATGATGAAGAAATTGAAGAACATGACTTGGGACATAGAGGGTCCCAAGGGAAACACAAGTGTAAAAACAAAGAACAAAGAAAAGGGGGGACAAGAAAGTCCCACGTGGCTAGAAAAAGTGTGTTTTAAGCTTGTAAGCCCCCTAACAATGAAATAGAGCTAGGGAGAATCTTGCTTGAAAATTAAAGATGAAGAGTGAAGATAATAGGACATTTTAAAAGACACACACGTCCTTTAAAAGCCTATTAATAGATGAATAGATTAGTAGATGAGATTTGTTTGCTCATCTCATAATGAGACTGCAAACTCCTCTCGGAGAGTAAGAAGAATTTGTTTAAAGTGTTGCCCACGTGGTGTGGGTTTCACTTTGAAAATTAAAGAAGAGTGAAGGTGACAGTGGGTGATTGTAATGGAAACATGAAATACAAAAACACGGACGGAAACACGTGTGTCCAAACGGTTGTTCACTTTCCGAGTGCTAAGCGGTCAGCAGACAAAAGTTCGTTCCCACGTGTCTCTAAGGACAGGACACAGAATCGCGCGGTCGACACGTGGTGTGTGTAGCCACAAGTCTCTTTCGCGATTCCACAAAAACGGTACCATGCGGTTGGCTTTGACGTGATCGAGGGCCTCCATACATGATCCCAACATAAAAAGGCGCCACGCGGTTGGCTTTGACGCTATCGAGGGCCTCCATACGTGGTTCCAACACAAAGGACGCCGCGCGGTTGGCTTTGACGTGATCGAGGGCCTCCATACGCGGTTTTACAAAGGCGCCACGTGGTCGACTTTGACGCTATCGAGGGTCTCCACACGTGGTTCCAACACAAAGGACGCCGCGCGGTTGACTTTGACGTGATCGAGGGTCTCCATACGCGGTTTTACAGACAGGCGCCACGCGGTTGACTTTGACGCTATCGAGGGTCTCCATACGTGGCTCCAACATAGAAAGGACGGACGAAGCCTCGTGAGGCACAATCACGAGACTTAGGACAAAGGACGGCTTCTGTTTACAGGTCGGAGAAGGCAGATGGAGCTATACCCCGCACCTCCACCAAATGTGAGCTTTTGACATCAACCAATATTTTATTACCAACCTTTAGATGACATTTTCTACTTTTCGTTTCTTCTCTGAGCAGTATGACACCTGCACAGAGAAGATCCGAGCTGTAGAGAGAGCTGGATGGAGATAGATTGAAGTCACTCTTCTGCATGGGGGTGAAATCAATGCAGGAGAGTGGCGGCCATCTCTCTCTCTTCCGGTTGATGCTGATATACATCTTCTCCATCGGTATTCCGACTAGAGAAGATGTTGTAGCTGCTGAGAATCGTATAGCTCCTGCCCTATGAAACCTCCGGCCTCTGAAGAGAAGTTATTAGCATAAAGACATAGAGACAACGCTACTTCTTATTACAACACTTTTATTCATTCCTTGTAAGAAGTACAGATACAAGGGTGAATAGTAAAATACTAACTGGAAATCCTCAGGCCCATGATTTGGAATGTATCGCAAAAACAGGCAAAGGAAAGAACTGAGGAACAAAGAGGAACATGGTCCTTTTATACCTTGGACCTGTGTACACCTGCGAGGTGTAACCAGGTCCAAGTGACCATGGTCCTTTACGTATCAATCCGCCACTTGGGCATGAGTCAGAAAGGTGAGTCAGAGAGGAGGGAGGGACGGTTGAGAGTTGTTTACCCCCCAGGCTATGGTTTTGGCGGGATCACGATTTACAGGGTGTTACAATAGTAGAGCTCTATATTATTGTTTTAAAATACCAATGAATGTTTTAAATTTTAATACATAATGCTGAGGCAATAATTATAGCTATATTTACAGGTTTTCAAAGCTTTTTCAAACGAGAAAAATTATGAAACTTTTCATGAAAATATGAAACATAATTATTTTTTAGTAAAAGCCTAAATTAATAGTAAAAGGCAAAAAGCCAAACTAAAAGAACAATACAAATGTTATAATAAATTAATAAATAAATTAAATACAATATGGTTATTTACTAATTCATTGTAATATTTTTATTATTCTTTAAGTTTGTATTTTTGCCTTTTTACTGTTAATTATTTAGGCTTTTACTAAAAATAATTGTTTTATATTTTCATGAAAATATTTCAGTTTTTCTGTTTGAAAACACCAAAAAGCTAAACTAAAAGAACAATAAAAATATAATAAATTAATAAATTAGTAACATACTTATTTATTTTTTAATTGTTTGTTTTCGGAAACTATTAAAAATAATTTTATGAAAAGTTTGAACGAAATAAGTTATATTAAAAATACACAAGATAACAATTAATTACTACATGTATTTTCTTTTACCATTTCAGTTTTAAAATTGTTGCCACTTGTGACATTTTATTTTATCATATATTGGGGCTATACAACTTAACTATTCACATAAAATATTTGTAAATGTTAAGAATTGGTGTCGATTTAAACATAAATAATGAAATAGCTATAATCATTCATTGATTTATGTAATATTTATAATATCTGTTCAGTTGAAGACGGTAGGGGGTTCTATTATATATGATATGATATATAGTGAATTTTACTATTGATGAGATTGAAAAGTGAGCTAATATTTGTATGTATCAAGTTGTTTGGTGATGAAAACACTTGGTGACGTCATTTAGAACCAATCGAAATCGACGTTTCAAGAGGGGGGAACCACGTCGGGGGGTTTTTTTTTTCTCTTCTTCTCTTGTGTTCAAAGAGAGAGAAGAGGTTTTACTCTTAGGTATTTTTCTCGACCAGTTTTCCATTGGATTCATAGCAGTATTCATCTTTACCCGACTAAGAAATCTTATTATTTGAACGTTTTCTTCTATAATTGTAATACAGGTGATAACTACCACTTCTTAATGGTTTTATTTATTCAACTTTTTATTTTAAACAATATCTGTTAGTTTATAAGTTTTTTTTTTAATTTTAAAAGTTTCATTTAGTTTTTTTTTTGAAGAAAATGTGTTCGTGAAATTTTTAAGTTTTCGGTTGACTTTTTATCATTTGACGAACTCGTGTTTATTTTAATATTGAGGTGATTTTCACATGTGAAGTAGCATCTTTGGTAAGATATTTTTTAAAGACAAAATTAAATTTACATAAAATTGAAAAAAATATATAATTTTTTAGTTAAAATGTTGAGTTGAATTGTTGTTTTTTATGAAAAAAAAAATTAATGGAATATGATAATTTGTTATAATAGCATATTTGCCTGTCGAATGAGTTTTGTGGTAAACTTTTTAACTTCTACCTAAAAATCTTGGTATTAATTATCTTAGTATTAATTAATAAATGCGAATTTTTTTTCACTTTTATCAATTAGTTTTAGTGGTTTTCAAAATTGAGTTTCATGAAACCCTAAGGGTTAACAAAGTTATTGCCGCCGGGGGGGGGGAGTATAACGTTGTATAGAATGAATTAAATGTAATTTAAGATATAAATTTATATAAAAAAAATTTTGATAGACACTTGAATTAATTAATCTTTTTATGAATATTAAATTTTTTTATTTAAATGGGATATAGTCACAATTCATGGGAAACCCGGATGGTTCCCTAAACTTTTTTTTATGGAACTTTGGGTCTTAAGTCTAATAAATTTTAAGAATTTACTGGGTTTAGAAAGTTTGTTAGAAAATCATGAAGAATAAAATAATTAAGTAAAATTGACTTTTATTTTAAATTTGACTGTTCGTCATCTACATTAGTTTTTTTTTTAACTGCAAAAAAAAAGTTGTTATAAAAAGTCAAATTTGTCTCTTCTACAATGAGATTTTTTTGAAAAATATTCGTCCATGAAATTTTACGTTATTTCTAGTAAACTTGAAAATTCTTCAAAGAAAAAATCACTTCTGATGAGTTAGATAACCTGAAGCCTGGGTAAAACGATGAATTTTATTTACGGGCTTATTCGTGACAAAATTTTTAAGATATTTCACAAAATATTTTATGATGGTTCCAGTGAGAGATTACAACGAGAGATTTTTTTTCTTCCATATATTTAAATGTTTAGACTTTTTTTTAGAATATTATTACAACCTTATTATAGCCTCTTTGCGTGGGAATCATAAATCCACAAAAAAATAAGTGATGTATTTTTCTTTTAAATTTCAATTCTAGTATTTTTGGTGAAATTTTTCAATTTGAATGTTTTATTCAAATTGAAAAATTTTATACGCTCGTATATAAATTATATTTTCAGTTTATTTTTCATAGTGAGTTTATAGAAAACAACGTTAATTTGGTTTTTAGGAACAAAATTAAGGGAAACTTGAAAGTGTTTTAGAAACTAGAAGGGTGTAGTTCAATCACTTAAGAATATTTTCATATTTTAAAATAAGCTTTTTATGTCAATTTAAAAATGACCCAACTTTTAGTAACCTGTGATATTTTTTAATCATTGTCTATTAAAAAAAGTTTATTTTGAAAGACATCAACAGGAAAGTATATTAAATGAATCAGTTACCCGTTCTAGTTTGTAACAAACTTTCAATTTGTCATTAGTTGTTCATCCTTAAACGCAGAATAACTAGAAGTTCGAGGAGAATCACATCTTCATAAAGAAAAAATTCTTAAGATGAAATAACATAAATTTTCTTTATTAAAAAAAATTAAAGGCAGCCATTGATACAATTGATTTTTATAGAAGATATGAATATTAATATATTTTAGTTTATGGCTTAGTTGAACGGTAAAATCATAAATAATTTAAAGTTTTAATACTGTATAATATGAAATATATAAATTTCTTATTATTTCTACTTGTTTCATATTTAATTAATTTTTTTCTGAAAAGATTCAAATTTTATATAAGCTTAAGAAATATTCGTCAATTTGTCATTTGTAGTACATCGTATTTGACAATAATCGCTCTCTCTCTCTCTCTCTCACACACTTTTCTATATGCATGTATATATTTCTCTATTTCTCTCCCTCCCTCTCCCTCCTTCTCCCTCTCTCTCTTTCTGTCTCTCTTTCTCTTTCTCCCTCCCTCTCTTTCTCTCTCCCTCCCTCTCTCTCTCTTTCCCTCCCTCTCTCTTTCTCTGTCTCTCTTTCTCCCTCCCTCCCTCCCTCTCTCTCTCTTTCTCCCTCTCTCTCCTTCCCTCTCTTTCTCCCTCTCTCTCCTTCCGTCTCTCTTTCTCTCTCTCTTTCTCTTTCTCCCTCTCTCCTTCCCTCTCTCTCTCTCTCTCTCTCTCTCCCCCATCTCCCTCTCTTTCTCTCTCTCTTTCCCTCATCTCCCTCTCTCTCACACTTTTTTTTAATTTGAATTTGAAAAAATACTCTGTAAGCAGCCATAAAGGCCTATGTCAGAGGGACAAGAGTCCAAGTGCAGCATAGAGAATGCATTGTCAAAACCAGAAAATATAAAACCCCATTGATACAAACCCAACAACAATTTCAATAATTTTTTTTATTATGCTGCAAATTTATACAGTATTTCTCTCTCTCTCGTCTGTCTCTCCCTCTCTTTTTATTTTTTAATTTTTCCTTGGATTTTGAAGCTACTGTAAAAGACAAACATACTTCATCATTTGTGAATTTTTATATTGCTTTATTTTTATATATATGTGTTGAGTTCGCAAATAACCTACGCTTTTCGACCACAAGACATTATTCTGATTGAAGTTTGTTTTGGTTCACATCCAACTTTTACTGTTTGTATATTATTTGAGTGGAATGAAAACCGTGTTTTGTTTGCATTTGGTGGGTGAGAAGTAGTTTTATCTTTAATGAACACTTAAAGGGTCATCTTGGTGAGACAGAAATAACTTGAATGTATCATCAGGAGGATGCAGTTTTTATGAAATTTCATCTTTCTTGAGCAAATAATATAGTAAAACTGCAAAACTTGGTGGCTCACAACTTTTTTTAAGTGTGGCTGCTATAGTATGTGGGTGGGTCCTTCTTTATCTGAGCCACAAATATTATTTTTTGGCAAAGATGTAAGGTCTACCAAAGCATCACAATCGAACTCAGTTATAAGTTATAATCAGGACTCGGATTTTTATGCAATATCGAGCACATGTTTCTCAATTTGTGGCACAAGAGCCAACTGTGAAGTAACAATTCTGTTTAGATCATCAACCCAACATTTATGGTTTTTTTTTAAATCAAAAACAATGGTTAAAGACTAGAACTATTTAGTTGACAACTGATAGTAACCAAATATTTAGTCAACTTAACCAGCCCTTTTGATTAGGAAAAGCATAATTTCAGTTGCTCTAATGGAAGATGTTAATATAAATTTTAAAAATGAGAAACATTTATTTGATATTGCATAAAAATCCGAGCTCTAGTTATTACATTATGTTTGGTATATGCTTTGTGTTAATAGAAAATAAACTGTAAAAGTTAAATATAAAAACCATATAGATTTGACCAGAGCATTAAACAGAAGACATTTTTCCTGCCCCAATATCCATGGTGTTTTATATAGAAATTTCTTGTTAGTAATTTTGATTTTTATGGTTGGAGACATTTGAATTGGCCCTAATGTTGGCGATCACGTTAAAATGTTTTCGCTGCCAATGTCATTTTATTGGGGTTTTTTTTTTACACTTTCGCTGACAAATCTTGTTAAATATAACAAGAGCTTATACAATTTCTACGTGTTACAATTGGGCATCTGGACATATGGTATTATTTTTAGTTGTATGTGTTTGAGGTATTGTTTTCCAAAGTGTACTGACGTTTTTTTATAATTAGTTTAGTTGTGTTGTTGGACATCTTTATAGAAGTTACTTATTTCTAGTGTACATATTGCACTAAAGTAAATAATACAACACGATAAATACTGTAATTTTGTTACGTAATTATTTACACAATATACTAGAAACAACCATGTGAACAAAAATCCGATCTGAGAAGATCATTCAGGAGCTGAGGAGCAACACTAAGTAGAAATTAAGTGTGTTCGAAATTAGAACCAGGGGCAGCTGAATCAGTTAATAATTTTCACGTTAATATATTTTAAAATAAACTACTTATAGACAGAAATTTAAAAAAAAAATATTGCCTGCTGAATGTTGGGTCATTTTCAAATGTGTCATAAAAAGCTTATTGGACCTTCCTTTTTGACCTCCATTGCTCTAAAGAGCAATGGAGGTATATAGGATCATGCAAGAAAAGGGGAAAAAAAAGGATGTCTGTGTGTGTGTATGTATGTGTGTGTGTGTGTCCGGAACCCGATTTAGTTCCTCGAACAACTCAAGAACGAAATGAGATAAAGACATGTAGTATTTTTTATTTGATTCCGTGGGTCAATATGAAGCTCCTGACAAAAAATTAGAAAATTTTACCCAGGGGTTATTTTTTTATGATTTTTTTAGAAACAAATTTTGAGTTTTTGGTCATAATTTTTAGTGGGTCGAACAACTCGAAAACGGGGCCACCTACAATAAAATGTCATCAGACTTAAAATGATGTAAACATTCTGACGATGAAACTGGAAAAAAATTGGAATTTTAGAGCGATTCGATATATAAAATTTCGATTTTTTAAAAACGTAATTTTTTTTTCAAAAAATCGAGATTCTTCCTCTTTCCAGTTGTAGCATTCGAAAGGGGGGACTTTTCTATTATTTAGGAGGGGTGTTCCTTTTTATGTTCTGTTATTATTTTTGTATATTAGAATACATGTGATGTATTTTCATTTTAAACCCATATTATTACAAATGAATGACGCATGCGCATCATATGTAACTATGTCATGTACATGAGTACATACATGTGTGATTATCTATATACATATGCGCACACGTGTGTACATGTGCGTACACATGCGCACACGTGTGTACATGTGCGTACACATGCGCACACGTGTGTACATGTGCGTACACATGCGCACACGTGTGTACATGTGCGTACACACATGCGCACACATGTGTACATGTGCGTACACATGAGCACACGTGTGTACATGTGCGTACACATGCGCACACGTGTGTACATGTGCGTACACATGCGCACAAGTGTGTACATGTGCGTACACATGCGCACAATGAAAAAAAGTTGGTTATTTGATATATGAAAGCATATATTAAAGCAATGGAGGTCTATAGGGTTCCTTGAATCCCTTGTTCTCTTTAGAGAATTGTGAAAGTCTTATAGAATTATGTAGGAAAAGATTCAAAAAAAGAATGTCTGTCTGTCTGTCTGTATGTATGGTATGTCTGGATACCTGAGTTTTGTGGGTCAAGGAAGGTTATTCAAAGCAAAATATTATAACTGCAAATTAATCAGGAAAGTGAACCAAAAAGATTATGAAAAGTTAGAAAACTGAACTAAAAATGGTTAATGATGAAAATTCAGGCAAAAAAATGGATTATTTGATTTTTTGGTAGAAACGAAATGGGTATGTTTCACCGAAATCGGAAATTTAAATGTTGTCAAGCTTTTATACTCCATGTAGTTCTAATGGTTTTTTTTTCTCTCATAATCTCTATTTGTAATAATTTTTTAAATTTTGGCATATATTTTTGTGACATTGTTGTGACTTGGTAAAAGTGAAAAGCACACATTGTATGTGGGGATAGCATTTAGAATTTCTCTATTATTAGTTCTTGTAAAGCTTAGTAATATTTTCTCGGACACAATAAGACTTTAATAGCTACATTTTTGTAATTTAGTTGCCTATAATGTTGGCTTTTGGTTTGTCTGTAATATAGTTATTTAACGGTTTGTGTTCTGAATGGAAAAAACCTTTATGGTCTCAAAAGCTTCTCTGGCTTTGCGTAACGCCAATAATAAACATTCATTGAAAATAAATATTGGTGTTTATTTTTGGACCACATTGGTTATTTGATTCAATGAGATTATCTTTTTTTGCTCTGAACTTAATGCTTTTCAAATTTTGTTCTTCCATATTTTTATTTAACAAAAAGAAACACAGGGAAAAAAAAACGGCCACAATTTCTTGTATCAATAGCCTACAGATAATAAGTGACTTTGAAGTAGAATTACACAAATATTTTATGATCAATAATGGTATCTAAAGAATTACATTAGGAAAAAATGAAAAAGTATGGTTTGTGAATTGAATTTGTGCAAATAACCTCTTTTGTATATGTATTTTAAGACAGTTTGTCACTCACTATACAATAGTTTTTGAGTGGCTTACTGGCCCTTGTTTGTAATTCAGATTTTGGTTTTTTTTTACTTTGGTAAGAAGTTGAGAGAAGGGGAAACATGGAAGATCAATAAAATAGTCCATTTCTATTTTCTTTTGACCTGAAACTTTTTTTCTTTACGGCGGGTACCCCCACACACTTGTGAGTGTTTTTCATGGATCTTACAGCCAAAATAAAAAAAGCAAATATTTTGCAGAATCCCTAGTTAATGTACAAAATGACCAGTTTAGTATAAAATCGAAAACAATTGATTTAGCAGTTTTTTTTTGTGAATGACTTGAGGCTTTTGGTACAAACGATCAATTGTCTGACCCTGTTTAATCCTGGCTTATTAATCATGGTTTGTCTAGTCTATTGTCTTTTGACCTGAAACTTTTCATGAAAAGGTACAACGCACTTGTGAGTGTTATAGGCAAAGTGAAAAAAACCAAACCTTCTGTAGAATCTCTGGTCAATGTATAAAATGACCCAATTGATTTTGCAGTTTTTGGCAATGATTACAGAATGCCTAAGGCTTGATACAAACGATCAATTGTGACCTATTAATCCTGACTTGTTAATCTTGGATTGTCTCTTAAAATTGCCACAGGCCCTTTTAAAACCATTTTATGTTTATTTTTGTTTGGGTTTCCTTTTAAAATTGTATGTTGACAAAAACACTAGTTGCTCATGTTCCCGTCAATTACAATTATTCTCTAAAACTGAAGTGAATTTCTGACCAAGGAGCTCGTTCAAGCCAAGATTTGAAGAGATATATCCCCATCACATGTACAATTAATTTTTGCCTTGATGAAAAGCCTGAATTTGACAAGATGTGGCCTGTACCCATTTTAAATTGGCTAGATAAACTAGGTAATGTCGTCAAGAAAGTATTCCGAGTAAAACTTTTAAGCTTAAGCTGTGTGTAGATGCCATTTTTTTTTTAGAAATTCAAAATGTATTCTTGAAACTAGAATTGTAACACAATTTTGTCATAATGTTTTCATAATAGGCCTTCTTTTAAGAAAATTTTAATTTACACTTTACGTTCCAGTGATCAATTTTTAAAGTAAAAACTAAAATTGTCTTTTTGAAACTTGTCATAAAAAATTTATTTTCAAACATATATTGTCATTAAAAAATACTATAACCAACTTCTTTTACCAGTACTCTTCTAGTATCAAATTAGTCACTCTAGGAAAATCAGGGAGATTTTTCCTAGGACAAGATTTATATTATTGGTCTTTTTTTTCTCTCCTTAGAGTTATAAGACAATGGAACTCTTCCTGAGGAAGAAGTGGTGAATGGGGATAAATTTGTTTTGTGGGATTGACAATTGTATATTCATTTTGTTTTTAATGCTGCATGTGGACTTTTATGTCCCTCTGCCATAGGCCTATTTGGCTGCTAGCAGAGTACTAATTGTAATTGTAATAGTCTTTTGAATTATTTTTGCAAAAGTTACTTCTGAATAGTTAAGACCTTAATCTGTATTTCAATATAAAACAGTTTTTACTCTTGTTTTATACATTATTACATATAACAACATTATCTAGATTTTTTTGCTGTTTTCGGCATTGTGCGTATTGCTTAAAATTAAAAAACAACAACTAATAATTACATAATTACTATCGAATTGATGAATTTCTACGTTGACTAGTGATTCTGTAGAGTGTATTTTGTAGAATACTTGATTTTACAATTTGTTTTAAAAATTCTTTCATTGCCTAATGAATTTCACAAATTTATTGCAGGGATTGGTCATTTTGAGAAAATTGCTTAGTAATTGTTCAGAATAACTGATTTTTCACTTTGGCTGTCCCATGTAAGATGTAATGGTATTATACAGTAAGAAAGGAAAAGTCCAGTATATATTATTTAACTTTTTTTTACTTTCTATATAACTTTTAAGTAAAAGTGTTGCTTGGAAGTTCTATTACATTTTGATATTGCTGAGGACTTTTATGTGTTCACTTCTTTCTTCCTCCTTCCTTTTCATTCTTGTCTCTCTTTTTTTTTCCTTCTGCCCAAGTTGTATTGTATGTGAACCACTTACTTGTCAGCAAATTCAGCCAAGTGACACATTCTACTTCAATATTCTGAAATCTTTTTTAGATTCTGTCAACTCAGTTCGCAAGATTTCGGAAGGTTTTTTTTTGGGGGGGGGGGGGGTACAGTATATTTTTAGTGAAAGGAATATAATTACTTGGGCTTAGTTGTGTTTTTTTTTTCCTTTCTCTTTCTTTTAAAGAATTTTCATTTATAAATTTTCAAGAAAAAAAAATAATATAGAGAAGGACTCCATTCTTAATGTGGTTTATATGAGAGAGATATATACTTTATTGTACACATAACTAATGCACTATTTAGTTTTTGTGGCCTTTAATAATCCGCTCTCTCTCAATCATCAAATTTTATAAACATGCGTAGGATGATGAAAAATAGCTTTCAAGTAGTTGATATTTTCTCATTGGAAAAAGTTATTCTTATGGTAGATTTTTTTTTATTCACATATCTAAAACTAATAGAGATTGGGACCCATATGTTTTTTGGGGGGGTTTAAAGTGGATTTCCAACATCTAAAAGCACTCTTTTTCTGGTGGATTTTAATATATTAAGGGGAAAAAGTAAATTTCAAGAGTCAAAATTTATCAATAATGTTATCCGTTTATTTTTATAATGATTGACAAGTCGATTGTCAATTTTTGATATTTTTGTTTTGGTATTTTTTTAACTTGATAAAAATTTGTGGCTTGCAATTTGACGTTTTTATTGATTTAAAAATTATCTAGTTTTTTTTTTAACAATAACAAAAAGTGGCATAAATTTAGTAGAAAACTTCAGTTTCTCTTTTCTGTAAGTAAGAAAAAATCAAACCAAAGAACCTTAAAATGATTAATTAATGAATTATTTTAAAGTTTTTATTTTGAAACATACAAAATAAAAGACATTTTAAAAATATTTTTAATTTTTTTGAAGAAATAAATTTAGATCGAAATTTGAAAAATATTATATATATATAAGCCAGGTCTGTGTGTGTGTGTGTGTGTGTGTGTGTGTGTGATTAACGCTGTACAAACCTTGAAGCACGTCGGAATTTATATAAGTTTGAATAAATGAACCGCTTTTTTTCTCAACTATATGTTGCACACTCCCCATCCAAGAACCACATGATATTAAATTGGAGAGGGGAAAAGGTTGGAAAGTGTAGAAGGGGGAGAGAGAGAGAGAAACGTGGAGGGGGAAAAAGTGGGAGGGGTGACTGAAATTGAAATGAAAGAAGTAACAAAGGAACAAACGACGCGCATGCGCACACCAGAGAAAATGAAAAAAACATTTTCTCTTTCAAATATAAAAAGGGGAGGGGATAATAGTAGCAAAATTAAACTACAGTTTATCACAGGCAATTGTGCCCAGCATTAGAATTTCTTTTACTCAGCCCTTTTATGAACGTCATCAATTTCTAATTGGTTTGTTACTTGGTCTGACGTCATAAAAGGGCGGAGGAAAAGAAATTCTAATGCTGGGCACAATTGCCTGTGAATTTTGCTCCCGTCATTTATGACGGGTTACCCCACTAGTGCGTTAATATAAGTTACCACATATTTTTTCAAATTTCGATCTAAACTTATTTCTTAAAAAATTAAAAAAATTTAAAGTTGGGTTATTTATTTACCAGTCATCTTTAAGATAAATTAATTTGTGTAATGTTTATAAATTACTTAATTTATATGCTGTTTATATATTTAAACGGTTTTAACAACAAATCTCGTTAATTGAATTTTAAAGATTTCAAACATGAACATAAAATCTGAGACCTTAATAATAAAAAAAATCAGGACCGTTAAATTTTATGGATTGGAATGAAAATATTGCAATATGGGGTATAGGGCCTAAATACCAAATTAAAAATTTAAATTTATATTTTCTTGCATAAGATTTCAATCAGATGTTTTTCTATTTGAATAATTGTAACTAGAATAATAATAACGACAATGTTTAACATAGTATAATTACAAAATATACAAATTATAATTTATTATTCTAGTTGAATCTTTTACTGAATACTAATTGCGAAGAAAATGTAAATTTTTAATTTTGTATTTAGGCTTATTTAATTTTTTTTTTTTTTGCAATGTTTTTTTTTATGCCGAAACCATCCAATTTAAGATCCTCATTTTCTTTTGACTTTTCAAAAAGTATAGATTTTACGCTTATGTTAGCATGTAGAAATTGGAATAGAATATTTACTTAACGATGTTGCATTTTGTCCATATCTTGAAGGCATAGAATTTCCACTTTGTTCACTTTTTTATGTGAAATTGAACAATGAAGGGGGGAACACAAGACTTAAACTAAAAATGGGAATAAATTTGCTTCTAAAGTTTCAATCAACAACGGTTTCTCATTTTGTTTTTTTCTTTAAATTATATGTAGGGCCCCCTACATGTTGAAAGTTTTAACTTTTTTCATAAAACAGGGTACGGACGATCAATTCTGGTTTGTCAATCATGGCTTGACTTTTTCATTTGAAATTGTATTTCGAAAGAACTTTTTTTTAAAATTAATTGTTCATGTTTTCATCATTATGTAAGCATTATAATTTGAACAAATGCAAGCAGCCCACAGGTTCTTGTTCAATAGCACCCCTATAAATTCCCTAAATCAAAACCGTTCCCCAGCTGACATTTTTTTTTTTTTTAAGAATATTGAGGCTGAAGTCAGCTCTGCGAACTGGTAACTTGTTCCACCCACGTTTTCATAGAGTTTAGTTACACTTTCTGAGTAATTGTATTTTTCCCGGTAACAAACCTGGCTGCTCTGTGTCTCAAGTCCAGTCCCCAACATACATCATCCAGTTTTCTTCAGTTCAGTTAAAAAATTGACGTTGATGTCTGGGCTGAGCAGATCCTGCAATAATTACAATTACAAATACAAAAAGTACTCTGCTAGCAGCCAAATAGGCCTATGGCAGAGGGACATAAAAGTCCACATGCAGCATTAAGCATTATCAAACACATATATACATGCACATATCTAAAAAAAATGAATAGACAATTGTCAATCCCACAAAACAAAATTATCCCCATTCACCACTTCCTCAGGAAGAGAGTTCCATTGTCTTATAACTCGAGAGGAAAAAAGACCAATAATATGAATCTGTCACTAGACTGTGGTTTAGGACAATCACCACGTGTAATCTTCCAAAACAATTTCAAACTTAACTCTATTTTTGCTTTGAAAAAAGTCTGGATTGACAACCAGAATTGATTGTCAGTATCCATTTATTTTGAGTAGCATATAATTTGAATGTTAGACATAAAAAAGGTTTTTTTTAGAAAAAAAAAATATTACAATTTAATTTGATTTCAATTTTTGATACTTGCTGTACATACAGTATGTAAGCAGACATTGCTCTTATTTCATGTTTAGTTTGATGGTAAGTTTACATAATAGGATTTCATTTTTTCTTCTCAACTGAAACTTTTGATGTAGACTTTTTTTATTTTTTATGTTTAATAATCTGTAAATTATTATCGTGGTAATTTGTAAAAAAAAAATATTAGTTTTTGCTTCATTCATTCATTTATTTATTTTTAAAGATAATAATTTTTTTTTTTGAATCTCTTCTCGTATTTTTTTTATCTGATTATAATTTATTTATCTTTGAATTTGATGCAATACTGATTTATTTCCATCTTTTTCTTTGAGTAAAAAAAAAAAGAAAATACTGTTAATATCATTTTTATGACAGTTAAAGAAATGATGTTAGATATAATTGAGTTACATTTAAATAATATTGCATTAAAGTATTTGGATTGTTGCTTGAAAATCACTTCTCGTTTCATTAATTTTTCTTGATTTTCTGAGTCTGATATATAGGTCTGAAATGGCTTTATTTTTTTTTTTTTTTTGCCTCTTCTATTTTTTGTCACTAATGTTGAATTTGCAAATTACATTATATACAAAATTAATGGCTCGAAGATTTTTCTTCCATTTCTTTCTATATTGTCGATCTCAAGGGTGTATTTACTACCAAAACGGTTAAGAAATTTTTGTTTTGTTTGATTTATTGACTTGTGTCAATGGAAAATCACCGCAGAATACATTTTTTCTCAAGTGACATTTATACAGTACATGTGTTGTTGCTGCTGCTGCTTCATTCTTTCACGGTTTTCGATTCTTATAAAGATTTTAGTTTTTTTTTTTTTACTTTTTGTCAAAAATCATCCACACAGAAATAGTCTTTATATAAGCAAACACATTTATTTTATTAAAACTTAAATCAGAAATATATAAGAAATTTTTTTACCTAGAATACAGGTTGGATCACACATCCATAAAAACAAACAACAAACAAAAAATAGAAAAAGTTTCGGCTTTATTTAGCCTCAGTGTGTATAAAGCCTAGGTTCCACTTGGTTTCTAGTCACTGTAAACTAGTCATGCATGACGTTTTAAAAGCGCCTTCAACACTCAGGCTTATTGTTGAGTTTTTTTTATATATATGAAGGCTTTTATAAATGTCATGCTTGACTTGTGTACAGTGAAGTAGTAGCAAAATGGAACCTATATTGCTAATAGGACATAAGTTTGGTTAATAGTAGGGCTCTTGATTTTTATGCAATATCATTTGCAAATGTTTCTCAATTTGTTACTGAATTGCCAATTATGAAGTAATCATCATCATCATTAGAGCAACTACAAATGAGGGACTGAGAATCATAGTGGTGTAGGTCAATAAAAATAAAAATTGAGTTACACCATGATTTCACATTCCAAAAAGCTGAATTTGTTAATAACATGAAACAAGTGCTGCCACCTAGTGAAAAATACTGTAAAAGACTTAACATTATTTAGTATCGTAGTATTATGAGTGTTGTCAGGATATAAAATCATGGTGTAAGTCAATACTTATTTTTAGATACACCACTGATTCTCAGGTCTTTAAATATGCTTTTTCTAATCAAAAAGGCTGCTTAGAGGCTTTTGTGGAGTCAATTGCACACAGGAAATGAAGACATTCCTGTCTTCCAGACTGCCCTTGGAATGTATTGCATCCAACAGTTCTATTCCCGCTCTTCCAGTTCATGTCAAAGTTGATAAGTTTAGCACTAACAAACTTAACAAGCATTAGGAATACAAAGCCTTAAAGGTTCACTATTTCAAATGCCTTTGCAAAATCCAAAAATATTAAATCAAAGCTCAAATTGTCTTGTACATCCGATGAATTTCAGTTTTTGAATACATTTTAAATTTTGTTTTTTAAATATAAAATTGTGGAAATGGTATTTATGATCAATAATACCTTGTACAAGTAAAAATTCTTTTAAACCTTTTAGTATTGGAGAGAAGTTAGGGGAAAAAAAACAACCCAATTTTTGTGGTTCCTGTCACTGAAAACTTCAATAAGTTATTTCTTTTCCAATTCTATACTACTATTCAGTAGTGGTGTTACATTGTAGTATAGATTTTTAGCTTTGTTTCAAAACATTCATTTGCACTTAGACTGTTTTCTTTCAAGTAAGCTTTAAGTCTTCGTCAAACAAACTCAAGTCACACTCATTAGGAATTTGTCATTAATTAGAACCGAGCACATTCACTTTTATTTATGTACATGTATAAATTACAATAAAAAATAAACATGATATTCAAATCTATGAGACATAATATTGTTAGAACTTTCGAGTTTAGAAATTTTGCAAGATATTTTAACAGAAATGTTGTTCCAATACAATAATATTTTTGAAAGTAAAATATAATGACAGAAGCTTTTATATAAATTTCAAAAATAATTATTTCTAACGAGAGAGAGAGAGAGAGAGAGAGAGAGAGATGGTATATTTGGTAAATTGTAGAAGATAAAAATAAACAATGGAAGTTTTGATATGATCTGTCACCTCCATACAGTGATTGCTAAATGCATTGTTACCTAAAATATATGCTTGGAAGAAGGGGTGGTGGGGAAAGCAAGTTTTTACTAAGTGATGATTTTCAACATCCAATATATCTTTCTCTCTCTCTCTCTCTCTCTCTCTCTCTCTCTCTCTTTCCTATGTATTATTATTCTTAAGTCTTTCATGCAGGCTTTCCGAAAATTGATTTTCTATAGTCTGGTTGGAGCTGTAAAAATGGTCTTACATCACAGGGTCACTTGAAGATACTTGCAATACCATTGGTTGCTTGTTGAATCCATTCTTTTCTCAAGTGCACATCTACGCCAGTTACACTTCACACATGTTTATACAAAAGAAAAGTTTTACCACTTATTTCTATTCTTAAAACTTTTTTTTTTACCAAATTGTGACAGTGTTTGTAGATTTTTTTTTCTTTCTTATTTTTTGCAACAACAAAAAAATGGGGTTTTAAGTTTATTTGTTATAAGCTGTGTAAATATAAAGAAAACTAAAGTTTAGATTATTCCCTGCTTTTGAAGCAACTTTAAAAAAAGAAAGATATTGAAAGTTGGTTAGAAGTATGCGACTGATTAAGCGATGAATTGAACAAATGCCATGGCAGAACTGGCGCCAAACTGAATAGCTTTGTCAATTTTTTTGGGCGTTTATTTAGTTTGGTGTTTTGTTTCATTTGAAACTGTGGAGTTTAATCTATTTGGCGTTTATTCATAGGCTAAATAGACAGTTCTTCATTCATTTAACCATTGAGTGTTACGCCTATAATCAACGCCTTAAGGTCAAAGCCATGAGGCCTTGTTCGCAACCTCTCAGGTAAATTACATACTTGGTCTTGGTCGTCATGGCAGACAGAGTTATCATTGCAACTGATGGAACCTTGTGGTACCTTGGTATCATGATCGATGCATCGAACGTGTTCCAGTATATATGTATAAGCTTATTTACATTATATATGAATGTGCAAAGTGAGAGCAACTGGAACGAAGGAGGCTGTTTGTATTAGCTGACAAAGAATGGCTACTACAGGCAAAAATATGAAGAATTGCTGTTGGGTTTAGATTTTCAGGTTTATGACAATGCCATTTCGCGTGCTGCCCTCGGACTATTGTCTCATTGCTACAGACTTTTTATGAAGAGTTTTTTTTTTCAAATATAAAACATTCAAATTTAAATTGATAGCATTGCGGCTGCTATTTGAAAGATATTTCCTGACTTTTTTCTCTGATGAAAGTCAAAAAATTCAGAGATAAAAGTGAGTTAACCATTTGTTAACCACATAATTGTTTATCCTAGCATGTGATTTAAATTGGAAAGACAAAACTTGAATGGGGTTTTTTTTTTCTTCTTCTCGCAAAGACATGTAAATATGGAAATAGATCCAAATAATTTGTGAATATTGATTCAGCTGTTTTCTTTATTAGTAAATGGTGGTACATTCTTAGATCTCACTGTGTGTGCATCTTCTTTTTTCTATCTTGAAATTTAGATATACAATAATATATTTTTTGTTTACATTTGTGTGGATTTTTTTTTTGGGGGGGGGGGGATGTACGGATGTGTGTATGCTCTGTTAGCCACATGTTTTTTTCAAATGGTCTTATCATGTTCTTATATTCAAATGAATACAAGTACACAAAGAGTATATGTAGGTTCCTTTAAATGTTATGGACACATATTTACCATACTTGTCAGTATAGCCCAGCTATTTATACAACACTTAGATTTTTTTTTGTTATAGTTTTGTGAACGGAAAAAAATGTTTGCTTTTGACATTGTACCGCAACAAAAATATTTTTTAAAAAAAAATTTGCTCCACGATAATATGTTTGTGGGTGTAGTAAACATAGGCTATTGGGTTCTACATGATTCGTGCACTTGTCATATATTATCACGTTTGAACTTTTTGCATGATGTTTCAACATTGAAAAACACCCTATTGAAGAGTACAGCTTATGTGAAAAACTCATACTTTACCTTTTCTTACCGCAAATTGTGAAAATAGATATGAAAAGTGCTTCAAATGTATGAATTTCATTTTTTTTAAAATTATAACTAATTAACTGCTGCATGTAATTAATTAGGAGTTTTTTTTTTGCATTTGCAAGTTACTTTGTTCTTGTGTAGCATACGAAAAAAAAATGGCGTCTCTTTAATTTTTTTTCATTGTAGAACTTGACTCGAAGCGATTTTTCCTTATACCTAGTACACACACCTGATAATTTAAATGCATTTAAATAATAAACGTGTTCTAAAGAGCCCCCTGTGAAGGACAAACAAAAAATATATCGAATTCAATTTATTCAGTTAATAATCTGATAATATTGAGTTAATACTTAAATATAAATATATAAACTATTGACAAAATATTGATTTAGTATTTCAATTTAAAATATTAAAAATAATAGTCAATTTTTATTTGGTTCGTATGTCCTTAACTGGATTTCGTATAAATTTACCTAAACACATTTAATTTGAATTCATTTAACTCGTGTGTAATTATAAGTAGACCTTTGTTGCTTGTGCAACAAAATTCTAAAAATGAAATATTAAAAATAACTCATTTTTCCAGTTTGATTTTCACTAAGAGTCCACTCTTCTACATATGTTTAGTGCATCTTATGAAAAGTGTCCACTTATACTTGTGTAGTCTCGAACAAGGGTTCACTAATACCACATCGTAAGTTTTCATTTATTAATACTGTTAAGAGCCTGGATACATTGTTTAGTTCAAAATTTCTCCGAATGTAGGCGCTGCGATCGTTGTTGATTGAAAAACGGTTTTTTAACGTTTTTTTTCCCGGTTCCAAGTCACATAATAATTAATAGAAAAATAATTTCGCGTGTTAATCTTATAAAAAGGAAACATTGTGAAGCCAATAGATTAATGCACGTGCTAATTACTATGTGATTGTTCTAAGTCGTTTTTAATGGGAGTTCTTCAAATGTTTGGGTGACGGTTTTTTGCTCCTATGGGACTTAACATGGAGTTAAAAAAACGATCAATTTTAAATGTTATTTAAAAATAGAAAGCCCTTTTAAAATTTAGAAAAAAGGAATAATCCTGAAGGCAATAAACACGTGTAAGTACGTGCTAGTTTTTCTGATTGCTCTAAATTATTTTTAATGAGAGTTCTCTTAACTTTTGTTGGACGGTGTTTTAGTCCTATAGGACTTAACATGGAGTTAAAAAACGTACGATTTTAAACGTTATTAAAAAATGGAAGGACCTTTTCAAAATTTATAAAAACGAAACATCGTGAAGCCAATACATGAAAGTATGTGCTAAATATTTTGTTATTATTCTAAATCGTTTTTAACGAGAGATTTTCAAATGTTTGTGGGACGGTTTTGAGGCCAATGGGATTTAACATGGGGTTAAAAAAACGAACGACTTTGAACCTTGTTTAAAAATAGAAGGACCTTTTCAAAATTTATATACATCGAGCACATGAAGAACAATACTTTTTATTGCATTTTGCGCTTTACTGTATTTTAATTGAACGATTGTGAGGCGATTTCTTGCAGTTTTAGTAACACCCTATAGTAACACTCATTTGCCTGGTTGTCGTCTGCTCAAAACAAAAAGATGGCGGTGTATCTAGGCTCTTAAGTACTTCTTGAATAATGATTTGCTATTAGGTAAGGTTTGTTAGAGTAAAAAAGTCGTTTGTAAGTGTGTGATTTGAGTTGTTATTGGAGTCATTGTAGTATAGGCTCTCTCTTTCTTCAAGACTCTTCTAACTTTTTATTTCCATTTATAAAAAGAACCTTGAATATCACAATTGTGGTCTTAGCTGGAAAGGAAATAAGCTTTAGGATTCTTTTTTTTTATAAAGGTTAAGCATTACTTAGACGTAATGTTAAAGCACATTTCCGCCATTTTTGTTTGTAGCACGCATCAGCTGTTCCATTGAAATATTTGGAATCTCATTGATTTTATTCCTAGAAACTGCAATAATGTACAAGAAAAAAAAGGTCTAGTTCTGGATAGCATAATACTATTATCTATTTTAATTTTTTTCAAAAAATCATACAAATAGTTTTAAACATAGTTTTTTTTTAAACTACATATTATTAACATTTGTCATAATGGAATTAATAGCTTGAATCTGGTGAAAACTACATGAAACAATGAGAATAGTACTGTTTGTTCTGCATTTTATAAGCGGCATGCAATTGAAAGTGTTTTAGAAACTAGACTAGTAGAGTAAGACTATCATTTAAGATTATTTTCATTTTATCTTTAAAAATAAAATTTATATGGCAATTGATTGGTTCAAATTGAAAAGACAAAAAAAAATTAATAGGGAATTTGAAGTCTGAAATATAATTTATATTATTTTAATGTGAAATTTACTCGTCTAGGTTTCTCGGTTGTTCTTTATTTGTAATATATTGTTAAAAATATGATGAAATGTAAGTACATTAATAATGTATTTTATATTTCTGCATTATTGTTCTTTATAAATTAATGAGATTCTAATAAATTGAATACAATAAAGTAGGTTTTTTTTTCAGCTAAGAAACAGAAAGAATGATAGACATTTCATTTTGTGAAATACTTGTCTGTTAAAAAAAAATGTCTATACCTCTGTTAGATTTTGATTGATTTGATATTAAATTTAATAATCAATACCATTTTATATATTAATAATGCATCTTCATAAAAAAAACACTTGCTGGGTTTTCGTTTCTTCTCTATATTTCGTGATAGATATTTTTCTATTGTTACATTTTATATATAATATTGTTGCAATAATAATACAGGGTTCTTTTCTTATGTTTGAAATTAATAAATCGAACTATAGTCGGCAGGTGACTTTTATTTTGTTCTAAAAATAGATTATTTTATTGTCAAAATTACCTGTTCAACTAAAATCGATTTTAATATTCGATCTCAAAGTCATTTTAAATGAGAGAGAGAGAGAGAGCCACATGTAGATAATTGAAATGTAGGCTACATACAGTGGGTTTAATAAGTATCATAAGTTCATAACTATGATTGTCATATTTGTGCAGAAATATATTTCATTTAATATATAATATAATATCATGTGGTCAATAAAATTGTCTACATTGATTCAAAAAATCAATATAAATAATCTAGTTTTGCATTTTTAAAAAAAATAATTTGTATGTACTATAAATGGAAGAACATCAATCAATATTATATTGCTTTAATTTGTTTAAGGTGGCTGAATAGATATTTATTTCCATTTCGTTCCAGTGGCTAATGCTGAGCTTCGTAGATGTCTCTGAAAACTTTGAACGCAAAAACGTCAAGTGAATGTTTTTTTTTAGAAACAACATTACGAAAAAGTTCATATTGTTTTCAAAACTAGAATGGGAAATAAATTATGCTAAAAGTTTTTTCATGGCAATACCTTAACAAATAAACATTTTATAGCAGTTTGTTTCGCTCTTTTTCAAACTGTCATAAAAAGTTTATTTTTAAAGATATCATTATCCTGAAAAAATTTTTTTAGCATGATCTCCAACTATTCTAGTTTATAAAACATTTGTAATTTTTTCGTAATGTGTTTCTCTTGAAAAACGTTCACTCGAAAAACATAAATTTTCTCAAAAGCGCGGGGGTATATTGAAGAAACCTCCTATAGAACATACTAGCCACTGCAGTGGCGCTACCCGGGTTGGGGGGGGGGGGGCGAGAGGGAGACAAAAACAAAAAATTGTCTATTCAGCCACCTTAATGTTTGGAAACGTTTAAATTTTTTTTTGCAAAGTATAAAAATTATCTTAAAACCCATTGAAAACAATGGCGTGGGGACACATTTCAGAAATGAAAGAAAATCATTTGGTGGGCCACATAAAATTTTTCAGTGGGCCGCTTGTTTTCGATCTCTTTTGTTAGATATAGTAATAAACCACCAAATACTCTGAAAATGCACTCTATCTATTAAAGTACATCATCATGTTTTTTTTTTGCTTAAAAGCATCTTGTTGGCTGACTTGAGTGATTTGAAAAAGCGTTGTAGGTGGTCCGTTTTTCATGAAAGGTGGTGGTGGTGGTTGTTGTTGTTACGTTTGTCAGATGATGGACCTCCTATTGTGTCCTAACATTTACACCTATTTATTTGTGTACTGTAGGTTGTAAACTCTACAATACACTATTCTATTTTTAAGAAGGTGAGAGCTTTCAATGTATTGATAAGACTAACCATTGCTAAGGTCATCTTCACAAACATATAAACGGTTTTTTTTTAATTATAGATTTTTTTCTTCTATTTGCTTATAAGATTTTTACAGATTGAATACAATGTATAAAGGAATGGATCACACATGCAGAAAAAAAATTAAGTGTCGGATTCTTAATGATTGCTAAATTTAATAGGATGATGTATTAAAAAAAAGTTGATGAGTTTAGCACTAGCTTTATCTTAGCTATATTTAAGAATACGATCCTAAGGGCTAAACGTGTGCATATTTCTGATCTTGAAAGGAGAAGAAGAAAAAAAATCCTATTTTCGTAAAACGTGATCTGAGACACTTTAAGTTACACCTTAATAAACACCATTTATTTATGGATGGCCAAATTTGTTGCTTATAAGCAACTTCAGGTTAAAATCAATAATTTGAAATTTACATAAACATTTAATGTTTAAATATAAATTTTTCTTCAAAAAAAAAAAGCTAAAAATTGCATATTTGAAGTAAAACTTACTCGAGGTTTTTAATATTGTGGAAAAGAGAAATTTTCTTCAAAGTTTGCCTAAACTGACTACTGTAAGGCATGTGACAATTGTCAATTAGCTTCTAAGTTAAAACTGGGTACAAAAATAGGCAATTAGCCTAAATATTTAAAGTTTTTCATTGGAACCTACCACTTAATTACCGTAATACAGAAAAATGAAAATGGATAACATAATTTAATTCCCATAGGTATTTTACTATCATTGGAGAAAATTAGTTAACTTGCATAATTAATTAATAGCTTATCTACAAAGGCTCTAATTTAGTATGAAATTTGCAAAGTTGCTTGCGTGCTTTTAAAGCAATGTACAGAATAAACAAAACAACAAGTAAATTTACATATTGTTATTAAAACCATTATGTAAATTGCAGATCTGTGTAAGTTATTGATGGCACCATTTAGTATATTGCTTAAAATGCCAGTCTCTGTGCAGATTTACTAGAAAATTGATGGTAATTACACAATAACTAGTGAATTTGCAGAAAGACTGGAAATTCTATGTTTGTTGTAACATATACTTGTTGAGTAAGATTGAAAATGACAGGGAGAAAGATAATTGGTTGTAAGAAGAGTTATTTCATTTGTCATTTGGTCAATCTGTGGTTGTCCCTGGGGTTTAATAAATTAATAATTTATATAAAAGTGGAACCAGTTGTAAATATTTCAGGCGTAGAATTTACTTTTATTTATTTTATTTTTTCCGCATATTTATTCAAACAGTTAACCGAAATATTATTGAAAGATAATTTAATTAGGTTTGATGTAAAGGGTCCTTTTCATATTTAAATCTCTTGACAAAAACAGGATTATGTTTTTCGTGTAATTTGCATTTCTTATTCAGTGAATATGCCGACAAAACTTCAAATTGTTGGTAGATAATCAATTTTTTTTCTCTCTCTGCTTCTTTCGATGTGAAAGTTTATTAAAAAAAATTTTTTTCGAAGGCTTAAGATAAAATTTAATAAGTTGTTTGCTATTAGAAAAAAAAATATTCTTATGAAACATGACATCATCTATATGATCATAATTAAGAGACCTTTTTAATAATAAATATAAAAATTCTTGTCGATATTTGTGGTATATGTTTTCTATTTAAATTTGAATTTTAATAATTACTTTGCAAACCGATCAGATGGCCCTATGGCAGAGGATCAATTTAATTCAAAAGCTGTATAAGAAATGCATTCTTGAATTAGTATGTCACATTTTAAAGTGTTACTGATTATATTTCTAAAAAAAATCTCATTATTCTACAATGAAATCAATTTATTTAAGAAATTACATATTGTGTACCACCAGTTGAGTATTATTCTTAATGATTTTTAAGTCAAAACTAGTGCTAAACTTATCAACTTTTACATGAATTTCATGAAACTTCCTATCAAAAGCTCATGAGTTTAGCATTACCTTTAACTTAGCAATCATTAATAATTATAATTAAACCTTTTAAAGCCTGTTATACACCTACAATTTTTACTTGCATTTTTGTGTCAATTAAATGATGAATGTTTTAGTCAATGATTTGGTACATAAAATGTATAAATATTTATCAATCGGCGGTTGTACACTTGTAAAAAAAAAAGTATTCGAACATTTTTACTTAAATTATGTGCGCAGAACAGTGCGTAGTGTGACAGTTTATCGTATATCTAACCTTGTGACCTTCCAGACAAGAGAATTGGGGAGAGGTGTGCTAAATATGTTGCAGAGCGCATCGTATATATTTTTGTAAATAACATAAGAATAATGCTGATCCTGAAAAAAGCGTTCTAGTAGATAATGTGATCATTTAAGAAAAATAGAACATCTTCTAAATTAATGCAACTTTTAACAAATAATTTAAGATTCACGTCGTTATACACATGCAATGTCACATTTATACATTTATTTAAGACATAATTGATGGTGTATAATGGGCGTAATGCTAGGTTTCACCTATATTATTCTGATCATAAGCAATTTTAGACAGAAAAGTCATTGTTAGAAAATAGAAAAATAATTTGGTTGACTAACAAAATAAACGTTTTTATGATATTGTAATTTGAAAGATACCGCACTACACTTTAAAAAAAGGTAGAAAAATAACTGAAAATTGGTCTTTTACAAACTTAAATGAAACATACCAATTTTTTCTGGTGTTTGTTTTTGGTAACTACGAAGAACTTAATGCAATAAAGCATTTTCAATCTGCAGTAAAACGTTTATTTTTTGAAAATTATTGTCATGAAAATAGTGTTTCATGATCTCTAGATTGTAGATTCTAACAAAATTTGAATTTATTCAAAACAAGAAATCGTTTTCTATAAGAAGGGGGAGTATAAATGGTGTAACCCTAGGGGATAATGATGAAATCTCTTGACTTAATACTATTGCCATAAACATAGATGGAAAACCTAAAGTCATGGATTTTAATGAGACTTTGTATGTTTTTCTCTGCTAGAAATGTATGGTGTTATGGATGTGTACGGTTTTTTTCAGTGGTGGTATTTATTGATCAGGTGACTGAAAATACAACAATTACATGCATACATTTAGTTTACGGATTTTCTGTCACAAAACATTTTTTGAGAGGAATAAACATAATACTTTCTAGAAATAAAATACAAACAAAATCGATAAAAAAAAACAAGCATATCTTTATTGTATATAATAAAAAAAAATTAGAATTGTCATAAGTTTGACAGCACATGTACTTAAAAAGTCACTCATCAATCAGTCGACTCCAATACGTACATTTTAATATAAAATAATTGTCTTTCAATAGACTTACAGCACGATTTGCATATTGAAATTTCGCCTAGCTTTTCCTAATTTTTTTAATACTTCATAATTCATAAATTCAGTTGTGTGTAAAAATGCTTGTTTGTTTTTTTCTCAGAAAAGTTTATATCTTAACATTTTAACGATTTCTCGTTTTATAATTAATGATCAAAGTTTAAAACAAACAAAAATGATTTTATAGTTTTTTTATTTTGTTAAATTGGAAATCTAAGGTTTTGTTTACATTGGCAAAGTTAATAATTAACTATTTTTTTATCTGAGAAATTGATCATTTGATATTATCCAGACAAAGCTATTTAATTCTAGATAAACGTCAACAATTTAAATAAGGTATAAAAGGCAAATTAGGCAATAATTAATTACTAAGTTTTTTTTTTATTTCATTTCACTGTAAATCAATTTAGACTTTATTAATTTGTTTATTTGAAGTAGCCATGGTTGTCCAAAGCTGATTGCAAAACTATAAATGCTTGAATTGATGCATTCAGGGTCAGTAACCACTAGTCGAACTAGGTAGTTGCCTAGGGCGTCATCATTTGGAGGACGCCAAAATGGTAGCATGCAAAATTAACCCAACTCATTTAGGTAACTAGATTGTAGAATATGCAAACATTCACATCAATGGTGGTGCCATTCACAAGTGTAGAGAGATTCATTTAGAAACTTATTTGCATCTACTTGTGGAAGGTCAAATTGGGTTGCGATGCATGCGAGTTGCCTATTGCGCCATGTAGAGAGTTTGTTATAGGGCACCACACAGGGAGTTTGCCTAATGTGCCATGTAGGGAGTTTGCCTAGGGCGCCAAATATTGCAGCTAGTTCTGTTGGGACGATTTCAATTTGACAAGGATGTCTGAGAGTTAAGTGTCGATATATCTCCTCCTATGCAGGCTCTACATATGGGATCTCACATCACAAGACAATTGAAAATAAAGAAGTAGGGAGCCTGTGTAAGAGGACAATATCGACACTTCTATCGAATTGTTAGTAGTGCCGTGTGATAAGCCTCGCTGACAAAGGGCTGAAGCTCTCGAGCTGAAAGCTAATAAAATAGGAATTTTTTTAAAAAAAATATATAAATATAATTATTTTTTCTGGTTGGATTTTTTACTCGAATCTTCTAGTCTATTAGTTTTATTATTAGTATGATGACACGCCCCTTTTCTTCATCTATGTAATAAATTAGGAACAATGACAAACTTTAATCACCATGTTTACTTTAATATTACGGATGAAGAAGGAGGGAAATGATGATGTATTGTATTTTTTTTTATTATTATTATTATTATGCATATATTTTCTGAGTCTTTATTGTGTAGGCGCGCCATTGGCAAAAGATGAACATAATTAATGTGTGCATTGTAAATGTTACGGTAACTCCGTTAAAGTGCATTATCAGTCATTCTATAAATTAGCGAGGTCATTTTGCAAAACCTACCAAATTCCGAAATAAAAATTGCTAGCATGTTGTTACGCCGTGTCAACATCATAACAAACTTTTGCTAAATGTTTGGACAAATGTTTGGAATTATTATGAATGGTGTTTCTAGCATGTATTCTTTGTTCGTTTGTTTACCGAAAATCTTTGCTAAAAATAATGTCCACAACAAAACATCAAATGTTATTGAATTTAATAAATAAAGGAATCATTTGATAAATTCATCGAACATTTATGCAATCGTTTGTTGAATGTTTGACAAACTTTTAAATCCAATTTTTGAATATTTGTCGAATGTTCAACAAACATTCGTCACAAATCCTTTATGGACGCTTCTTTAGGCAAAATTTGCAAAATGTCTAGACTGTCTAGTAAAATTATTACAATATAAGCCAATATATGACAAAAAATATTATGTGGATTTGCTTGTTCATCATATAGGCATTGTGCAAATTGCTTTAAAACGCTAGCCAGTTTACATATTTAATATCGAATTGGTGATTTTGCAGATTGGCTAGTGAACTTTCAGAATGACTGATGTTTGGACTTTGACTGTAAAATACATAATTAGTAATGCCCGAATTTTTCACTTTAGCGGTAAAACATATGTTTATAGTAATACATTTCAGGTGAAAGCAGATTCGGCTTTCTATTTTGTCGCAAAAAATAAACTGCTTGCAGAATAGTAGAACCATTTTTGATAAGACTGTTGTTGTGTGCTTTTCAGCATAATTGAAAAGACGCTGCGAAAACTCAAACTTTTTTTTTTCTCTTTACTATTGTTTACGAAAATTTTTTTTTTTAATAATAGCATTTCAAACAAAAACTGACACGCAATCGAATTTTTCTTGACTTTTTTTTAATTAATTTTATGGAAACACGACCGTTTAAAATAGTAATGAATATTTTGTCGCACAAAAAAAACAACTTTGCTCTTATGGCAAACAATAGAAAATGTGATGTAATAATAATATCAAACTGCAGAACTTTTTTTTTTTGACATTTTTAATATTTACAAACTAGAAAAAAATATTATTTTTTTCTGTTACATTAGTTAATTGGATTTACAATTTTTGAGGTCTTGTATAACTTATTGCTGAAAGAACACAAAACGACTATAGGTTTGTGCAAGAAAACAGACAATAAAAAAATACTATTGAAAAAAGTTTATGGAAAAATGAAATTTTACAATCTTTTTGCACTAAAAATTGATGAAACCTCCTACTATCATTTAATAACCAAAATAATACAAAATAACCTTTTTTATTAAACTGTAAAATTCATCACTTTTCTTTCAAACAAAAACGTTACAATTCTAAACACAAACAAAACAGAAACTCAGTGTTCCGAGACAAATGTTTTGTTATTGTTTTGTCTGCAATTTCACAAACATTTCTATGTCCTGGCTCAAGTCGGTAAAAATCAAAATGTTTTTGTTTTGCCTCTGTACTACAGTATACCCAACATTCTTTCAACTCTTACCTGTGCAGTGTGTGGACAGCTAGTATTAAACAACAATAGTACAGTGAAATAAAGCACTTCAATGCAACTCTAGAGGCTATTGTGCACGTCTATGTGGAAAGAGCTCTATGGAAATAAAAAAACAACACCCAATTTTTGTTTGTGGTTGCTGTGGGTTTGTCTTGAGTATTGCTAACAATTGTTTCAGTTTTGTTTGTTTGTTTTTCTGGTATATTTGTTGTGTGTTTTTGTCTCAAACTTATGGACCCGGCCTATGAACGTGAAAATATTCTTACATGATGCAATTTCCCTTCTAGTTTCTAAAACGTGTTCAGATTTTTTGTGCTCAAAGATTTTTTTTTAAATGCAAACTTAAAAGTCCTTATAACTTTGGTAAATAAATAACTAAAAGAAATTTTAGAAATTTTTTTTTTATTGCCATCTGGAAATATGAATACTTTTTCTATTTCATATTTATTAATAACTGTAAAGTGTATATTATATTATATTATGTTAAATAGTTATTGATTACATGTCCACACACACACACACACACACACACGGAGACGACAGTGAACAGCCATTAAAAACTCTCGAAATTTCTTTGTTGACAGAATGGGAAGAAAAAAAACTGTTTTGCATATTTATGACAGTGAATATAAATTTACATTTTACTTCTCAAGAAGAAGATTTCAAAGAAGAAGGGGCCTTGTAAATAAACAAGGGTCTCAACTGTCTCGAGAAAAACAAATACACAACCACATATAGGCAGCACTAAAAAATATTTAAATATTTAAAAACATATCTAAAAGAGGACCCTTTTTAATAAATTCCATTAGCACTTCTCTTTTATAAGTAATTTATGTTACTATTTGCATCATTCTATGTATTTTAGTTTCTCAGAAGAATGATATTTACAATGAGATCAGATCAAAAAGTTCTCGGACTGGTGCCGTAAAAAGAATAACTGGCTTATATCAAGGGTATCCTCTATCCCCTTCAAAGTAAGTTCCTTGCACACCTTCATCAGCGATTTTTTTTTTTTCCACTTTTGAAAGGAAGTCTTTTTGGGGCAAAAACTGTTGAGAATGTTTGTCGTTATGGCTTGAATTTCTTTGATGATTTTCAATTTTGGAAACAGTGAGGAGTAGAGGACAACAGCAATGGTGTTTTCGGCCAGCTTGGAAGTGTCGATCGGACAAGGCAAAGTGCATTGGCACACATACAATGCCTTGCCTGTTTGATAATGCCTGCCTGCTCTCAAACAGCATGGCTGTTATCTCCGGCCACCTCGCGCCGTGCGATTTTTTTTTCCTGTTTCCAAAGTTGAAGATTATGAAATAACATCGCATTGACGATGTGGACGAAGTTCAAGCCGTAATGATGAATGCTTTCAACAGTGTTGCACAAAAGAACTTCCAAGAGTCAGTCCTTTCCTAAGCGTGGAAGGGACTGGGCTTTGGACTTGAACAGTTTAGAGAACTGTTTATTGAACCTCGTATTTTAGTGAATGAAATTCAGGCTGTTTTTTTTTTAAATTAAAGATCACACCTTTTAGTAAATCAGGTATATTAGATTGGAAAAAATCGATTTAGCCTAATGTTAGCGTAAAACAACAACAACAACACATGATGATCTTTTCTTGCACAAAAAGGGCATTAACAACCTCCATAATGACAAGAAAATGTGCAACTTCCTGTTAAATGTCTACACTTGATAGTTGTCCCAATCAAATTAATTTTTATTTACTATAAGAGGCACGTGATGTTACACAAATAGCTTAAAGTTGTTTCAGAAAATTTGCTTCAGGGAATTACACCATCAGATCAAGCAAACATCAGTAAAATTAAAATGTACTAAAAATGCCTCAGAAATGTTTAACAATCCACTTATGTCTTCAAATATACTGAATAAAATACCAGAAAGTCTTTAGTTTTTTTTTTTCTAAAAAGCTTTCAAAAACTCCTAAATAGTTCTTTAAATTCGAAAAGAAATGACAGAAATCGAAAAACATCAAGAATCGAAGACACTTTGTATTTTATTTGTAAAAAAAAACCCGACCAAAAATAGTAAAATGTTGAAACATTCTTCACAGAGTTCACTCAAATTTAGTTTACAAATTACTTTATGGTTACAGTATAGTTTTGCATTATAATAAGTAATAACAGAACAGTTAGCTTCATACAAAAAAATCTTTTCCAAATACAAAACAAATCTAAAACTTTAAGGTGGTTTCAAAGAGTAACTTTTTTTTATTGTTAACTAAAGTTCTATTAATAAAAATATAAATAGTAGTATTATTTTATAAAATACTGTAAATGCGCAATTGTTTAAGGGAGTTTCCTTTTGTTTAAACTTTAATCCTTTAGTCTTCTTCAGTTTTTATAAATGTCTGGTTATTTTTCGATAACGTGTTTAGTGACACAATTGAATCTGTTGTGAAAGGGGGAATATGTCATATTGTCACAATCATTTGGAAAAAAGGTCCAAGTGATTGTCATTTGGACTGTCACTGGAAGAAATTCCGAGTGACCGTCATATTGAAGATGGACCTAAGGGACATGGATTGGAATAGGACGACATAGTCATCTACATCACCGTCATCATCAACGTCTGAAGTCGTTCAGCTGCCATCGGTCATTGTCTTCGTATTGTTTTCTTCTACTGCCCTTTCGCAAGGGAAAGGGGAGAATTTTGAGGATGTTCGTGTTCCTTCTCGGCAGTGATTTGTACAAAATCTTTTTTGTCGAGATCTGTAGTTTCCTCGATGTTTCTGCTCTCAGTGATTCTTGGAGATTCCACCGTTTTAGATGTTACCTTTTCGATGGAACGGTCTTCTTCCTCGTCATCATCTTCATGGCGAAGAGGTTGATGTAGGACTATCACTTGCCCCAGATCATCGTGATCACTAATGCCACTCAAACTGCTGGCCCTTCGTAAAAGTATCGGTGGCTTCATATCATCGTGATCACCGATGCCACTCGAACTGCTGGACCGACGTATTCCTTTCATTTCTCTTATGGCATCGTTGTAGGCCGAGCGATGCGAACTTTTCCTTCTGCGGTTCGATCGTTGCAGCGCTTTCATTTCTTGACGGTCGTATTCGTCTTCCTCGTCATAATCATCATCATCATGACTTCTTCTTCTTCCTCCTTTTCGTTGGTACGGATCGGGCATGTGGAAACTGGCTCCCACAGACAATGGACCTAACTTGGCACCTGCGCTAAAACCTATTAATCTTTCTTGCTGATTAGTAAAGTCACTCGGTTTACTATTATCGTAAGCCACATTTACTTGTGGATTTGACAACTCTGAAAAGAAAAAAAAAAAAGATATGCTTGGTATTAATTTGTTGACTATAAATTCTTATTTGCTATGTCCACTTTCGTTATGTATACCATTGAGATTCTCTTTTGGGTGCTCGTGGTCACTTTGGATGACCGCTCCAAATGTTGTTGCGTTCAGAAAGATGAATAATATGAATCGCCTCATTTTTGTATTATCATCTGCAATTTTTAATATTCCTGAAATTATTCTTGAGCAAACATGTGAATAGACACTGGCAACTTGAAAATACATCCAATAATTTCCATATGTGATTCAAATACTCTTCTTCTCCTTGAAATACTTTGAATTTTTTCCTTTAAATCGTAGAAAATTTAGTTACATGCTAGCTTTTTTTTTTTTTTGCCATGGAATTCATATTCTTAAGAAGCATTTTTACTTCATAAAGAAAAATAGAAAATCTTAATTAAATACTAAGTAGTTTTCATATGAGAAAATTGTTGTCAAACTTTGCCACGTCTTTGCCACGTTTTAAAAAAAGTGTTTTTACGTTATTCTCCAAATTCTCATATTAGCGTTTGCGTACTTTTTCAGTCAATATATTATTTTTGTGGTTTGACTATTATCAAAAGTGTGTGTTTCTTTAGAAAATCTATAGTTTCTTATCAAATGTAAGTTAGTTATCTTACCAAATTATGATCTAGGAGTGTGGTTCACGTCTGAAATAAAATTGAATGGCTGGGGTGGTCTTTGAGTTTCGTTTTCTCTTTTGCAAAATTCTCGATTTTTATGTGTAGGTGTAAATGAAATATGTGAAATGTGTTTTTTAGCCCTATTCATAAACCACGTCAGCAGTTTGCTTCTATCATTACCTTGTGTGGTGGTACAGTTACCACGAGTACTATTACTACAGTACTACACTTTTGTGAATGATCATTGGTTACTTTGGTCATTGAAAAAATATAAACTTCGAAGCTTAGCTTATTTGAGCTAAGAGCGCGTTTTTTTTATTATTATTAGTTTTATTATTTAATTTATTTTTAAATATATATCGTGCCCTTACGTGATGTATTTCCTATGCTAACCAAGTAGCTCTCCAGAATGTTGGTCTAATGTACGAATTTCTGTTGGCAAAAAACGTTGGCAGTTAGCAACAATCTTTTGACCCAGGACTTGGCCCATTTCATGTTGGCCCGATGTTGGAAAAATACATGGCCCACTTAATGTTTTTCTAAAAATCAGATTATCAAGTCATTAGCGATCGTTGGACCATCGAGTGCAGCCAATGGTGGGACCAACGCCCTAACACAATGTTGGACCGGATCATTAGGCCAACATCTTTAGATAAACACCAATGGTTGGCAATACGTCGGTTCCATGTTGGCGTTGCTACCTGGATAGTTTCTAAAAACACATTCAGTTTTTTCTTCATGACGTGTTTGTGTGTCGAAACCCCAAATAAGAAATTAATTAGAATCATTTTATTTTCGTTATGTTTTTTAAAAAAAAAATACGGTTGAAACCCAGATAAATTCTTTTTGTTTCTTCATTTTGCGGCAGTTTACCTTTCTAGTTTTATTTCAATAGTTTCTATTTTTAAGTAATTAAAAAAAAAGATTTTTGTGATATTTTTTTAATAAGTAAAAAGGCTTATTTTCAATAATTCCTTCTTTGAGCAAACAACTTTCAGATTCTGTGGTAACATTTTATTTGAAAGATATTTCAAAACGTAATTCTCGTATACAGAAGAAAAAATAACATTCTTAATAAGAATACAAATCTTAAAGCTTATTTGCTAATTACTTACGAAGAAACTCGTTAAGAGTTTTAAGTTCTAAAGAAAGAAAGAAAACGAAAAAAGAATTTTTTCCATTCAAATTTGTTTGTTTTTTTGTATAAATTGTAAAAATTTATAAATAACAATGGCATTAAACAAGAGCTTTTTCTTAAATCTCTCATCATCGTCTTTTTTTAGTCATTGTTTCTCATTCTTTTTATGACAGCATTTTGAGAAACTCAAGTGTGGATTTGTCTTGAAAGTAGGAGGAACTCGTTCATTGGCATCCGTTATTTTTCGGGGGGGGGGGGGGAGGGGGGTTCGTCTCGTTTTCTAAACTATTTATTTACGAAGATGTTCTTCGATGCCAGATTCTTGTGGTATGGTGGTTGCGGAAGTTGTCCACTGTCCACTTGTAGATCTATGTTGTCTTTCGAGAATGGCATTTGGAGAATGCTTCAAATCTACCACCTTGTTGTCCAACTGTTGGTCATTTTGGACGCTGTTTTCTAGAATGGTGTTAGTAGTGGTAGTTTGCGTTTTGAGCATGTTCATGATGATCGTCGGCAATGGTTTGTCCAATTCCTATTCTTTGATTGGTGCCCATTGGTGACCATTTGACTTGGTTTTCGACAACATGCTGATCTACTTCTCGTCTAACTCTACTCGATCTACTCCTTTTCAGCCCATTCATAAGTCGTTGACCAACTTTCATTCGTTTTTTACCACCACTTTGAGGTGAATCGCTATTTTCAGCTTGACCATGTCGTTTTCTTTCTTGTATAGTTTCGTCAGTAACGTTGATTTCATTCAAAGTCTCGGTGCTTTTGTCAAGAGCAACATTCGTTCCATTTGTTAATTCTAAGAAAAATAAATATTGATGTACTTATAGTGATATCAGAAAGTTTTAGTAGCTATTGTAGTCATTTTGTTTTTGGTTTTAGTATTTACCGTTGACATTCTCGGCTATCGGTTTGTCGTGGTGGTCGTTTTCGATTACTGTTCCAAATGTTGTCGCACCCAAAAGTACAAACACTATGAATCGCCTCATTGTGTCACCTAAAAATAATGTCTTAACTATAGTTTGTAAAAGTTCCATATTAACAATCATGTTTTTAAATTATAAAAATATTTTTCTTACCAATTTAAACGTAATTGTTTATACTTTCAGTGAGTAGACTATTTCTGGTTGTTTCGTATAATGATGCTTCCAGTTAGTAACATGAGATTAAAATTTGCTTTTAATCAGAAATTCATAATTCCAATGACAAGTACAAATTGAATTTCGTTTTCAATTTTACCTTGTTATTTGGTTCCTCCGATTGTCATCAGTGAGTTAGTTCTACTTAATAATGTGATTAAGTGTATTTCATGCAATTTTTTTTTTCATAAAATACTGTAGGAAATGTCAAGGTTTTGCAAAACAGCATTGACGTCAATTCAACGAGCTTATTTGTTGCTCACCATATGCCACATCTGGTGGAAGTCTAAAGACTCAGCTTTTTTCCTCCAAAAAAAAAATGGCTAATAATCGGAAAAAAAATATTCAAATTACCTATAAAAAGCTCTTAAATGGTTCAAGAGGGCTCAACTCGCCTAAAATGTCCTTGGGGGACATCTTAGGCGAGTTGAGCCCTCTTAAAGCATTTAAGAGCTTTTTAGGACATTTGAATATTTTTTCGCTTGAAAAAGTTCAAAAAGATTCAAGAATTTTTAAAATTCGAAAAAATGAGCTTAAAAAATCAAGTCTTGACTTTTTACACACAAAAAACGGCCAAAAATCGAAAAATATTTAACTACTCTAAAAAGCTTCAAGATGGTTGAAGGAGGGTTCCATTGGCCTCAAAGGTCAACAAAAGCATAAAACAGTATATAGATTCAAGAATTTTAAAAAAATCTGGAAAAAAAATGGGTGCAAAATAAATTTTAAAAAAATGTCCAAGAAATTTTGAATTTCTTTTAATAAATTGCTTTTGGTGACATTTTACTTCCACTCTGTACACGGGTAAAAAAAAATACTTTTGAGGAGTCTTCGTAAGATTTTTTGCCGTGCTCTTTAGTGTGATTTAAAGATTTTCTTTCGAAGTGTGTGTGTGTGTGTATCTTGAAAATTATTCTTCAGTGTTAAGATTACTGACAAAAGAAATATTTTGAAGTATTTTGAGAAAAATAAGTTGTTGATATAAAAATTGTATGTATTTTATTCGTTCTAATATATTAAGTGGTCCAATCGTTTTTCGAACGTGGTAAAAAATATATATATTTTTGGTAAATATTGCATGAACCGTAAAGTAAAAAAATAAATAACCTTCTGTATTTTTATTCTGTTTCTGTTTTTTATTAAGAAATGTGAGAAGAAGAAAAATGGCAGTAAGAGAAGAAGAAGAGAATATCGGAATGAGATCGACAAATGGTTACGACATCATTTTGCCATCGAACTGTAGCGACGTCTCGAGAAATTCCACGGCCACTTTCTTAGTGATCGACACCATCAACTACTACTACCTTCCCTTTATCGTACTCTTGGGTACTGTAGGTAACCTCTTGTCTCTTGCAGTTTTTAGATGTACCAAGTTAAGACAGTTGTCTACGAGTTACTACTTGACGGCATTGTCTCTTTCGGACACCGGTTGTCTCCTTCCGTATCTTGCGACATGGTTGGATATGATCGGATACAACGTATACAATCGACCGGTTTGTTGTCAACTTCTAACTTATATGACTTATGTATGTGGTTTTATGTCTCCTTGGTTTGTGGTCGCTTTCACTGTCGAGCGTTTCGTCGCCACTTGTTATCCTCTTCGAAGAGCCATCATCTGCACTGTGTCGCGAGCTCAAGCTGTCGTCGTCGTTCTTACGGTTATTGCGGCCACCTCTTATCTGTACATACTTTACATGACAGAAATTGACGAGATCAGTTTAAAGTGTGAACTCAAAGAAGATCATTTTGATACGATGAACATTCTCAACATTTTAGACACGATTGCTACATTGGTCATTCCGGTCGTTCTCATTACAGGTCTTAACCTTCTGATCGTACGTGCCGTTTGGCAGTTCGAGAAGGTTCGTCGTAATATGACCATGTCGACCGTCACGACACCTCTTGCGTCGAGCGACGACGAAGAGATGGAGGAGGACTCGAGAGACGGTAAAGTTACGACTTCCGTGGAAGCAGCCTCCAAGTTGAACTCGTTGACGGGAAGCCGTCGTAATCTGTTCTCGCTCGTAAGCGGCTCTCGGCAGCTTCCGAAACAGCGTAACGTTTGCTGTTACTATCAGTTGAAGATCACAAAGATGTTGCTTATGATATCAACGGTTTTTGTGGGTCTAAACGCTCCGAGTTACATCATGCGACTTTGGGTGTATTTTGGTGAACCGCGGAACGAACAAGAGAGCATCGTGTTACACAATCTTCAACAGTGGTCTCAATTGTTATTTAATCTTAATTTTGCAATTAATTTTCTTCTTTATTGTGTGAGTGGTCAGAATTTTAGGCGTTCTCTGAGGGGACTCTTTTTTAGGGTGGTCAGCAAAGCGAGTCGACATCGATTCAGTCGCAAGAACACGGCTTCTATCGTCACCAACAGTTTTCCGGTGACCACCACAACTGTGGCTGCTCCTCACAATCTGAATTCGGTTCAACCTCAAACTATGGGGGAACGTCATTTGTGTCTGACTCCGTGTCGTGCTTCATGTTTAACAGATGACACAGTGAACGCGCCTCATTCAGTGTAGTAGTAATAATTTGTAAAATACGTTACATTGAATGAAGCTCTCCAACAACTTAACTCTTAACTCTCGAACTTACAACTTAACTTAACTTAAACTAACAACTTAACTCTCCCCAAAAATCTGGAAGCATTTTATAAATTTTAATATTGATATATTTCAAAATAAACTGTTTTGAAGGGTTATGGTCCTGACACACATGTCCGGGACGAGACATGGACAGGACAGACGGCAGCGCTCTGATTCTCCTGTCACGGCCCGGTAATACGGAAACTACACATGTCCAATATGCATCCGCGTTCCGGCCCTGCCTCGGTTCGGTTAATTAAGGCGGTTCCGTCTGTTAATATTTAATGAAACGCCTCATCTTTCTCTACTCTGCGATCCGAGAGCGGACCATCACTGGGAAGAAGAACATGACAATATCCAATCGGGGCCCAGTGGCAGGTCCAGGGTACTGTCCTGTCACGGCACGCTGTTGTGTGAACAGACGCATTGGTGAAATGCCTCCACCGGGTGAGGCTGACCTCCGGCCCTGACTCGACCCCCACACGGACATGTGTGTTAGGGCCGTTATTGTCTGCTTGAAATTGGGTCGTTTTCAAACTCACATAAGTCAAATTTTTAAAAAAAAATATTAACCTGCAATATGATGTTACTTGGTTAATCTACTCTTCTAGTTTCGAAAACTCTTTCCAAGTTTTTGTTAATATTGTTATTTCAGAAAGGCAAACTAATTACATTAGAGTCCGAAGAACTTTACACCTTAAAAACCTACGTGTGTGTTTTGGCCACAATTCTTTTTACCTATTAAGTATTAGATTGAAGGTGTGTTTGAAACTAGAACCTTAGAGTATTTTATTGTAGATATTTTTGAAAATATCTATCATAAAATTCAACAAATGTTTCAAACTGCAATACAATTTTTTTAAAAAATATATGAACATAAAAATATGCTTAGCCATGTTTCTTTTTTCTTCTTCTAGTTTTTAACGCAATTTCAGTTTCTTCTAAAAAATAAAAAGGTTTAATCAACAGAGTTCTTTGGACGTGTGACCAGGGTTAAAAGAAGATACTTGGGACTTAATTTCATTCAGCCATCTTGTATAAATTGTAATTATTACATCACTTCTTAGCACAAACTGTTTATAAGATGCTCGAAAAAGCTTATTTTCTAATATTGTATCATCTGACTCGTGTCATATAAGCAAAACGTATTTTAAGTTATATTTATGTAAATTGTGTTGTTCGTTTATGTTGTTATCTATTTTTTTTTTCCACTCGCAGAAGTTATGAACTCATTTGCACGAAAAACGAGACAATTACGAATGTTCGAGTTTTCGTAGAATTTGGTAAGATTGGTTTTTAATAATATTTATTATGTGACCAGGCGTTACAACAAATATTTTTTGCAAGGGTGCGCGTGCACACTAGGCCAATGAACGGAAGCCAACGCATATTCGGTCGAATGTTGGTCGCCCAATGCTTTTGGCGTACGGAATTGCCCGACCACATTCACTGAACCGCTTGGTGCCAATGGTTTTCGCTTCATTATTATGGAAGGCCTTATAACGAACACCCTTTGATGTACCGACTGGTGACAGAACCGTAGCCAACGCCAACGAATGCGTTGGGTGTCGTTCGTTACTACGTACACACTAGACCAATGAAGGGCCAACGAATTCGTTCGTTGCCGTTCGTTGGCCTAGTGTGTACGCAACCTAAAGTGAACACAGGTAATTTTAATTGATTTTAATTTAATATGTTTTATATAATTCATGTAAGTTATTCTTTTAAAGAAAATTGTAAATGAACAGAAAAAAATGTCGAATAATACACGCACATAAATAAATGTAATTTGTACGAAATCTTGTGATTATATTGGATTATTTTAGCGGCTATTCTTGTATTCTTTTGAAGTTTGCACCTGAATAACTTCAACATGGAATGCCTCACTTAAAAAATTCCAGTAGACTAGTGTGACATCACCACGATAGAAACACATGAACGTGATATCACACCGCTGGATAAATCGATGAATAACGGTATGACTGTATGTGCAACAAAAATGATTAATAATTATGAGAAATCGTAATCATCATTCATTAGAAACAAGAAACATTTTTTATTGTATTTCTATATTTTATTTCTGTGTAGACCACAATTTCCTACTGCATATTATATTTTCATTATGTTATTTCTAACAAACCCAAAATTCTATCCTATCATAAATTGAGAAACCAAATTACTCATCAAAGCAATTCTCGATTACAATATGAAGAAAACGATGACGGCAACAAAAAAATCATATAAAAATAATTACAAAAATAGTTATGCAAATGTCTGAAGTTGAGACAGGATTAAAACAGAATTTTAAAACTAAATAAACAAATATTTGCAACATACTTTGCGCTTTTTCTAAAAAAAAAAAAACAAAAGAATATTTGGCTGGTTATAGAAACGTGCGGATTTTTACACAAGGTCATGCGTATCCGATGAGGTCAAGGGTCATAGAATTTAAATTCTTCTTAAATCCAACTATTCAAATGCTTCATAATCCATTAAGAAGCGATGTTCTAAGTTTTAACTAAACTGCATATTGGTGATTGACTAATGAATTTGCTAAAACAGTTCAGACATAAATAGTTTAGAAGTAAACTTCTTTAAAGAGAAAAATAATTCAAATTGTACGATGTTTTTTGGTCAAGAATACTTGGCTTACAGCAAATAGCTTGCAGCATATAGATTAATGACGTCAAATGGACTTGAATGAATAAATGGATGAATTTGAAATGGGCATTTCAAAGTCTACCACAAAGAATTCTTTGATTCTCAACCACAGGAAGGCAAGACTTTTTAATCAAAGTCGTCACACTTTTGTGTAATTAGAAACGTATTAGAAACTAGAATGGTAGACGCAATTTTTGTGAAACAGTTATTTTTAAATCACATTTTGAATATCACTTTTTATTAACGTAAATGAAAAAACCGTGAAATTGGATTATTAAGAAGTTGCTATGAAAAGTTATCATCATGAAAATACTTTTCGAAGAAACTTTTTCTTAAAGTTGCTTTTAAAAAGTTTACATTGATCATGATTGTTAACTAGTTCCGAACTTTCCCTTAACAAAACGGTTTTCGCAACGGTTGAATGTGCGCACTCACAGAAAGATGAAATCATCGATGTCTTCTTAAAAGTATTTAAACGATTCCATTTGAGCTAAAAAAAATGCATATGTTTTAAATTTTCATTAAGGAGCAATAAGGGAGAAAAAAAGGCATTGGAACTTTTCGAATGGTGTGGTGATGAGTAAAACGTAAAATGAAGTTCGCTCATCTGACCAATCAAACAGATAAGAGAACACACTTAACCCCCATTTCCGAATCATAGAATTAAGAAAAGTGCGGTTTTGTCTGAACCATTTTAGTCAATTTACTAGCTGTGTTGGACTTCTGAAAATAAATATTGCAATGTGGTGGTAATGAAAATATGTGACACACTGTATTTCAGGATCTGGTTATGTCAATATGCTAATCTGATCACGTCACTAATTTTCTGTAACGTTTGCAGCACTGTAAATCACATCAACATAACTAGTGTGTACAACTTTTTCAAACACTTGACAAAAACGGTGATCAGTTTTGCATTAAGATTGAGTTGTATGGCAATTCAGTTAAGCAACTGACAGGCTGGTAAGTTGCTCAACTGATAGATAACTTATATCTCAGCATGGCACACAGACCACTTTTGGTGGCTGTTTTCGATTGCAAAATGAAATTGCAAGTGGCTGGGCTGTGGTTGCAATGTATTCTTTATGGCGACAATCCGATTTCATTTTGCAGTCGAAAGTGACCACCGAAAGTGGCGTGTGTGTTCGTATGCCAAGGGATTTTGTCAGACATGATTGTTGAATCTCGTCCGCATGACACTTACTGCAGGCTGTAAATTTCAGAATGTAAACCTATCGAATGTGTGTTGAAGGTGGCACGTGGGCCTCATATTGCGGATACAAATGGCTTGATTTGTGCATATAAATCCGCTCTCTCTATTTATTACACCATACTACTAACCCCTTTTATGCATTTACCATATAAAACATATTCAAGAAAACGTCTTAAGGCCAGCTTTACATGGACCACAGTTTTGGCGCCACGTTATTAGCAGACCATTGATTACATAGGGAATGTTCGGATGAGCCACCGTTTATTTTTTTTTTTTTTTGCAACACAGTGGCGATGAGTGGTTGAGTCTGGCCACTAGTGTGCCAACCGTCTGTTGGTCAGTGATGATTAGGGCTCGGATTTTTATGGAATATCAAGTAAACGTTTCTCAATCAATGGCCCACGAGCCAATTGTGAAGTAATATTCCCCCCATTTCCTTCATCCGACAATTTTTTTTTCAATTAAAAACACCGGTTAGAGGCTTGATTTCTCTAGTTGTCAACTGATAGTAACCAGACTGTTAGCCACTAACCAGCTTTTTTTATTAGAAAAAAAAAATCAATTGCAGTTGGTCTAATGAGGATAATGAATACTTCACAATTGGCACTTGGGCCACTATTTGAGAAACATTTGCTTGATATTGCATAAAAATCCGAGCCCTAGTGATGATGATTAAAGTCACACCAGTGACTTGCACTAATGGCAGGCCATTGTTTTTAATGATGGTCTCGTTGAAGCAAGTCGCGTCAACAACTTTGTGGCACCACAGAGTGGTCTGTATGAAACCGGTCTAAAAAACGCTCTTTCAAGTCTTAATTTGAACATAAAAAAACAAGAAGTGGCACTTTAGGACATAAGAATTGAACAAAATTGCATTCGTGTTTCTTCTCCTCCTTCTCAAAGTTTGCATTAAAATTCATTATAATTTATAAATACTTAATTATATGCATAGGACGAAGGTGTTTTATCTTTTTAAATGGGAATTTTTTTTAAAAAAAAGTCTACTTATTTAGTCTACTTAAAATTGATGCGACCACCAAAACAAACAAAAAAAAAGGAAAAACTTGCATATTTCTGTTAAATATAGAATTTGCATAATTAATTAATTAATGCCAATTAAGGTTCTAATTAAATCAGCAGACGCTAAAGTCCCACAATTTGACCGTTTTATCGTAAGAACCCGAAACGATAACGTAATCGTTAAACTGCAAACACGTGACGCCGTCCGTGTGATTTTTCAGAGTGACTAATCGTTGTCCAGTTTCCAAACTCCAAATCTTTTTAAATTTTAAAAGATTACATCGTTATGAAATGAACACAAATCGAACTTACGAGAATAGATTAAGAGACAAAAAATTATTTACTTTTAATGTTTTGTCGTCTCCTGCACTGACGATCCTCCACCGATCCGCTTGTAGACACCTTCGAAGCACGAGAAAAAGAATAAATCGTCAAAGTTCTGAATTCATCGGAGGTTTTTGACATAACCAATTATAACAACTAAGTATAGCCTTAGCTTGGAGGCTAGCCAGCTAGGTCCTAATCGAAAGAATACTCAGATTTATGTTTCAAGGCAAAAACACTTGAACGAGTTTTCAGATTGTTATTGCCTGAAAGTTGCATGTGTGTCAACTAATTTTCGAAATACTGACCGTATGACCCCTGTGTGACCTTCGGATTTCATCCAATCTAAAGTACTGAGACAATGGCCAGTGATCAAGTTCCAAAACTTAATCGTTCTGTCTAAAGAGCCGCTGATTATACGGTGAGAATCGAACTGTAGACAAGTAACTGCATCGTGATGTCCGTGCAGAGTATTTATACAGACTCCAGGAATGAAATTCCAGATCTAAGAAGAAGAAAACGAAATCGGAATTAAAACGGTGACATTTTCTAAATTTTGCTTTGCAATGATACGGTTTATATACTTTAATCGTTCTATCACAAGATCCGGATACTATCTTCGTTTCGTCGTGCTGAACGCACAGAACAGCTCCTTCGTGGCCTCTGAGCGTGAGTTTACATTCTCCGGTTCGTCCGTCCCACACTTTGAGCGTTTTGTCGTAAGATCCACTCACAACTTTCTCGTCGTCCACCTGAAGGCAACGAACGGTGTCGCGATGTCCGACCATCGTCACTTTGCAAGCGATGCTCGACCATCCCGAATTGGACGAAAGATCCCACACTTTGATGGAACAGTCCGTAGATCCGCTAACCAAACGATTACCCTCAAGATGGAGGCATCGGACTGTTCCCGAATGACCGACCAACGTCATAACTGACCATCTGCTATTTGTACGAATGTTCCAGACCTAAGTTTTCGATTGAAAGATCGATGGGAAGACGTTTTTAACAAAAGAAACTAAAAAAAAACCATTAAGAGTCGCAAATGGACGCACTTTGATGGTTTTGTCCGAAGATCCACTGACGATTCTCGTGTCGTCAAACTGAACGCAAGAAATTCCTTGCGTGTGACCTTCGAAAGTTCTAACATGACAGTAACCTTTCATCCAGTTTCGAAAGAGACGAAACCTTTCCGAAAAAACTTTCTTCCAATGGACACTTCCATCCGGAAGACGGCATTTTGCAAGTTGTTTCAGTTCAACCTCCGGAGAAGAAAGCTGCCATTGAGGGCTGGTACAGAATCGTTGCCAGAGGAACGAATGATTCGTCAGAGAATGCCAAGCTCGGCAAACTTTAGAACACTGAGACAAACTCACTGAAAAAAAAAAAAATAAACGACGAAAAGGGAGTTAAAAGATTTTCTTTTAGAATGTTGATTTTGAGTCGTAAGTTCGAGACCTGGATCCAAGAAACAGACTATGTAAAGGCTGAGAGGCTTTGGCAACCAAGTTAAGAAATCCTGACAATTAGGAGGACATTCGAGGTGCATCACGGGTTCGATCGCAACGGACAGAAGGTGGTTCTGTGGAGTTCCGCAGTTTTTCTAAGCAAAACAAGACAAACGTTCTTTTAAAAAAAAATGGTTCATGAGTTATAGGGTCCTTCAAGATTTAGCCACAGGAATATGTTAGCTGAAGTTTAAGATGGTTTATGAACAGCTGGTTTATAAACTCTTGAATATTCTGTCTTTCAGGAAAGCAAAATGAAGAGAAATTAGAAAGGTAAGGGTAGTTCATGTTGATATCTTTCAAAATAAACTTTTTAAAGAGAAAAATTAAAAAAATAGTGTCTGCTTTAAGTTTGCTCATTTTCAAGTTAATATAAATAGTGTATTTTGAAAGATATTAACACAAAAATACTCATAAGTGATTGAGAGTTACCCTTCTAGTTTGTAAAACACTTTTTAGTTTGTCGTCATTTTGCTTTCCTGAAAGACAGAATAATAAAGTGTTCGAAAATCAGCCGTTCATCAACAAAATACGGTTTATGAACGGCTGATTTTCGATAAAAAGTTTATTTTAAAAGATATTGTCAAAAAAACACCATTCTTGCAATTCTTTACTTTTCTAGTTTCAAGTAAACTTCCAATTTCTTTTATAAATTATTTCAAAAACGTTAAGAAGCAACTCAATCTCTGCTCTTAGGGAGGGGTAAGTGAAATTTTACTTTGAGCCCTCCACTTTCTGTGAAGAGATCTTCCAAATTAAACGATTACAAGGTATACAGTATCGTTAGGTGTACCATAAGTTCCTTGAGAAGAATATTCTTCTGTTCGTCTCCAAACTCTTGAAACCACTGAACCATGAGATCTCTTCGTCTTCGAAACTCGTTCGGATTCACGTTTACCCTCAATCTCATTCGTCTTTCTTCGCTTTTCACCGTCAACCTCAACGTTTTCATTCCTCTCTCTACGACATCGCTCTTTATGCAGCGGTCACTCTTGACCAACGGCTCTCCTCTTATGAAAGTCGCCATCAAACTGTCGGAGGCGCTTTCGTTGTCGTTACGATTCGCCGAACGCCATCCGTGAGGTAGACTGTAACTCTTTCGATCTGTCAGATTGTAATTATGTTGTCTTTCGACGACGTTCGCAAAGTCGCCTTCATTCTCTTCGTCTTCCTCCTCCTCTTCCTCCTCCTCTTCTTCATCTTCATTCTCGTCTTCGTCCTCGTCTTCTTCCTCCTCCTCCGAGTTAAAGTCACTCGTTAGTCTTCTTCGTCGTCGCCTTCTCCTTCTCCGTCCTCCACCAAAGATTCCACCTGCCGAAACGACGGACGATCGCAATCTCGATTCGTCTAATAAGGCTGACAGGCTTCGTCTCTTTGGCACTTCTTCTTCGAAACCCTTCTGCATAATCTTCACAAGTTTATTAGATCTCTAGTTTATTGGATCGAACTCCACTTTTTCTTTCGAGGTTTCTCAGTCTGTCGTTTCGTCGAGTCTTTTCATCGTGACGAAAGAAGGTTTCGTCTCTTTCACTGTTCGATAACAGATTTTCTGAAATAATTATAACAATTAAGAGAAAATCAAAAGTTATCTATTTGAATCCTTATAGCATCTTTAATTAACTCTTAGCCTTTTGGAGGATCGTATTCAGTTTCTAAGTAACTTTATAATTAATTTAGCTTTTATTGTGTTAGTTATTCCGTTCGTGATTTATTCTCGTATTTGATTTTTAGAAGCTTTGATTGTATTTAGAATTGATTGCTCAAATTATATTATAATTTCGACACTTAATATAATAATTAGTTATTACTTTTTGTTCAAAGAAATATTATTTAATAACTTTTATCAAGTACTAATTATATAAAGCGTGTTGTAAAACATTAACTCGCGCCGCTGTTTGTGTTTTTAAATATAAAAAGAATAAATAAATTGCATTATGTATAATGATAATAAATAATGAATTAATAACTTAAATTATTAATTAATTCATATTATTTATTATCATTATGCATAATGCAATTATTATATGACGTTATAGTTTCTCTCTTTTTTTAAAATTACTATTTTTTTTTTTTTTGTAAATAATAAATTTGGTGAAATATTGCACATTAATAAATAAGAATTCTAATAATTTTTCTCTTGTTTGTCATTATTATAATACTAATTAATAGGCCTATAGTAATTAATAATTAATATTCAATAAAAAAAAAGAGAACAGCTGATTTATTATTGCAATTATAATTAATAAAAAAGAAGGGAATCCCCTTTCTCCTCCTTTCTTCAGATGATGACGTCACGAATTATATTATATAATAAACTCTGACCTTCGTATTTCTCTTCTTCTTCTTCTTACCTTTTGACTTTGGGTTAACGTTAAGTTCATACGATTCACCGCCGTTCAATGTGTCATACAACAACAATGACAACAAAAGGAAATTAAACACTTAAAAGACGTTGCCAGATTTACTTTTTATTATTATTATTATTATATATTTTAAAAAAAAAAAATTTATTATTATTATTAGTTTATTTTCCAAAAGAAATATAAATTAATAAGGGTTTTAAGTGTTTCTTATCTTATTATTTACATAAAAAAATCTTAACTATACTTATCTAATTGTAAAGAAAAGAGAAGCTTTAGACGTCATCAGGGTTGATATAAAATTTATGATTGTTTTATTTTGTCTGATGATAAAGGAATCATTTTAAACGTTCTCAACAGTTTAAACAAATTGTGTTCTCAAATTTTTTTTTGTTATTGCCAATTTTGAATTGGTTAGAATGAATGCAATCGTAAATTTTAAGTCAACCCATCTGACGTCACACGTTTCTTCTTTTTACGATGAGGCATGTATAACTTCAAAAATAACATAAAACGACAGAATTGGCAACAGTGGAGGAATAAAATGCAAAATTAAATGTGTTTATTATAATTGCCAATAGATGGCGCTACTATTCTCAACAGGCTATTTATAAACTGTCTCTCATAAGCATTTATAATATTTAATTATTGACAAGATTTTTTTTAAAAAAATGTTCAAAATTAAAAAAAATTTTAAAAAAAATGTTCAAAATTAAAAAAAATTTTAAAAAAATTGTCAGAAGTCTCAAAAAGAGTTTGAAAAAATTCCAAAAAGTTAAACACAAACACAATGCATTTCATAAACTACAATTGGACTTTTGTTCCTCTGCCACAGGCCTTCTTGCCTGCTTGAAGAATACTTTTTCAAATAACATCTGAATATAAATATAATAAATAAACTTATGGCTTAGTTTTATTTTTGTTTTAATGTTTAAGGTGGTTTTAGAGTGTAAAACGCCTTTCAAACTCTGATTAGATTAGTCTTTGTTTCAAGTGCAAAATGAAGAGAAACTAGAAACGTGTTTTAGAAACTAGAAGAGGAGCTGAATCACTTAATAGTATTTTCATGTTGATATTTTTAAAAAAATAAAATTATAAGCAAAAAGTTTAAAATATCGTCTGCTAAAAGTGGGGTTTAATTTCAAACTTGAAGTAAAAAGCTTGTTTTCAAATATAATACCATGAAAATATTATTAAGTGATTGAGTTTTTAAGTTTTTCTTAATTTTGCTCCTGAAAGAAAAAAAAAATAACCAGAGTTCGAGGTGTGTTTAAACTTTAAAACCAGCTGAAAATTAACATTAAACTAGTGTAGTTTAAAACTTGAAATTTTAATAAATTAAATAGTTATTTTATAGTAAATATAATTTGTGATAAAAAAATTCAAACGTGAAAATGAAATTTTGAGTTTCCCTCGGTATATATGGGGGGGGGGGGGGCGAATTTTCTTATTTCTTCCGTGTGTTTGTTTTCGTTCCACTGGTGTCCTGCGGTTAAAATAACTCGTGTTTCTAAATAGATCTTTCTTACGTGTGACATAATGAGAAATGACCAGAAATGGAATTGTAAAGGTGTCAAGTGGTTTTTAAACTTGAGCTTTTAGGTTTTTAACAATAAAATCTCATAAATAACTGTCAGCAAGTTATTATTAGCCTTGTACTGGAATAACATTTTTTTTTAGGAAAAAAGACGTAAAATGAAACTGAGAGTTGGGTTCGGGGGAGGTTGAGAGTTCAAAGAAAGCAAAATAATATATTTAAATGAAATGGAAACTCAATTTTTAGAGAGAAAAAATGTTTTCAACAAAAAAAAAATACTTGACAAGAAATTAGGATTTTACAATTAATTAAACAATTAGGCTATTATGTTTTGTTTTTCGAATTCTAGTTATTTTGCATTTCAGAAGCAACACTGAAAAAAAATTAATATGTCTTAAAAGCTAGAAGGGTAGCTGAATTCATGGAATTTTTCATTTTGATATCTTTAAAAATAAACTTTTATAGCTAAAAATTAAAAAGAATATCGTCTGCTTACTGTTGGGTCATTTGCAAACTCATATAAAAAGCTTATTTTAAAATAATCTATATCAACATGAAAATACACAAAACATAAAATACCCTTAATATTCTGAGAAACCCATCTAGTTTCTAAAAAAAGTAACACTTTCAAAGTGTTTCTTAATTTTGCTACCAAAATTAAAAGGTGCATTAGTTTAAGGCCTGGTTTTTCCATTAGAGGGCCAGTTTTTCTATTAGAGGGCCGATTTTATGATGAAACTATTATAATAATTTAAAAACTGCACAAGAAAAAGATAATAAAGTATCAATAAAATTACACATTTTGAGAGGAAATGAATGGAAACTATAGCTTTTTGCTGGTTTTAGACATTTTCATTGTAAGCATAAATGAACATAGAAGAACAACATGTATTTCTATAGAATTAAAGTAAAGTAAATTAGTTAATTAAATTAAAGTAAATTAAAAGTAAGGTAAGTAAGTAAGAAATTCCCCAAAAATATTTCTTGGAATTTCTTACTTACCTTACCTTGCTTACTTTTTTTTGGTCCGTTTTTTTTCTTCTCCCAGTCTTCCCCAGAAACAACAAATTCGGTTGCTACTGTAGTTTTTCTGTTATTTTTTTTTAACATTTTTTTCAGTTGTTTAATAATTATAGGCCTATAATTAACATTGCAAAAATACACACGATGTATAAACAAAAATGTACACTCGAAATCTGAAACAAGTTTGTCAGATAAAAAATTAATAATTAAGTTTTCCAAACAGTAAAGGACACAATATGCATATTTTTTTAATTAAACTAACAGAATTTTGTTGATCATCTGACACATTTCCATCATAAAATAAAATTTTAAAAATCGTTACATTTCAAGATAAAAAATATATTATTAAAATTTATACATGTTTTTTTTTTTTAAATGTGTATATTCTGTAAAACTCTCAAAAGTCTACATTTCTTTTTTTTACTGTTATATGAAATGTTTTTTATTTAAAAAAAAGGTAGAAAAAAAATCTGAAAGTGAGTTTTTTTTTTCATTTAAAAAAATTTGACGTTGATCACAGAGAGAGAGAGAGAGAGAGACCCTATTGACAATTGTGGCCCTGTTTGATCTTGAGAAAGTTTTTGGCCCAATTTCCCATGCCATATGTCTATTGAATAATAAAAAAACAGTCTTTAACTACATTATCATCCATTAGATAGGTCTCTCTCTATGTAATATAGGACCAGTAGAGAGAAACGTTCATTCAATTTTTCAGGCAGGTTCTTCAATGGAGCAGACTGTTTTGTATGTGTGTTTTTATTATTATTATTATTACACACATAAATGGTTAACAGGATTACATACAATTATGCAGACACAACATTTTAAGATGGAAGAAGAAAAAAAAAATCTGAGTGCCCCCCCCCCTTTCTTCTTAAAAAAGTCAGAGTATAGTTTGACATAGAGAAGAAAAAAAAAGTGGGGGCAAGGTGGGTTACATTAAAAAAGTTTCTTTCTTATGGGATTGAAGGAAAGTGAGGGTCCATAGAAAATGTATGAGAAGGAAAGAAATTCTGGTTTCATCCTTCTACAGGTGAACTTTTTTTCTCTCTCTCTCTCTCTCTCTCTCTCTCCTACTATATACACATTTTTTATGTATTAAAAGACTAGACGAAATATTTTTTTTATCTGAAAAAAAAATATATATATATATTATAAAAGAAATTGTCATTTGTTATAGGTATTCTTTGTGGTTCCTTAATTTTTTTCTTTTCCATTTTGTGAAGATGATGGAAATGATGGGAAAGTTGAAATTGAACTGTAGAGGCCAATGTATTTTATGTTGGTCCCTCGTGGGCCCCTATGATGCTCCTTATATGACGCTTTGTTGTATAAGAAATCAAGAAGGGTCGTAAAAGGTTGAAAGTAATTTTCGATAGTATAGGGCTGCAAACTGAATTTATGTTATTCAGAAGTTTGAAAAAGTATTAAAATATTGTTTGATATAAATTAATTTCATTTGATATTTTTGAATTAAAAAAAATCATATATTTGAAGAAAAAACTTATTAAGTATGAATTAATGAATTATTGATTAATTAACAATTTTTTTAAAAAAAAATATTTATTATATTTTGCAGTCTTATTTAAGTCCAATTGCATATTTGAATTACATTTTACTATATTACTAATTAGTAAATAAATCTATGTGAAGAAATAGATAAATGCATTTAACGTAATGCCATATGTTGTGCAATGCAATTATTGCATTATGATTTCTCTATGATATTAATGAAATTTCACATTTAATAAAACAAAAACAAAATTTAACATTTTTAAATTTAAATTAAAAAAGGTCTGTTTTTAAAATTTACTGAGGACCTTAAACTTTAGAAAAATGCATATTTATATTAGGTCTCTAACATAAACATCGATGTTTCTCTAACTTTAAGGTTACTGTAGGTTAAAGTAAGGTCACTCTTTTCTGCGCATGTGTATTGCTAAAATGAACCAACCAAAGTGTAGCTAATATACTTCAGTTACTGCATTCTGCACATGAGCAGAAGAATGCCACTGTGCTTTAACCTACTTTATTCTCAAGGCATGAACTAATCCTAACATTTCTTGCATGAGACATTGGGATATCTCTTCCCCAGGGTTCTGTCCCATTCTTTGAGCCCGTAGGACGAAAAAAAACAGAGGCCAGGTCACATATATGCTAATGTAACATTTTTTTGCACCTTTGAAACTGGTTTTTTTTTATTCATTTTTATAATGGACTAAAAAATTCACCCATAACAGACCTCTGTGTGCAAAAAAAGCCTGGCTTGGTTGGTCATATGTCCTGTTACTTCACTCCCCCCCCCCTCTCTATTCGGACCCCCAGTACATCATCCTGGCCAAACTTTTTTTTTCACTTTTTTCACTTTTTTATCTTTTATCCCTACTTCATGAATAATTTCAAGACGGTGTGTTTGGGTACAGCTTTTTTTATTTCTCATATCACACCTTGTATGCATATATGGCCCTTATGACTCCTATTGAACTATACCCTCTAACGTCCCGAGACTTATGTATATAGTCTTATATTTTATATCCACATTGAGACAAATTCTTTTGATAAAAAAAACCACTGTTTTCAGAATTTCAGTTTGAAAAACAGTACTTTTAGCCCAGACTTTTTTTTTTCAGTTAGTTTATTTGTCTAGCTTTAAGTCGAATTTTAATATTTTGCTATTTGAAAATGAGGTGGGGACTGAAACAAGGCATCTAAAGTCTGGAAATGTGTGTGTGTCGGGGGACAATTTTTAAGTATTTGAATGATGCAAAAATTATTTTTTAAAAAAAAAATTCTAAATGAATATTTGAGATGATCCAGAATTGTGTTTCTAAAAAATTAGCACATAGTTTGCTAATCTAGATTGAAGTTAAAACCTTAGAAACAATTTTTAAAAAATAAACTATTTATGGTAGTTTCAAAATGATCCAAGTTTACATTTGTTTTATCAAAGTTTTAGTAGAAAAATATTTAAATTATCAAAAAATGAAAGTCTTCTAGATGCCCTGAAAAGCACCGAAATGAACTAAGGAGGGCCCAACAGACTTCCGAGGACCGTAAAAACCCATAAATTCAAAAAAGTAAAAATTGTCAAAAAATGAAAGTCTTCTAGATGCTCTGAAAAGCACTGAAATGAACTCAGGAGGGCCCAACAGACTTCCGACTAGAGACCTACATTGTGCAAAAAATTGAAGGCCAGCCCAGCCCATGAGACTTTATACCAGGCCCAGCCCACGAAGGCCACTAGGCCCATGAAGCCCACTAGGCCCATGAGCCTTTGACATAAAAATGCCAGCCCAAGCCCATCCCAGCCCATGGGCTGGTCTGAGCTTTGCAAAAAAACCTTTATGTAGGTTTCTACTGCATATCATAAAATGATGGTAATGGAACTTATGATAATAATGATTTTGTAAATTTATTGGGCATCTTAAAAAAAATATCAGGAAGAAGGAAGTATAGACAACTTTTTTTCTTCCATTTCCGCATTTTTCTTCCTTCTTCATCTTCCCATCATCTCCACCCTAAAAATTGCAATCAAGGCTTGGGTTTTCGCTCAAGTTGAATTGAAAAGAAGAAAAAAAAAGGGTCTCTTGGCTATTGTAGAATTATAGTGAGTGGACAGTGGCTATTCGAAGGTGTCAAAGCGACATTGCCTCAGGAGATCCTTGTCTTAGAAATCTCGGCTTCTTTCTATATCAGCAAGGGAAAGTTTTTATTATTATAAAAAATATACATATTAAGGTAGAGGACTTTTTTTTTTTTGTAATTTTTTTCATTCACCCCATATGATGCAAAAAAAGGAGGATTTCATGCAGCATCATTGGCCCTAAGGCAATATATAGGCTACCTACCTAGGTTTGAGTTGGAGGGGGAGAAAGGACGAATAGTGGGGTGAGGAGTGTGAGGTGTTATGCAAAAAAAAAACTTTTTTAGGGAAAGAGAGATTGGAAAGGAGGGAGGGAGGGGGGGGGGGGGGAGTTCGAAAAAGTGTAGCAAAAAAAAAAATGATGATGAAGCGGTGACAAAATTTTTCAGGTCATCTTTTAAAACATTGTGTTTCTTGGTTGGTTTCAAACCCCTGGCCAAAATCTTTACCCTCCTCTCTTTCTCTTATCCAAACCGAGTCTTTTTTGCACCTCTGGGCACTTCTCCCCTACCTTTTTCCCCTTATTGATGGGGAGAAAGGAGATCAAATGGTAGATCTATAGATTAGGAACAGAGATGTTATGCATTATGCAACAGGGTCAGTTCCATGTATAAGCCTAGGCTCATTCTGCAATGGAGTCCATGGAGATAGTTTAGGACACTTTTTGATCATTATAAGTATAAACCTTATAAATGATAATGCAATGTAAAATAGATTTTTTTAATTAGTAAATACTTGTTAATGTTTTTTTAAATTAAGTATTGGTTTGAAAGATTTGCATAAAAATAATACAAAATAATTTTTAAAAAAATGATGCATTATATGTGCAGTGTGACACACAAGGCGGTTAGGGACAAATGAGAAACCGTTTTGCTAATATTATTTTGTGCATTGTTTATGTTGTAAAAATATATAAATGTGCAAAATGTCTAAAACAACAAGCCAAATAGTTGTCTGCAGATAAGAGTACAATGTATACCCAGATTGGCTTGTTGTTATTGATGTAGGCATTCTGCAATCTGCCTAAACCGCATTGCATTGTTCATGTTCTTAAATGGACTCCGTATAATTCGACGAAACATACTGAACTTGAATTGCATGACCAACTTTTTGACTGCAAAATAAGTTTATTGCCGTCAAAACTGACTACCTTTTCAGTATTTCCATAGAAAATACATTGCAATCACAGCCATCCCAACCATCTTCGACTTCATTTTGTACTCGAAATATGGTCAAATTTTAGTATGTATAGTCTGTGTTACAACTTACAACCCTTAATATTATCAAAATATATAATCAAGATTTGCAATCGTTACTATGTGTGCTAATTAAAAACTACGATGAAACAATATATAGCTAAATTAACATATTTAGTTTGATATAAAAGGCCTATAATGGATAGAAAAGAAGCAGTTGGTGAAGAAATGACAAAAAAAATGAAAGTGGACCCCACAGATTATCTATCAATATATCTGTCTCTTTAGGGGCGGTTTTTTTTTCTTCCTGTTTTCTTGTATTTCCAGTTTTTTTTTATAAAAATGAAAATCTGCAGGAGTGGCGCATATATAAACAGAAACAGCATTAGAAATATTTCTCCCTCATCTTTTTTTTTTTTTTTTTTTTAAATATTTCATCCCCTCAGCCAAGCAAATCAATCGGCCAATAAAAAAAAATCTTAAGTTTTTTATAGTCGTTTTTCAAATGCATTGATGCATGCATGCATACATAGGCCTACATGCAAAGTATGCAATGTATATGCCTGCAAAAAAAATCATTTTTCAGTTAGTTCACTTCTGTCATTAAATTTTGTGTTATTTTTTTGCAAAAAAAAATTGCTTTGCTAAGAAAAAATTATTTCCCATTTTTTTTTTCATATGAATCTATAAAATTTGATATTTTTTTTTTCGCACGTTCATTTTGAATGATCGTTCATCAATTTTATAATCTGATGAAATATGTGTGTTTATGTTGGGAGAAGATGGTTGTGAGCGGGGGGGGTGGCGGAGGTCATTAGAAGTCATATTTATTGGTCTAGTGCCATCTGGTGGCCATTTTGAATAGAGGTGCCCAATGACGTCATGAATGTCTATGAGTCAGTGACGTTTAAAAATCTTGAATCGTGTGTCTGGATATTTTTTTTGTTGTTGTTGCATTCTCATATATTTCGGTGTCTGGAAGGTTTTTCGGAGTTTTGTGTGTTATTATACAAATTAAGAATTTTGTATTCATTCATTGAGTGAACATCTTAAGGAGGAACACGTACAGTTTTGCTGCTGCTGCTGCTCTCCTCTACTTATATATTTCAATTTTCAACGTAAAAATATTTTACAGTGGGATCATATTTTAATATTAACTATAGAAAATGCGAAATATTTTTATTAAGTGTGAGCCTATATATTATATTTATTATACATAGACATTTTTTTGTTGCAACATTGTTTTTTGTAGATTTTTTGTTTCATCATAAAAAAAACAACAGAAGTGATTTTTTTTTATTGTGTTGGATATTTGGAGAGAGAGAGAGAGAGAGAGAGAGAGAGAGAAAATTTCGACTATTATTACAGAATATTAGATATTTTTTTCTTAAAATGTCTTTATGGACTATGTGCCAAAATGATATTTGTCATTTTTTTTCCTTTGGTTCTTCAGGAGATGTCTTGTCGAGAGAAGTTCATCATCAAAATAATCTTCACGTTTCAATGGAATTTTGTGTTTTCTTATTATTTTTTTTATTACATTTTTTATATTCTTGTTATTAATCTATAGTTTAATAGACTATAATTAGAAAAAGGTCATTGTGTTTTAAAAAATGGCGGTCTAAATTTCATAGAATTTCATATGCGGATTTTTTTTAAATAATGATGAAAAAAGATGGTCTTTAGTGTTAATTGCCTATCATTAATTTGATGCTTGCATTCAATTTTGTAGCCTCGCAGTGTAGTTAATATTAATTGTTTTAAGAAAGTGACCTTGATTGACATTCAGCCAATGCATTTTATAATACTGACAATATTCCCAGTAGACAATGCAGTTTTTATTGTATGCCTTTCTTTGTATACGAATTGCCAAAGTGAAAATCAGCAGACATGGGCAATAATCAACTACAAGTGGTTAAACTACTAGTTAAACCACATGTAGTTAATCTACTATATCTAAATTATGTTGCAATTATTTTTTTTTAAAAAATGTTAAAATAATTAGTAATAAGCTAATTTTATAGTAATTATTAATCTCTAATAATTTAAACTACACTTTTATTAAAAATTTTAAATTATAGTGATGAGATTAATTGAAAGTTATTATTATATTAATTATATAATATATTAGGCTATGCTATGCACAATAGCTCAATAGCTCAATAGCACAATTTCTGGAAATCACTAATTTTGCTCTTTTACTATAGTGTGCACTATCATGAAAATATTTGCAATTTAGTTCATTTTATGCAGTGTGCTGAATGCCTAAAAGAACAATTAAATCTATGCGTAAAGAATGAAGAACAAAATAGGTCTATGTACTTAGACTAGTCCTGACTGGATAGTTGTTTTGTGCATTTTGCGTATAGCCTAAAATGCTATTAGTTTTTGCAGCTTTTAATACTGCTATGATTATATTGTTTTATAGCCATTTCTCAGATTAATTGCATGATTTTTCACTTTAGCTGCTGCACAGAATGCTTTGAGGATTCTCTTGCAATATATAGCTTATATTTTATATAAGCCCAGATGCATACATGTTGTTCGTAGAATGAAGTGTTTTGTTTGTTTGCATGGCATTACTTGCATTGCATGTTGTTTTTTTGCATCAATGTCGCACTTGCATCTTTGTAAATTGTAACATTATTACTGTAGAAGTATTTGTGTTCAATACCTTTTCAAAGCAAAGAAAAAATTCTTACTATATAAGTAAATTCTATCTAAATCTACCATTTTCTGAAAACTTTTTTATGTATATATAATAGTGACCACTTTGAGCACGCGTGTCCTAAAACAGGTTTTATTCCTATGCCTGTATATACTTTTTTTTTCTATATATACACACATATAGAGAGAGATCTTAATAGGTTGCTTGACCAATTGTGACATTTTTTTCTTATGTATACGTTGACTGAATGTCAGTGAATGACCACTTGTGTATTGGCTCGTGGACAGTGGTCAGTTTCTATAGTGTATAGGCTAAGCCACATAGTAGACCAAGAGTGGCGTGCAATTTTGACTTACAAAATATAAAATGAATAGGTTATCTTATATATAAAAAAAACTGAATCATTTCACCTATAGATGGAGCAAGATCTTATAACTTTAGGACACAAGTGAAGGAAATAAAAGGTTGACCTTATAGGTTACAGAATTTTATCAAAAACGTTTCAATTTCATTATTTAGGCCGACTGTATACACTTGACCATGTAGAAAGTTCGGGTTGATATTGGGAGACGTTGTATTTTAACCATCAGGCTTAGGCCTTACATGTTCATAGACTTGTATACAATGCTTATTTGTCTATCTATTATATCTACCAATTTTTTGTAGGAAAAAAAAAAATAGAAAGTCAACTTTTAGTATTTGTTGACATGCAATGGTGCCATTAGCAAGGGGCTTCTTATTTAAATGTATGCATATTAAGGAATGAAGGTACAAGTTTCTTAAAAATAATAATGAGTCGTGTTAACTGTGAATGGTATTTGTTTTTATTATGTTGGATAAACCAATAACCTATAAGCATGGTTATTGGTTTGACTTAAGCTCAGCTTACATATAGATAGATCTATTGCATAGAATGTATGGCTGGATTATAGCCTCTATACAGGCCTATCATGGTGGCTGTTTGAAGAAGAAAAAATTGATATATTTTATATAAATTGTAGCTTATATTTTTGCTTAAACGCCTATAATAGACACTCCAGCATGCACGCCCTGTATGACGTAATGACCGCAATGTAAGTTGTAAGTGAAATTTGCTTTCCAGTTATCCAAAACATGGCCTCGATGCATTTACATTGCATTAGATTTTATTTTCTTTAAACTGTGTTTTGCATAATTGTTGAAATTGCATGCAGGCAATCTCTTCTTGAATGTTGTGGCCATTTATTAAAATCTTTTGGTTGGACAATATTCAAAAGTTTTTTTTTTATTTTAAACCCTTTTGAATTATACTAATTTGCTCGTCCCATGTTAAAGGCCATTGAACTCGAAAATTAACATTTCGCAGCGTGCATTTCTTTCTTCAGACACATATTTACACTTAAAACTCTGTATTTATTAATATGTTCCTCAGGTTGTTTAATATGTTTTTTCAGAGAATGAAGAAATTTCATATCGTTTCAAATTCGGTATTTGGTTGTATGGAGCCATTTTGAGTATGTTTGGAAAGTTCTGCTAAATTGACAATATATAGTCTAATCTATAGGCTATACATGTCTTTATAGAACGTGCAACTCTGGAGTGTCACAAGGCTCTTAATGAATATTTCAAAGCTACAACTATAAAATTAATTATGCAGTTAACTCAACACTTATAATTTAAGTAGGGAAAATGCAAATTTGAAATGCGTTATGTACGATTTTCTGAAATTTCATCGTTTAGTATTTTTAATTGAAATTTGAGGAAAACAAAAAAAAATGAATGAGAATGAACAAAAATGAAAACAAAATACAAACTTATTTAAATCCATGCACTTTGACACCCTGCTATAAACAATATATTATTTTATCATAGACCCTATTCATACATTTCGATAGTTTTTATTAATAAACATAGATTTATTAACTTTTTATCGCAGGCTATATATGAATACAGTATATATATTATCACTGATATATAAATTCTCTTGTTATTATTAGAATACTGTATTAATGATAGGCCTACTATATTATTATCTTAAATATGACTAAATATACGAGGTTGTTATTGTTGATTTTGAAATAAATTTTTATGCTGCTTTTAAGACTAAATATAGTCCATCTTGAATTGCTTGTATATAGAGTATATGGAGTAGGCTATAATTATTCAAATTAAATCACAACCAACTCTTTAATTGTTTACCTTTATATTTATTTGTTCATAGTTTCTAAAACACATTAATGTTTTTCTTCATTTTGCATTTGAAAGATAGAACAATTAGAGTTTGAGAAGCGTTTACGCTTTAAACCCACCGTAAAGACACACTTCCATAGATTATTTGAAAAAAATATATATTGGAAAATATCCATAAATAATTCGTTTATACTCTTCTAGTTTTTAAAACACATTCAATTGCTTTCTAATTTTATTTTGAAACACAGAAACAAATCAAGTTCTATCTCATTGTTTATTTTGAATTTGCATAATTTGTAAATAGCTACTTAAAATAAAAATGGAAACAATTTAAAATTCCCGCGCTGAGACCAGAAGAAAAAAATGGTGTAAGCAAAAAAAAAAAAAAAAATTAGATACACCAATTGAATGCAATTGTTTTCACTGATTACATAACATTGGTTAAAATCTCAGTGCATCCCTTGCCCACTTTCACTTATTGACCAATAAGCAATTTCCTCTTATAGCCGTAATGTACAACAGCGTTGCTTTGAACAATGCCGCCATATGTATAGAGAGAGAGGGGAGAGAGAGAAAGTGAAAAACGTCCATCAAATACAGATGGAGATCTCCTATTGGATGACGTATTTGAAGAGGGACTTTCCCTTCTTCTTCTTCTTCTTCTTCGTCTTCTTCTAATGTTATATTGAGTTTTTTTTGGGGGTGTGACGTAGACAATATAATCATGGCGGGCATAAAAGAATATCTGGTGTGAAGCCCGTGTTATATATATATACAACATCAGTATTTTTCATTGCCTTCTCTGTACTATAAAAATTTGAAAAAAAAAAAGCATCATGGCTGACGACATTGAACTGTATATTTATATGGTGTTTGTTTTTATTCTTCATTCTTTATTTCGTGTGCGCAATTTATATACCTGAATTTTTTTTTTCAGTATACATTTTGGAATATTTCAAATGGATAAATCTACAATGTGCGGACATAACATTTTTTTTTTAAAAAAAGGAGAGAGAGAGAGAGAGAGAGAGAGAGAGAGAGAGAGAGAGAGAGAGAGAGAGAGAGAGAGAGAGAGAGAGAGAGAGAGAGAGAGATACGGTGCATCTTTTATATTAATAGGCCTATATGTATACACATTTCCGCACATTGCAATTAATGGTTATAAGGAAATGTAGGCCAAATATTTATAAAAGAAATTATTCGTGAATTTGTGTCCTCTCTACTTTTGATTGTTGCTCAGAAAGCCGTTCATTTTACTGTGGCTTTCGAGCAATAATCAAAAGTTGAGACGATAAATAGAGACAACAACGCGTTCAACACATCGTAATTTATATATATACATAATTGTAAAATACATCATCACTCAGTTATGTTTTAATATTTTTTTACACAACTTTTGATGTTTTTAATTTGATAATGTTTTTTTATATATACAGTTATATATACATGGAAACAGTTTAACACGAAATGGAAAGGACAGGAATATTTTTTCGTGTTAAACGAATGTAATTTATTGTGATGTTGTTAGAGACTGGATCGATAATATTGTGCATGTTTAATTTTTCGTGTTAACGGTTTTCAATGTAAATATAAGAGCATGCATTTTAATATTTATTTACTTATTTATATTGTGCCCTTTTATAGGATAGGGCCTCTGTACATGTATTCATATTTTCATATCGCGATATATGATTAATTTGAACACCTATATATACATATCTATTATCTATTATGGGAGGTAAATATAATATAGTTGACCTAAAGATCTAAATGAAATCAAATATGAAATATTTATAGACCTTGAAGGCACGAAGCCAAGCGAAGTCTTCATCTTAAAATTAAAACATGGAAAGGATTACCATGCAATAATAGATGAATATTTATTTGAATATTTCGCGGTATATGTAGATCTAGATATATGGCATAGGGCCTATATATCAAGGCTATTTGAGCTTAAATAATAAGCATTCGTATAAGATCTGTTTTTATTTCATAATTTCATAAAGCTAGGCCTATATAATTTAACCCTTTGATGAAAACATTTATATTTAGCTGACCCATAGCTGCAGCCTATATATATAGTCTATAGTGTCGGTTTATATAGCTATATTGCAGATTTTTTGAAAATATATAGATCTATAGGTTATATCTATAGGCCATATTGATTAGAGATGCTCAGATAGATTGTTAGTTAAGCCTATAGGCCTAAGATCTATTTTAAAAACATAGTCTAATCTATATATAAGAAATAGTCGGGTAAGACAAATAATGTTCTAAAATATAGGCCCATAGATCTATATAATGGATTACAACGACGGACCTACATAATTATTTGTGTATATAATTGGAATATTGGTCATATAGATCTATAATGACAATATTCCTATTGAATAATAGATTGTACTCTATATAAATTTTTAAATTTTAACTATTGAACTATTCGAGTAATAAGCGTAATAGATAAAACTAGGATTGATTTTCAATTAAAAGCCTGCATTTTTATAAATAGGCCGATAGTAGGGGCCTTACGGTCCCATTTTTTTTGTTGCTATATTCTAAATTAATAAATTAATTTAACATAGATCTATATAGATTATAAAATACTGGATGAATGGAGTGTGCCTTTAGTGATATAGACTCTTAATTTTATATTTTGATAAAATGATATGATATATAGGCCCTATATAGGCCTATATGCCCTATAATATTACTACTGAATAGTGGTGTTAGAAGAATACATCTTCTCTTTAGGCCCTTGGTTTAAAGTTTAAGCGATATAGGCCTATACGCTTAATTTTCAAGTTTGCAAAATTATTTAATATTTTATGCCCGTTGGATTTGGCCCATCTCTTGAGTTTTTTTAAATGTCAGAATTATAGGCCACTATAGACTCTTATTTATGGTTCATCTGCATGCATGCGCCATTTTTTTTTTCTCAGAATGTTATGTTCAAACTCTATAAAAAGTATAGAAATGTTAAATGGTCAATAGGGCCTCTTCGTTATTATCATAGGCCTAGATTCTATATATATAGTTATAGTCAGAAGTTTAAATTTGAGATATAGTCTATATATATATATATATATTTAGAGTAGGAACAGAACCTAAAGGGGGCCTACTGTAAATTTATCTATTTTATAAGGCCTACTGTATATATATATAAGATAGTGGACTAATATAAGCTATATATAATAAAAAATGTCTTATAGACCTTATATACCTGTGAGTGCCTGTCAAATACACCTGTGGACTCCACGTATATATAGATTATCTGTTAAATTATTCGATTATACATTATAACTTAATGACTGTTAATAATAGGCCTAATTAGTGCTCGAATTTTATGAAATATCAAGCAAGTGTTCCTCAATTTGTATGGCCCAAGTGCCAATTGTGATATATAGTGTCTATAGACCTAATTATCATCATTATATAGAACAACTGCAGTTAGATCTATGCTTTTTCTGATCAAAACGTCTGGTTAGAGGCTAGATATCTGGTTCCTATCAGTAGTCAACTATAGAGTTCTAACCTCTAACAAGTGTTTTATTAATTGAAAAAAATCATAATTGTTGGTGGGTGATCTATAATAAATGGAATTGTTCCTTCACAATTATCGTTTGGGCCACAGATTGAGAACCATTTGCTTGATTTTGCATAAAAATCCGAGCCCTAATAATAATAATACTTTAAAAATGTTGACCAGCACTTTCTAAATCTATAGTTCGCGGAACTTTTAATAAATAAAAGTTTAACACATTAGCAATTAGGAACAATTATTAAGGCCTGCTCATGATATATGGTGTAATTAATAATTTTCTCAATGTGACATCCGTTTTTAATATGATATATAACGCCATTGTTTCTTTTTTTTTTTTATCTATTTTCAGATGCAGTTTAAAAGATTATTGTTTTGTCTTAAAACTTCTCATCTGCATATAATCTAGTAAGCATCAGTTGACATCCTTAATGGGCTCACAAACATGTTTGTGGAAAAAACAAATTCCTGGACTCCAATAGCAGTTAAATTTGCATGTTAGTTTTCACTTTTGAAGTTTGTTGTTTGTGTTATTAATCTCAGGTAATTTAATTTGTCTTCATCAATTAAAAAGAATTTCTCGGAATATACTTTGTATAGATTCTATAGTCTGAAATGAAATAGAAAAAAAAGGGCTGGAGAGAGTTGTGTGCATAAAATGCGCAAAATGCATAAGGACTGTTCTAATCTCTTTTGGGTATACATATATGACACCATATGAGTATCATACTGGATATGTGCATTATTAATCAGTTTTAATTTAAAATATTAAAAAAAATGCATAAAAAGTACACATTGCATTCATAATATTTGTAAATTTGCATAAAGTCACATAATTTCACATAGTCTAGCTAGAAAAAATCGACAAATGGTTTCTAAAAAAAAAACAAAATCGTCTCGATTTTGTAATTTATGATTACTGTTGCTAATAAATGCTTTAGACATTTAATTCATTGTGCATTTACTATAAAATTTACAATGTGATTCTTCTAATCCGAATCCACGATAGTCCGAACACTTTTATGAAAAAAAATAGTTAAAATTTGTGATTTTATTAAAAGTAATTATAATACTGTAGTATAGTATGCAATAAATTAGTAAAATGTGTAATAAGGATTTGTAAATAATGTTTAATATAATATTTTCATCCAATTTCGTTAATTTCGAACATCTCTTGCATTAATTAGTTAGAATTACCGCGATTCGATTGTATATATTTTTAGTTGCGTACATTTTCTTACAATATTTTCCTTTTTTTAGAGGGGTTTATTTTTTAATTGCATCGAATTTGCACAATTTGGAATTTTTATTTGAATAAAAGTTTCAACTTTAGTGATGAAATTGTATAGAAGAAAAAAAAAACCTGGTTTTCGAAAAAGTTTCTACCTGCTTCTGCTTTTAAGTTTTTTAAATGTTGTATTGAATTTAATTCATTGAGGGGGGATTTTTTTATCCGCTTCTTGTTACCTTCACTCCACACCCCAACATGAAGTTTTTTTTCTCTCTTCTTTTTTAACTCACCCTTAAAGCTTTTTTACCCCCCACAAACACACCTTTTTTTTTCTCTTTCTTATGTGAAATTTTCTTTAAAAATTTTGGCGACATTTTGACAGAAAAAAAAAATTGATAAGCTATTCCCGCACAATAATGATATTTTATTATATAAGAACACAACTTAAAGAGGAGATAAAAAACACACTATATAGCTTATGTATACCTTATGGAACATGAAGGAGGAATGAGGAAAAAAATGGGGGAGTTGAGAAGGAGAGAAAAAAAGGTCCCAAGAAAGATGAGAGAGGGAGGGAGGGAGGGGGATAAGATATGACCTCAAGTGAAAACTGAAAAAAAAAATAGTCTTCAATACAAATACCTTTGACAAGCGAAAAACAGGTGAAATAATGAATAGAGATGGATGGATGGATTGAGGTAGTGTGGGGGGGGGGACCCACACCAGCACCCAGGATCTTTTAGATGTATATAAAAAAAATTTCGGGGATTTCTTTATTTTGTAAAAAGGAAGGAAAACCTCTGAATTCATATAGCACCCTAAATGAATTTTTTTCTGTTACATAATGTGTCATTTTTGCTTCTTTTTACACAAAAAAAAAAGGAATACAATTCCACAAAAAAAGAAAAAAAAAAGTAGGGGGATTTGGACAGGTTAAAGACCCTCCTCCTCCTCATATCTCTCTCTCTCTCTCTCTCTCCCTCACCTTTTTTTTAGTGTAGACCCTATGTGTTGTGTATTATGGGTGTTTAAGTTTAAGGTTAAGATTATGCAAAAATATATGTCCGTGGTCAGTGGACACCTCCCTTTCAAACACCCTCCTCCTTCTTAGCCTTATCCTCCTGTATTTGAATGTAAATAGTTGTGTGAATTTAGCGAATAATTTATACAGGATGTTATAATTTTTAATGTTTGGGGGTGCCTAGAAAAATTCATGACAAGGTGTCATTTTTTTTATGATGGATTTCATGTATTTTTACAATTTTTCTTGTTCTTTTTTTCTAGGTAAATATTATTGAGATGCTGCATAAATTAGTTGCGGTCACAAATACTTAATATAATGGACAACTTTGGGTGTGGAAGTTATTATCAAAATATCAGGTTTGATATTTATAAATTTTATTAAAAAGTTTTTTTTTTGGTACCATAGTTATAAAAATTTACAAACATTAAATGACTAAACAGTTTATAGCAGGTTTTTTTTTCTTCTGGTTACCCCTTGTTTACAGAAAGTCTTTTGTAATAAAAGTAAACACATTTGGTATGATTTTATTTGGTGTTATTTATAAGTTATAACTGTAAAAACCTGCTTTCAAAAGGCCACTACAGTAATATACTAAGACTGTTATATGCCAGTAAAATGTAATATCTAGCTCCTAATCTTGTAAATTGCAATAGTCACAAAAATAAATTATAAAATATTGATATATGACAAATATTGTCCTCTGATTGCCATTGTCTGATGTGCAGCATAATAATTATGACAGTTATAAAATAATAGTGTGCAAGTAGTATGATTATAAAGTCTGCTGATGGGTATAAGGGGTAGATGTCTGGGGCCTCATTACAGAAAAAAAGTCATAAAATTGTGACAGTCATACCTTATGATGTCTCTCCTTGTGCTCTTATTAATTTATGCTGTACACTAGCTAATTGGCAGTAAATGTGACGATATTTGTAATAAAGATATTTTGTAATTTTGTCTCTGTTACAAGATTATGTGCCAGATATGGCAATTTAGTGTCATATGACAGTCTTATTTTCTTTCTGCAATGATGCTAGAGTTCTAGCCTCTAACTAAACGGGATTGTTACTTCACAATTAGCTTTTGGGCCACATTTTGAGAAACATTTCTTTGATATTGCATACAAATCCAAGCCCTAATAATATTTTGTTACGAAAATCCTAAATCGATGTATTGATTTACGAAGGTCCTCCTCGGTTAGGTTTACATTTGAAATGGAGTGTCTTGGAATTTTGATTTCATTTTTTTTTCTATAACAGTGAAGGAATCTTTTCAGTCCCAATGTTACGAAATGAGATCATGACAAAATATAAGATGGACCTGAGGGGGTTTGAGGTGGAGAATAAGAAATCCCTATCTTTAATTCGTTGTTTTTAATATTTCGTTTATTTTTTTGTGATTTCCCCCTCTCTACTCACTCATAGACCTTTTTGATAACCTTTTTTTTTGTTTCGCCAAAGTAAATAATCGATAATCAAAGACTCAAAACAGCTCAATTGCACTTTTTTTTTCAGGGGTTTGGTTATAGATTTTGTTCTTTTCTTATTTTAACCCTCACTTATTTTACCCTTACATATTTACAATGGCTGATTTTTCATATAATTCTTTGTTTTTAAATTTTCAATTCAAAAATTATGAGTATATTGTGACTTTTAAATGGAGTCAATTAAATCAGTTAATGATAATTATAATGATGAGTATATATATACATGATTATTCTTTTATTAAATTTGGAAGATTTCTTTATGAAATATCTAAAATAACAGCTAAAGAAATTAGATTATAATGATTTACAAAAAAGATCAAATTTTCTTTTAAGTTCGTAATTGTAAACTTAATCCGTTTCACTTTTTTTTTAAAAAAAGTGATGAAAAAAAAATCGTTTTTAAAAAATTTCAATGTTTACTTAAGATTAACTTCGAACTTATAACCAACATTGAGAAATTGAAAACTTCACGAATTTCTACTTAGATTTCGAGTTCCACAAGTATGTATTCAATTTAAACACTAATTAAAATTAATGAGGTGTGACTTTTGTCTAATTAATCGAACTGCAAAATATAATTAAAGTACTTTGCTTAAGTTTTCTATCCAAAATTGTCATTAGAATAAAATATTGAAAAATGCTAGAGACTTTGCATTGTCTATCTATGGCTTGGAAGACAGTTTTATGTCTAAAAGACACATAAAATATCCAAAATAATTCTGTTTATACGTCGAATATACATGTAATTATTTTATGTATCAATTAGATTTCTGACAAATTTGATATTCAATGCAGTCTCCTTTTCTCAGAAATTGAGAATTCAGAGTGTTACGAACAGGGCAAAAACATGTCCTCGAAAACTACTATTTATTATAAATTGCACTGGTTAATTATTGACAAAACGCAAAAAAAGAACAAAAATAAGAAGCAATTTTTTCTCTCAAAAGTTTTAATGAACAACTGTTACATGAACATGAAAAGAATAACAATTGATCCATTTTGATTCTGCACACAAACAAAAAAATCTATTGTGAAATGAAACACAGAAAGAGAGAGAGAGAGAGAAATAACAAAAAAAACGAATTCTGGGGGGTCTTGTGTGCTTTTAATTTTATCATTTCCATGGTTTTCGAGAGAGAGATGAAAACGAAGAGCGTTCGGTTGTCGTGGTAACCAGAGAAGAAGGTTTTAGGTTGTGTCCCTTTTGCTGCTGCTGTTGTTCTTCTTCATTTTGCCCTTTGGTTGTTTTCCTATAAACAGAACCACTTTCTCCACTTGATATCGTTCTTTGGCCAGATTTTAAAACTATTATATTGCAATTTGAAACGTAAAAAGGAAGAAAAATGCTAAATATTTTGAAGTTTTAAATTAGTGAAATGAAAAATGATCTTTTTTTTTTGTCTTACAATTTTTTGACGTGGTTGACATTAAATAGAAATCTATCGATTTCTGTAAATTTTGAATATCTGAAAAAGTATAAAACAGAATACTTTTAATTAATTTGAAATTACAAAAACGACCGTTTAAAGATAAGTTACCAATTATATTAAACCGATTGCGAGTTTCAATGTCAACTTGTTGCGTTTCCTTCCAAATGAAACCGTCTTTGAATTTTTGAGAAGCTAATTTCAATCCTTTTTTTTTAATAACAAAGAGAATAAAATAAAGTAATAACAGACAAAAATCAGACTAAATATTTCAGATGAGTCTGACCTCCAGACAATAAGTAAATATTGTCATATCCTCGTTGAACTAAAGTAATAACTACTTTTTGCGACAAAATTTCATCGTCGTCGTAAACAACGATTATACATCCAACTCTGTTTTTCTTTTAAATAATAAATTAAGTGAAAAATACTAGAAACTGAGAAAAAAATATTTAAATAGTGATGTTGTGTAAAGCCTTGTTTAATATCAAAAGTAACTAACTAAAATTAAACTTTTTACAGTAAGTTTTTAAAAAAATATCGTCTTATTAAAGTAGAGATGGGAACAGACATGCAATCCTCAGGTGAGCAATAGTTTGGTTGCGGTGCATCACTACCATTGGTTTATATGACAACGCGCTCACCTTGAATATCAGTTGCATGTCATATAAACCCTTGGTAATGACTCATGCAACCAAACTATATTACACACCTGAGGATTGCATGTGTGCTCCTTAGCCTAAGTGATTGATCTACACTTATAATTTCAAAAACAATTTCAAGTTTTTCTTCATTTTGCACCTGAAAGACAGAATAATCGAAGTTCAGGGTTCGTTGACAATTTAAAATCAACTTAAAGTTTATTTTTAAATCAACTTGCAAAGATGCCATTGAAATCACTCAGAAACAAAATATTTAACCCTTATTACGAAAGGATACAAATGATAACAAGTCTTGTGTCTCGTAATTCATGGCTCTCGAAATCATCGTATGAGGATAATTCACGGCTAAAAACACAAATTTGAAAAGATCGAAGATTCTAACGTCTATAGAGTAATAAGAAGATTAACTCGCAATCACAATCATGATTACCTGATATAATATGACTCTGATTGTAATAATCACGATCTCTAACGTCTAATAATAAATAAGGCAAATCTGTATTTGAATTTTGCGGCAGAACCACTGTCGAAGGCTTTTGTTTAACTTCCTCGTTCAGATCTAGTTCTCCGATACCGCTTACAACACTGCGAAACAAAAGAAATCTTCAATAATGAAATTAATTAACGAAATGAATCATTCTTATAACCTGTGTAGGGTCGATCGTGCAGTCGTCACTCTTGAACGTGGAGAATCGGTCGCTTCGCTGCCATCCGTTGACATCTCCAACGAAGACGCCGAAGAAACTGGTCGATAACCAAAAAAGAAAAAACAAGTCGTAACGTTTTAGAATTTTGTGAATGAAGAACAGATAAAAAATACCATTACCACGACTCTCAGAAATTTGTTTTTCTCCGTCTTCTTCATCGTTGTCCGTTTCAGTTCGTAAGTTATTCAATCCGACTTCAATAATCAGTCGAACAAAACTTTCTAACTTGATTCGTCGAAATATTTCATCTTTACTGAGTTTAAAATCTAAATGACAAGATGAAACCAGATTATTTTTGTAGCAAAACTTGTGGCAATACTTGTGTAATAATTACTACGATGAAGTTCTTCCAAATGTTCCACATATTTTCTTATTGTTGCACCTTTTAATAGAACACACAAAATCAGTATTATGAAATTTTCTTCAATTTCATCTAGTATGAAATGATCGACAGGTTTTTTAGGCTGGTTTTAAAAGTGCAAACGTCCCATTGAATCCTGGTTATTCTGTCCGTTGGGAGCTATTTTAAGAAAAACTTGAAAGTGATTTTAAAAAAATAGAAAGGTAGCACAATCCCTTAAAGAGTACGATGATATCTTTTAAAATAAGCTCCTATGTCAGTTTGACATAACCAGAAGATATTTCTGTTTAATTTTTGTCTATAAAAAGTGTATTTTGAAAGAGATATATCAACATGAAAATTCTATTAAGTAATTCAGTTACGTAACCCCGGTTCTTATTTCTAACACTTTCAATTTCTCTTTAGTGAAAATGAATATTAAAGCCACCTTTTCATGTTATAATAAAATGGTTTAGAAGCGAAGCTTAGGCATACCTGAGTCGACCTGCGCTTTAACGTGCTGATATTTGGGATTTGTTGGGTACTTTTTGTTCAGAACCTGTGAAAAATATAAGTAAAAATATATGAACTTCAGATTTAAAACGTTAAAAACAATATTAATGCATTCGATATGATGAAAATCACCGATTTCTTCGTTTTTGTAGTCATTTTCATGATTTTAAGCTGCCATGACAGTTGATGTTGTTGTTGACTTTTGGTTGCTATGGCAACGGTCGCCCGGGCCACTATAGTTCTGACGTCACGAGGACTGACGGCCATTAGCTAGCCGCTGCTGATTAAATCTACTGGGTTGTTAAAACATAAAATCTTCTTTATTATGTGCAGTTTAAAATTTTATTACCAACCTAGGTTTTAGATTTGATTATTATAATTTACACGTAGTTTTTATAAATGTTCATAATAAACATTCTCCACTTGCAATCCAAGTGACGTGAGTTCAACAAGCAATGAACGACGACTTAAATGGTTGGACACCTCCCACTTCCGTTTTACTTCCTTTTCCTGTGTTATTTTCAAGATGGCTGCGCCCTGGGTGAAGCGCGGTAAATAAATTGTCTAATATTGTTATATCACGGTGTTTTCTTTGCAAAATGATTCGTTTATTACTAAATGTTGTTAATTTCGCTTGGAATTCGTTGTCCGAGAGAGAGGAGACGCATAAGAACGTTGCAAGTATTGAAAAAGAGACTAAAAAGGATGAAATTGTGCAAATTGAACGAATTTCATCGTTTGGACGAATTACTTCCGTTCACGATGGCTATGGAATCATAGACGGATACATTTATTTTGACTTTAGCACTGTTTTAAGTGGCCGTGTGCCGTCCGAAGGATTGCGAGTGTTAATGACGGCCGTATCGCAAGGATCTGGTCAAGGTTTTGTTGCAGAGTCCGTTCAGATTATGAGCGAATGTTGGGAAGAAGAAAACGACGGAGATATGCAAGAAGAGGAATCTGAAGGTTACGTCTTGGATCACCCACGAATCGGTCGAATAGTTGACATGAAAGACGATCGTTTATACGTGAACGATGACATTGTACTCAATTTGAACGATTTGAAGTTTAAAGGGTTTTCTCCATATGTTGGAGATTGGATCACTCTAAATAGTTACAGGGACGAAAAGGATTCGGTTGAAATAACAATAGAGGTGGTGCCGTTGAGGGTCAAGTCGTTTAGTGGTCAAGTGACAAGTTTGAAGGAAGATCTTGGTTATTTTGAAGACGAGGTGAATGACTTATTATGGTTTTGATTTTTGGTTATGAAATGTCGTTGCGCAAGTGACCTGTATATGTATAGAGATTTCTATTAGATGAGATAGAAAGTCGATTCGTGAATATTGTAGCCAGGTATTAATTTATTTTGGTTGCAATGTTCAAATTCAGGTGTTCTTTAGGCGAAGCGATTGTGATGGTGATTATCGAGCAGCAGTCGGTGATCTGGTGCGTGGTATCATGGTCGAGAACTCTCTGACGGACAAATACAAGTGGAGGTTGATTAAAATTCGCCCTCTTTTCACTGCCGAGAATCTCGAGTTGAAACAACGTGAAAAGATACAAGTTCAGAACCTGACTGAACTGGTACAAGATAAGAATGGAGTCACTGTGACGTCACCTCTCGACTTTGATGTCGTTATGGTTGGACAACGTAAATGCATAACGGCATTCATACGGTTCGTTTACGTTTAGGCGCGTATTCATCTGAGCACGAACGGGAACGAGGCAAGGCAAGGCCGAACGAGGATACGTATGTGGACGTGTCATCGAGGCGCGAAAAACTGCATTCGGTTGTGCGACGCACAGTCCGAAGCAATTCGAATGTCATCTGATCCAAGTCGGTACTTCAAAGAAAAATTTGGTTAGATGTGGACGGCATTTGTGCGTTTCAACTGTCTCGCCTCGCAGCACTGGCCACTATCAAACGGTCGACGTCCTACATCTTGCCGGATCACTGTTCAGTGTCCGCACGATGGATTTGGTGCCCCGTTTGTTACCTCGGCAGACTTTGTTCGTAACCGAGAAAACCGACCGAGGCAACCAAACGAAGCATTCGTTCGGCCTCGCCTCGCCTTGCCTCGTTCCCGTTCGTGCTCAGATGAATACGCGCCTTTAGATTTCGTTATCCACTTTTTGGTTAAGAGGTTTTATGAACAGCTCATTTTCAATCTCCGGTTATTCTGTAGTTTCAGGAGCATTACTAAGGAGAAATTAAATGTGTGCTAGAAACTAGAAGGGTGAATAGTATTTTCATGTCGATATCTTTCAAAATGAACTTTTTATAGAGAAAAACCTCATATAAAATCAGGGTGGCTGATTTTTTTAAAATAAAATAAATCAATTTATTTGATTTAAATCAGAATTTTTTGATTTTTTTTTTCATTTATATGAAATAATAAACATTTTTTATGATGATGTTTGCAAACATGAGTAATAATAACATTGTTAGAATGTTAAGTTGTTAGTTAAGTGCCCTGAAAAGCACTGAAATGAACTCAGGATGGCCCAACAGACTTCCAAGGACCATAAAAACCCGTAAATCACTTGCAATGAATTCTCAAATAAAAATGAAAATTTCCCAAGAGAAATTTCCCTCTTGGAAAATTTTCATTTTGTTTATTTTAAAAGATATCACTATGAAAATACCCTTCTAGTTATAGTAGTTTCTAAAACACTTTCAAGTTTTATTTAATTTTAATCCAGAAAGACAGAATAATTAGAGTTCGAGGGGCGTTTACACGGAACACCAACATAATTACATCATTTTTTTGTTGTTTTGCTATCTTGATTACAGCAACGGTAGTTCCGAAGATCGAGTATTAGAGAAATGCGTTTTCTGTGACAATGCCGGTTCCCAGTTTTACGTAATTGGTGCTTTACTTAAAAACGAAGACGTAGATGTCGAGGCTATCGAATCGTCGACGACGTCGAATCGTCGAGATACTTTGATAATCGGACCAGGAATGACGGCCTATGTCAACATTATCTGCAACGCCAAGTAAGCTTTTATGATTATTAATTTGTTTTTTGTACGTTTATGGTACACGAACATAATTTGGCTCCCGAAACACGAAATAACCAAAGTTTGAGGGTCGTTTGCACTTTAAAACATTTCAATTGTCACGATTTTACATGTTGGTCGACTTCATCGTAAGTTTTATTAACTCGTTCTAGGTTTCTGGGAAAGGCACGAGAAATGTTGGTCTTCAAGTTTGATAATTTCTCCATTGGACGTAACGTGTTCTCACACGTAAAAGATCCCAAATATGAATTAGTAGCGCCTACCTCTCGCCTCTCTAATAATCGTAACAATCGGTCTGCAAGGATGTTTACCGTTTCCGATAACGAGTTTAACATTGATGGTTCAGTGATGCCTGGTGAAAGGCTGAAAACGTTAGTTTGAATGTATTTGTTTTTACTCTCCCCCTTAATTTCGCCTAATAACATTTAAAAATGTTGAAAACTCGTAGCTATGAAAATTTTTTTTAGTTTGATTAATGTTAAATTTCTTAGGACCAAGGCAAAACTGCCGGTTTTTTTGCAAAAGTACCTGATACCGAAGGATTTGATGCGTTATTCCTTTGACAGAGTTACGCTTTTGCAACATTTGCCTTTTTTAGAAGAGGTTAGAGTACCAAATTACGGATATTGCAAGAACATTAGAGAGACTCTTACGGCTCTTGATTATAACTTGGCTTTGATTTCACAAGGAATTATCGATGGAAAATTACAAAGAGAAACTGGCACATCTTTTACATCTCGAGGAGATTCGATGTACCGAAGAGATGAAACAGTTCGACATGGAAAGAGTAATTTTGAGCTCTTTAGTTTTGAGGTTTTTTAAAATGTTTCATATAATGTTAAAATTGTATGGAAACTAGGTTTTTATGAAGGAAATCGGAGAATATTTAACTTTAGAGGTTCCGGGATTATCGGAAGGTCGTCCTTCCGTGTTGGTCGGTGACAGTGTCATTGCCACTGATCCTGACGGCGACTATAAACTCCGATACGAAGGATGCGTTCACGAAGTCAAAGCCAATCAGCTTTTTCTCAAGTTTCACGAACAATTTCATAATAGTTTTTCGGGAAAAGATTATAATATTGCATTTAAATTCAACAGGTTTGTTAGTTTATTGAAATTCAATATTTATTCAGAAATCTATCGTCAATATATTGATCTTGTGTTTTGAAAGGTGTTCATTACGACGATGCCACCAAGCTATATCTCTTTACCGTCAAATCGGTCGAGATGTTCTGTTTCCAAAGAAAGGTGATGCACCAAAGGTTTCTGGATTCAAGTTCGACCCCAGCTTCGTCTGCAATACTCGATTGAACGATAGACAGTTGCAAGCCGTTCGATGTATTGTCGAAGGAAGGGGACGACCGGCTCCCTATATTATTTATGGACCTCCGGGTGCGTTTCATTTATTTACTATTTTTTGTAGAAATATGTCTGAGGGGAAAACAGACGCTTTTTTGTCGTAAAATTGTTTTCGCTCGTATATTTTTTAAAATAAAAATTGTGTCGAAATGTTTCGAAAGGTACGGGGAAAACGGTGACTTTAGTTGAAGCTGTACTTCAAGTTTACCTACAGCAGTCTTGGAGCAGAATTCTTATCTGTGCGCCTTCAAACAGTGCTGCTGATTTGGTGGTATGTACTTGTGTAAAGTACGATTTATAATATTAACAAAGCCGTCTTTTTGAAATACAATCGAATTATCAGATGATATATAATCGTAAGGTCGAGTACACATCAAGCTGACAAAAGCGTAACATGAGTTTGAGACAAAAACACAACCAATATGCCAGAAAAAGTAGAATTTGAAAACAAAACAAAACTGAAACAACTGTCCGCAATAGTCAAGGCACAAATCCACAAAAAATTTGTAACACAGCACAAACAAATTGGGGTTTGTTTCTTGTTTCTAATAGCTGTCCTACATAAACAACGCAACTGTTCTGTTGCACAAAGCACAAACCTTTTGATGTTTACTGACTTGAACCGGTATATGGAAATGTTTGTAAGACTGCAAACAAAACACAAAAGTCGCCGAAATGTTATAGAATTGTTTCTGTTTTGTCAGCTCGATGTGGATCCAGCCTTATATCAGAAATAATGAAAAGTAGATGAAAGATGTGTTGTTTATCAGTAATTTCAGTTATTGTTTTGTTTATACGTGTATATTAAACGATTGTTGAATCAGTGTGAACGATTACATTATAGTCAGAAGGTGAGGACATCGGACATGGTGCGACTCAACGCCCATCATCGCAAAGAGGAAGTGAGTTTTTATATTTGAGAAATTTCGTTAACTTAACTGTACTGTAATATTTGTTATTTCTTTCTTTCACATTATAAATTCTAGTTTTTACCTGAACCGGTGTCTCGCTATTCTGATGGTTGTTTAGAACTGAAAGTCCTCTTACATTATCGAATTATCATTTCGACGTGCGTTACGAGTGGCCTTTTATATGGACTCGGAGTGAAACCGGGTCACTTTACACATGTTTTCATTGACGAGGTTAGACATTCTTACAATATTATGTTTTAAATTTTATCTAGCTTTAATTTTGATTGTGTAACAACCCGACTGGGCTGTTACAATGCGCACGGTAAATTTCGCTAACTTACCGCCGTTGAACCTCCTTGGGACGGGACCCAAGCCCTCCTCTTGTACCCGTCCGTGTCCACGGGTAGCGCCGGACGGAGGTTCCCACGCCGCAAGTCGGAGGACGAGTTGTCGTCGAAGACGACGTAGAATCCACGGTAAATCCCCGATGGATCTTACCGTGGACAAACCGCGCGCGAAGCACCGGCCGACACGCTGGAAAACATGACGGACAGGACGGTGTTGGTGACGGTGAAAACCCACCGGAACCCCCACCCTCCCTGCGGTAACTTCCCCAGTAATTATTATAGAATAATAAAGAGACACGGACACCAGTGGTTGAGTGAAAGTAAACAATATATAATTTATTCAAACAATGAATAAACAATAAAAACACTCACTATTAAGTGAAGATAATAGATGAATCTCCTGGCTAATTCAGCCAGGAGAGGAGGTCATTGACCTCTATCCACAAACAAAGGAAAAGATGCATGGTGGCCATCTTGGCCACCTGTTGAATTGATGAGAGCATTAAGTACACATCCACCATCAAGGGTTCACTTTCCACTGTCCAGATATAATGGCCGCCGCCATATATATCACCCCCAGGCTGCTCCACCTGGGGGAGGACAGGGACCCTTGCTGGCCATTTTGTCGTCTGCCTGGCAATTAAATTTGCAAGTGCCTAGCAGACGACATGCGAATTTAGTTCTGCTCCAAAAGGAGCAGAACTGGGTCGTCACAATTGAATACTAGTCTTGTTTAATATGTCGATTGTTATTTAATTTTATTGTTAGATTTTTCAATCAAACATTTTTTAATATCAGCATAAATATAAAATACATGTATTTAGTTTATTAAGAAAATAGAAACCAAATGTATTTTATGATAAATTTCATGTTGTTTTCGCTTTCAGAGCCAACTTTAAAGTGGTTATGAAGTGTAAACTCCTTTTCAACTCTTGTTATTCTGTCCTTTCATTAACAAAATTAAAAGAAACGTAAAAGTGTTTTAGAAACTAGACGCGTAACTCAAGTCACTTAAGGATATCATTTAAAGTAAGCTTTTTATGTCAGTTTAAAACATGACTATTTTTGAGCAGACGATTTTTAATTTTACGTGAAAAACGTTTATTTTGAAAGATATTAACATAAAAGTATAATTGGTCCAGGTACCTTTTTTTTCTAGATAATAGTACCTCTAAGTTTTTCTTAGAGTTTAAAATCAGCTGTTCACAAAACAGCGTATCAAACATCTTGAAATTTCTATGAAAACGTTTGAGTATCTTAAAAATATATAATTATAGGAAAATCTTTCTGACAAAATTGAATTTTTAAAAAAATTACCCCTACATCACTTGAAAAATGTGGATGAATTTGACGGAAAAGTCTTAAATTAGCAACGAATTAAAATGATTTTTTTTTATTATTAATTAGGCTGGGCAAGCAACTGAACCAGAAGCAATGATTGCTTTATGCTTGGCAGCAGTAACTGGTAGCAATACTGATGAAGGAGAACCGTTTCAAATCATTTTGGCAGGAGATCCGAAACAGTTGGGACCCGTCTTGAGGTCTCATCTAGCTTCACAGTACGGTCTAGAGTTATCTCTGTTAGAGAGATACAGTTTGCGTTCATTGTACTGTCGAGATAATAGCTGGAGTGAAGGATACAATCCAGTTTACGTCACAAAGTTGGTTAACAACTATCGGTCTCATTCCGATCTTTTGAGTCTTCCTTCGGAACTTTTCTACGATGGGGAATTGGTTCCGAAGGCAAACCCGGTTACGGCTAATAGCCTTTGTGGTTGGAAACATTTGCCGAACTCGATTTTTCCTATTCTCTTTCACGGAATTAGAGTAAATTGGTTCTGGTTTCGTTACAGAGACGTTTGAGATAACATTTGATTGTGATTTGCGTTTTGTTTATGCGTACAGGGTGATGATTTGCAGGAACTAGATAGTCCGTCTTGGTTCAATGCAGAAGAGGTGTTTAGAGTTGTCTGCTATCTTCAGTCTCTTTACTGTGATCTCGATTTAAAAGGGAGCGATGTCGGAATCGTGACACCGTATAGAAAACAGGTTATACGAAAGATGTTCATATTTTATTAAAAGTACAAACCGTTTGATTGTTTTCTCTTTGTAGGTTGAGAAAATTCGTCTTCTCATTGAGACTGTTGGCGTCGAAGCTCCTAAAATCGGAAGTGTTGAGGAATTTCAGGGACAGGAAAGAAGTGCAATTATTGTTTCCACTGTAAGGTCGACTGAATCGTGGGTTTCGTTTGACGAGTCGCATAATTTGGGTTTCATCTTCAACACGAAACGGTTTAACGTGACTATTACTAGGGCAAAGTCGTTGCTCGTGGTCGTCGGAAATCCGTTTGTCCTGCTCAAAGTAAGAATCATGTTTTACTTCTCTGTCGTACACTTTATTTTGATTGTGGGTTTGAGGTGCTAAAATATTAGAATTGCTTTTGTAGGATACAACCTGGAGAAAATTTCTCCGTTATTGCCTTAAAAATAACGCTTATGTCGGCTGTGATGAGATTCAAGTCAGGGAATTGTTGTTTGGTCATACACAGTAAATGCTTCGTTGTCATCGTAACTGACCAAGTCGAGCTCAATTCTATTCCCTCTGTAATTATCTTTCTGAAATTCTTATTTTACAAATTGTAAATATTTTTAATAACATTTTTTTTTTAAATCAGCCATCTATTAAGTACAAATAAACGTAAAGAATTCAGTTTTTTTTTTTCAAACAATAAAAATTTATTATTGCATCCCATTCATTATAGATACATTTTTTGTAAAACAGAAATATTAACTTAACATTCGAGTTCGGTAATCGACACGTGGCATTACCAGCAATGAATTATTCAGTTTAGCTTTTGTTTTCTTGCTTAGGCCCTTGTTTACGCTTAGCATGCATGAAGGTGAAAATGCGTTTTAAACGGGGGAAAAAAAAGCACAAATATTTGTTAATAAGGCGGTTTAAAAGCAAAGTGGTCGCTATTAGATTTCTTTTTGATTTTAATGTTTTTTTCTTTAATTTTTCTTCACTTAGTCATTATTTCAGATCAATTTAATGCATTTTAATGAGATTTAGGTTATATTTAACTACTATAGTTTTACATAATTTGCCTAAAATGAATAATTAAAGAAAAAGCTAGGAAGAAAAAAAAAAAACTCACGAAAACAAAGAGAAACGAAAAATGGTGTTCACAATACTCTCAGTGAGTGGTTTAAAACGAAATTGAACAGACTGAAAAATTGAAATTATTCAACCTTGTTTTGGGCAAATAATTTATTTTTTCGTTTAAAACGCATTTTCAACCTTATTTTCGCCAAGTGGAAACATACGGTTAGTCTCTCTCAATTATCTCGATTTGTGGTAATTCCACCACTCGAGTTATGGTTGCTTGAACAAAGTTGGAATATATTTTACATAAAGGCCAAGTGATGTTATAAATAGTTTATACTCGTATGTATGACTGCAAAGGAAGGGGGGAGGGGTAAGTTTGACCGTATCCTAGCTGTTCCTGGTCCACATTAACTCGGATAATTGAGACTTTACTGTGTATATGTAATTCTTTAAACTCTTACATTGAATTAGCAAAGATTGGAATATTTTTTCGTGTTAAAACTAATTTTGTCTTTAAAATATTTATGCTATTCTAAGGAACCGAGTCGAAAATATATTTTTCATTGACAAGTAAATTCCAACCTGAAAAATTCAATGTGTAGACAGAAATTAGATTTGAAAGCATCTAGAGGATCTAGATGATCCGTCCAATGCAACGGTTGCATTCAAACTTCAAAGAGTATTGGTCATTGCGCCATTTTATTTATTGCCCACCTTTTCCTCTTAAAATAACTCAAAATAAAAAATTCATTTCAGAGTCTTAGATATGAATTCAGTTGTTAATAATAATAATAATAATAAAAAATCACAAACTAAATACTAAAGTTTGTATATATAACGTGCATATCTAAACTGAATAATCTCGTCACAAACCGAATGTCCGTATAACAGAAACGTGTATAAAAATTTGTTTTTATAAAAAAGTACTATAGATACATTAAAATGAAATTCGTATTTAAAACAAATTTATCAATGCTGCTATTTAAAATTAGTTATGGTTTTTTTTATACATATTAATGATAAAAAGTGCACACAAAATTAAGTAGGAATTCAAAGTGGCAAGAACATTTGATAACTTTTGAAAGGTCTCATAATTATATTGAATCGACGTAATGTACTGAGTCTAAATTTTGGTCTCCTCGAAGAAAAAAAAAAATAACTACGAGCTTGTTCTTATATATATAATTTGCTTAACGATGGCGATGTTTTTCATTCTTAAGATTCTTCGGTCGGCGACCGTGGAACGAACGAAACCACTTCTTCATAAACCAAACCTAAGAAAAATATGAATGATACAAGACAAATTAGAAGTATATACATTCCTGACACATTAAAATTGGAAATAATAAATTACTTTTCCATTCGGGAACTGATGATTCCATGTCCTCGAAGGACTGGTCGTAAGGCTCGGACACAGGTTCGTCTGCCGGGTCCGCATATTGGGCAAGATAAGGATGTGCCAGAGCCTGTTCGGCAGTAATCCTTTTATCGGCATCCAATTCCAACATTTGCTCTAATAGGTCGATGGCTGATCGAAACAGAAATCAAGTTGTATTTCTATCGAACGACAACTGTGTTTTACAAACGGTACCGAGTGGGTTTGCTCCTTTAAAAACTTGCTTAAAATCCTTCTTTTTCATGTGCGGAAGAGAACGTATGTAGTTTCGAGCCTGCGAAATAGGTTTGATTTTAGAAGCTTTTATAGTTTGCAAAGGTGTCGTTTATTTAACAAGCCATTTTTCCCTGAAGTGTAAGTGGTACAGTATTATTGACCGAAAAGTTTTAACTAGCTAGGGACACTTAAGGTCGGCATGCATTTTGCATTTACATTTTGTTTCTTACCTCTTCGCTCGTTATCTTAGAAAGTAATTCTTCGTCAGGTGTACCGCACAGTACCATTATGCGCGTTAGTTGATCAATATCTGTTATTTCATTGCGTTTAGGTAAATTCATGCAGTTATTACGTACTCGCTAGGTTTGTTTCTATAACGTCTAATGGATTAATGGGGGACTATATGTTACGAAAACCTACTGAAGTTAAAATGTTTCTGGATCTACTAATTTGTCATTTATTAAACTACATTTAGGCTGGTATTCTTAAATGATTGCTAAGTTAACGCTCTAGTGGTAAACTTCCAAAGTTTTAATAGGAAGTTTCATGTCAAATTTAATGAGTTTAGTACTAGTTTTGATTTAAATATCATTAAGAATACGATTATTAAAGTTAAACGGTTAAATGAAGTAGAAAAACTGTACGAGTTGTACGGATAAATTGTAACATATTTCCTTACCTCATCGCTACCGAGTTTTTCTAGCAATTCTTTATTAGGTGTTCCCACCAACCCCATTATACGAGTCAACTGATCAATGTCTGTTTTTTTTTATATATAGATTTTAACAGCACTTAATTAAGGCAACTTTCTCGTAACGTTGAACGTTAGTTATTCTTTCTCGTGCAGACGACGGCTGCAACATACACTTTTTTAAACGTGAAAGCCGCTCACCACATTTCAAATGTAGGCCTATTATAAGATGCCCCAACTTTTATCAAATTGTTATATACCATCATTACCATGCATATACATTATACAGTCATTAGTCTTGCATTAGATTGGGTTTGTAAAAAAAAAAGTGCAGGTAATTAATGTCCATTTGTTTTTTTTAAGTTTTTGACATTTCAATACCTAGAGTAAATTCATTGTGGACTTGCTAAAATGTAGTTTTTAAAGTTAAAGTAGCTCAACTGTAACTTGTTTGGTGTTTGTAAAGTAGAATTATTGGATGCAAACGTTTTTTATTAAAAGCAATTTAAATAAAAAAAAATGCCAAGTTTGTTAGAAAATGAATGTGCCGTAACATTTTCATGATGTTCATTTTTAAAGAAACAGTTTAAGGCAGTTTGAAAAAGTACAGTTAGAGTCCCGATTATCCGAGATTCCGTGTTAACCGAGATAGTCTCTTTTTTGTGTAGCAATTCAACCACTCGGGGGTTCTTGTTTGCCGGCACAAAGTTGTATTTTTACGTAAAGGTTAAGTTTGGTTTAAAGAGTTGTTTATGTTCGTATGTGTGAGTGCAAAGAAGGGGGTAGGGATAAGCAGTACAAATGGGTTTCTTCAGAAAAAAAATTCCGTGTTAATCAAGTTTGACTGTCCGAGCTGTTCTTGGTCCACATTAGCTCGGACAATCGGGACTACTGTAATAAAAATGTTACCTTTACAAGAACGTTTAATGAGAAATGATTTCCCAGCTGCCTTAAAACGTTGAAACCATTGTATTATTTTCTAACAAGTATTGCATTTTTTTATGTAAATTGCTTCTACATAAACACGATTCAAACAATAATTTATAAATTGCACTTCCTTAGAGTTTTTTTGTCTGAACTGTGTCATCAAAATTTACCATAAACGTTTCACTTTTTAATGTTTTCAATTAGGTTCAGAGATTTAAAAAAAAAACACCTTATGAGAGCCATCAGCATGAGTCACGATTGAAACCAGGTATGATGCAATATCTGGTATATCCGTCTAACATGGCGTGTGTTTGTTTTTCTATACCAGGTATTGCATCACACCAACAATTACATTGAAATGTGTATTAATCGAACTGCTGGTGCCATCTACTGATTATTTTCTTAAACTGACCCTTGCCGATAGCCTCTTAATGTCCATTCTAAACTAAGTAATTCTTCTTTTTTTACTAGTCAGTTACAGATTGCAATGACGTTTTTTTTTAAAACTCCTGCTCCTAGTATAAGAAACTCAGGCAACAATTTGTTGATTTTGTTAAACACACGCTTTTCCTTTTTCTGCATGCAATAATAATACTACATAGCATTCACAGCATAACCAGCAATAAGCAACAAACATGAAAACACACAGAGGGAGCAGGCTTGAATGATAACATAAATTCTTGTTACATTTGTGTTTTTTTTTAGTAACTACTCACAGATTCACTTGAAATTTTCTTCATGAATTCTTCCGAAGGAGTACCCAGTAATTCAATGATGAGGTTTAGTTGGTGAATATCTTTTTTTTTTTTTGTTTTTTACGTATATAGTTATTTCAGCTAAGAAAAGGGACAATTCCCAGTACGATTTGTGGTTAAAATTATCTACAGGAATGTAATTTTGATTGAAAAAGTTTATATAAAGAAACATGAGATGCGAATTGTGAATTAAGCGACACATTTTAACATCAACGATAATCATTCGGTTTTTCACAAGCGCTTTCTTTGCTCGTGAAATTAATTGCATTGTGGTTTAAGCGTGAGATACAATATCTTATTAATGCGCTCCACGACGAAAACATTAGTAAAGAAGAAAAAAAAAACCCTTGTTCATGCAAATGATTACCACATGCAAACCAACCAATCGGACCGATATCGAAGGGGAGGAGGGTTCTCTTCTCGCACTTTTTTTTTTCTTACTTGCTGTTAATTAATGAGTTTAATATGGTGATCATTGCTGTTATTACTAACTAGAGAGTCTGAAATTTTAAGATGCAGACAAGTTACAGTACAAATGAATAAAGGATACGGTCGTTGCCTGGAAATGGTGTTTTAGAGGTGATCAACTCTGCCATTATGCAACCTACAGACCAAATGTCCACTAAAAAGAACAGAAAAAAATAGAACACGTAACAAGATGAGAACGTTTTTTTGGTCCAATAGAATATGTGTGGCAACCTGGTCTGCTCAATTTTTAAATTTTGATTGAGCAGACGAATTTCCCTATGGTGGTCTGCCTGACAGCTACAGTAGGCTGTTAGGTCGGACGCCATTTTGGTGCCAGCAGACCTCTCACCATGAAGTCTATGGGTGAGAGGTCAGATGTGACCTCTGTCCGCTCTAGGTGGAGTTGCCTGGAGGTTTCCTGTGGCTTAGTCAACCACAGGATCTGGGCAGTTGGTTGGAGGCTTCAGCAGTGACGAGACCTGTGGGTGGAGGGCAGGTAGACCTCCACTGGCCAGGAGTTTCATCTTGGTTTGCCTTTTAGCCTGTTGGCTTATTTATATACAGTGCCTTTGGGCTGGTCAATCGGGCCAGCCCTCATTTGTAAATATCACTGCCTTTTTCATCGTATCCGTTGTAAGTGTGATTAAACACTTTTTCATCACTTACTTGGTGTGTTTGTGTCTATTTCTTGGGGAGTTACCGCGAGGGGGGTGGGTTTCTGGGTTGGGGAAACTCCACCATCCTTTACCGACCTGTTTCGGCCGGTACTTGTGTCGGCTCGCGGTAGAACCGGGGTTCTACCGCGATATTCTCGACGAGGCGGCATGTCATCGTCGCGTTTCACCATCGGGAGAGCTCCGCGTTGACACCACCCAAGGGGTGCACCGTGTGGAGAGGCGGCTACGGGTACGGTCCTGTCCCTGTCGTCGGAGCTCTGGTACCGGTAAGTGGGAACATTTTCGAAGTTAGTTTATCGGGTATTGTAACGGTCCGGCGCGATGTTACAATTGGTGGAGGCGCCGGGTACCTGTACCCCGCCTCTCGCACGGTGATTTACCGTGTATTCGACCGTTTAGTCGGTCGAATCACCGTGCGGTGAGAGTACGCCACTGGGCGCGGACTTTGGTCCGTAGAACAGCGGCGGAAACCACCGTTTCACCGTTGCTCACCGTGGGGAACGGACTGTGGTCCGTTGTACCGTGGTGAACGGTAAATTTAGCGCAGTGCACTGTATTTTTACCGTGAATTAGCGTGGGGAACGGATTTCGGTCCGTTGCACCGTGGTTAACGGTAAATTTACCGTCGAACTACTGTGGGGCACGGACTACGGTCCGTGGTACCGTGGTTTTCGATAGTGTATGGTGTTTCTACCGCAAGTACACTGTGGTGTACGGACTTTCGTCCGTTGATCCGCGGTAGAAAGTGGTAAAAGGTTTCTTACCGTGAAGTACACCGTGGGAAACGGACTTTTGTCCGTTAGACTGCGGTAGAAACCGGTAAGGGTAAACTCTGACCGTACATTACCGTGGGACACAGATTTTTGTCCGTGATACCGCGGTTTTGCACGGTTCCATCCGTTCGGTACGATATTTTACGGACTTTTGTCCGTGAATTTGCCGTTTTCGACGGTGGAAACCCGTTATCTGGCGGCTTTGTCCAGATTTTACCGTTCGTTTACGGTGAAAAATGGAGCCAGCCCCAAAAGTACCGGTGGGAGGTCTGGAACTTGGTGCAGATGCGGGGTTAGTTATGCGGCCGCGTAGTCGACCGTCACCTTGGGGGTGGAAGGCGGTGATCCTTTGGAAACAGAGGAACATAGCGGTAGCGTAGATGAGGATTTCCCGGAGGACTGTGTCACGCCGCCGAGACATTCTTCCGGGAGAATACCCGTTAGAAGACAGTGAGTCCGATGGTGATCTCACCGGGGAGGACGATCGGCCACGGCCGAATGTCCAAGTTTCCACCGCCGCTCGTCCGGTTGGACGTGGCGGTCATCCCCGTCCGGGACATGGTGGAAATCCCGGATGAGACTGCACGTGAGGGCCGGGCCTTTTTGGCCGGGCTATCCGAGCAGCAACTCATTGAGATTGCCTACGGGATAGATGTCCTTCGTTTGGAAGGACGACTGTTCCGGTCGACGATTGAGCCGAGGGTGGCACCTCGGTTTTCACTGTCGCCCATGCGTGAAGGCGCACGGAGAGAGGAGCCACTGGTACAACCCCGGCTGGAAGCACCCAGGCCATCTCCTAGGGGGATTGGCCGGGGAGTTCCTCCTGCACCCGGACAGCATCCGAGAGTTCAGTTGATGAGACCCTCGGAAGCTGAGTCCGTGTCTGACGTTTCGGGGAACCGGAGCAGGCAGCCTCGCAGGGTTAGCGCCGCTGCTTGGACGCCCGCTCCAGCGGTTCCAGCGGAGGTTCAGGCGTTTGGGTTCTTTAACCCGGTCCACTCATTTGCTCGTTACGACGGCACAGAGGACTTGACGCCTTTTCTCCGCAAGTTCGAAGCGAAAGCACGAGCTCAGCGCTGGACGGACGAGTCCCGATGCAGTTTCTTTACGTTTCTGCTGGATGGTCCGGCGGAAGAATACGCCACTTTGGTGGAAACTCTTCCTGACCTGACCTGGACTGAGCTGAAGGACGCTATGCGTAGCCGCTTCAGCAGAAGTAACCAGGCTCGCCTCTGTTTCGGCGAATTCGAATCGATGAAACAGGGAGCTACTGAGTCTGTGCAGGCATTCTACTGGCGGTTCTTGGAACTGTCCGACTGAGTGTCTCCGGGCGAAGACGAGAGCTGTCGGCTCATTCGCTTCAAACGGAAACTCCTAACAGCCATCACTGATCAATTGATCGGTTGTAAGGCCGGTATGGTGGAGGCATATGCCAGACAGGCACGGCTGGTTGAAGCTGATTTGCTTCTGGTAGGTAAATTACCTAACCGTACGAGAGGGGTTCCTCAGGACAGGGCTAGTGCTCAGTCCGCTGGAACCACGGCTAGCTCTGGGAGCACTGCCAAGGCTTTGCCTTCGAGCCAAATGGGTGCGAAGGCTACTGCGCCGTCCAAGTCGGACAAAGCAGGAGCCAAGACTGGAGGCAAGAAGAGGAAGACGGCAGGCTCTGGTGGAGGTCAGCTGGCGGCAACGCCTCAACGTATGGACCGTACAGGAGACACACTCCGGCGACTAGGTCCTTGTTTCGGGTGTAACCAGATGGGTCACCTGAGGAAGGATTGTCCGAAGGCTGCGGCCAAAGGACAGGTTGCCAGAGTGGTGCCTGATGAAGGTCAGAAGTTCCAGCCAACCGCTGGTGTTGTGCCAGTCTGGCTGGAAGGTTGGAAGTACCTGGCCACCGTTCATGATGGCCAGTTCTACTATCGACTCGTGGAGGACGAGGAGAAATCCTCGTTAAACCGCCGCCGGTCGCCACCGAACTGAGTGGTGTGTGACCGGTAAAGCTTCAAAGCTCAGGTGTCTGTCAGGGTCTGGGTTCTGAACGAGGGACGTACCTCCGGGCGGGGTCCAAGTATGTGGATGTCCTGCGTAAGGCAGGGGTGCCTTTGGCGAGGTCTGCGGACCCGGAAATTACCCAATGGGTATTTCCATCGCCATGCTCCACATTGGAGGCCGTGTGCAGTCAGCTGGATCGCTGGTTTGCCCCCTCACCCTATATGCCTAGTGGTGAGGTGCTGGATCGTGCGCTCATCGAGCAGGCGGGAGGAGTTGGTGCGCCCATACCTCCTGTTGTGTCCGGGGAGTCTCTGGTTTCTGAGACAGTCCCCAGTCTTCTCTGCAAGTCTGGAATTACCGTCCGGTGTGGATGGTGAGGTGGACGGGACGCAGAGGATTGATGAATGGAGCCCGCGGGTTCCCATTCCTGAGCTTCAGAGCCGGGCCTACGACGTAAGTTCACCAAGGGTGTGGGTGTCGATAGGCGATTCTCTTGGAGATGATTGTAGACACCGGGGCTGATGTTTCGGTCCTAAGTATTACTGTGGCACGAGTGATGGAGTTGCCTATAGAGGAACTGGCGATCCTTCATTCCTTCTTGGAATGGGTGTGCACTCCATCGAGGTAGTAGGGGTCACAAATGTGGAATTGATCATCCACAAGAAGACCATCAAGGTGCCTCTCCTTTTGGTGAAAGGAGAGGGCGAAGCGTTGTTGGGCGTTGATCACGCCTCACGCTTCGGCTTGATGGTGGATATCGTGCACCGGAAGGTTTACTTCCGGGAGGATGTCTGTACAGCACATCCAGACGCCCTCCAAGCTGCATTCACCGATCGAGCGCTTGAGGAACCTAGGGAGGTGGAAGCGATTCCATTGCCGATACCAGGGGCTTTGCCTCCGGGACGGCAACTCCCAGTGGAGCCAGCCAGCACTCGAGAAGGTTGACGGGTGGGTGAACGTTGTTTCACCGGAGCTGCCCGAGACCAGAACCTCTATCGGGTGCGGAGAAGTTTGTTTTCTGCGACTGAGGGAGAATGTCTGGCTACCAGCCCACGTACGACGAGTCGTATCTGTGATGTTGGTAGAGCATGCCGGCCCTGGCCAGTTGCTTCTCGTGGAGCCGCACCGGAAAGCCTTGGGTGGACATGGTGTGTTAGCCGTGGCAGGAATCGCCGCAGCTAACTGGCTTGGCACGTACGATATCTGGCTGGAGAACGTGGGTAATGCACCTATTGCCCTGGAAACAGGAGAGGGTGTAGCCACGGTTCAAGCTGTGGAGGCTGCCATTGTGGTGGGGCTGGAAGAGCCGTCTAAGTTGAGAGGGAGAAACCCCACTCAGAGGACGGTTCGACCAGCTGGGGCCTGCGTCTGTGGGCCGGTCTGCCGGTCTGCTCGGCCGGTCTGCGAGCCTGCGGCCGGCGTCTAAGTTTTGAGGGGCGTCCGGAAACGGATGCCAAGTGCTCAACGTGGTGATGGCTCCTACTCTCGAAGAGTGTCTTAAGATTGGTCAAAATCTGAAGCCTGAAGAGGCGAGACAGCTTTGGGAGTTCCTACTGGCACGCCGGGATCATTTCGTGTTCGACTTTACAGAGTTGGGTGAAACCTCTCTGGTCGAACATACGATCGATACCGGTGGTCAACCTCCAGTGCGAGAAGGATTGCGTCGAACCGCTCCAGCGGCCAGAGCAGTCGAGAAAGAAGAGGTGGCGAAGATGTTGGATGCAGGGGTTATCCAACTGTCGCGAGCCCTATGCGAGCCCTATCTTGCTTGTTCGCAAGAAGGATGGTGGCTTTTGTTTTTGTGTGGACTACCAGAAACTGAATGCCCAGACAAAGCTGGATCAGTATCCGATGATGCGCTCGACTCGTTGGCCGGTGCGAAGTTCTTCGCTACCTTGGACCTGGCTAGTGGGTACTGGCAGGTTTGGATGGCTGAGCCAGACGTTGAGAAGACGGCATTCATTTGCTCTCAAGGTCTGTTCGAGTTCCGGAAAATGCCTTTCGGACTCTGTAATGCTCCAGCCACGATGCAGAGCGCTAGACCTGTTATTGGCAGGACATAAGTGGGAGACTTGTCTGGTGTACCTGGACGATATTATCGTCTTTGGGAACACTTTCGAGCAGTTTCTCGAGAGACTCTGCACTGTCCTTGGACTGTTACGAGGGGCGGAGCTAAAACTCCAGCCGAAGAAATGTTTCTTTGGCTTTAACAAAGTGCGTTATCTCGGTCACGTAGTAAGTGCCGAGGGAGTTGCTCCGGACCCGGATCTCGTACGGGCAGTCCAGGAGTTTGATGTCCCGACGATAGTGACAGGCGTCTGCAGTTTTCTCGGACTTGCCGGTTACTATCGAAGGTTCATCAAGGACTTCGCCAAGGTGGCAAGGCCTTTGCATGATCTGACAAAGGATGCGTCCTTCGAATGGTCGGATCAGTGCAGACTAGCGTTTGCTCGGTTAAAGGCATTTTTAACCGAAGTGCCGGTACTCACCATGTATGATCCTCGTGGTGAGATAATAATACATACCGACGCTAGTGGGTACGGCTTGGGAGTCGTAGTTTACCAGAGGTTACCGGAGGACAGTGTCCCCCATGTTCTGGCCTACGCAAGCCGACTCATGAAAGGAGCGGAAACACGGTATTCGGTCACCGAGCAGGAGTGCTTGGCGGTCATGTTTGCCATGGGTAAATTCCGTCCTTACCTCTTTAACCGGGAGTTCGTGATCGTAACAGATCACCACGGTCTTTGCTATCTGCTGACAGCCAAAAACTTGCAAGGCAGGTTGGGGTGTTGGCAGATGCAGCTTCAAGAGTACCGGTTCAAGGTTCAGTATAGGAAGGGAACACTGCACGTGGATGCCGACGCTTTGAGTTGGTATCCTGTTCGTGATGTGGCGGACCTTTCCTTACCTGAATACGTCGAAGCCGACGTAGGTGAGGTGATTTACCACATCCGTTCCGAGGTGGATTGGGTCAAGGAGCAAGAGGCCGATGGCTGGTGCTCCAAAGTGAAGAGTGAAATCTTCCGTGACCCCAACTCGAACCTCCGGTTTAAGTTTGTGGTGGCAGATGACTTGTTGTTTGCTATCAGGTCCATCCAGGATCGGTTGAGAACTGTTCTGGTAGTTCCGAAGTCATGCAGGGCTTTCTGTCTAAGGAAGCTACATGACATTCCCGAAGCTGGTCACTTCGGGATGTTCAAGACCTACCAGAGACTGCGCTCACGCTTCTACTGGATCGGTATGAAGCGGGACACTGCCGAATATGTTAAGTCATGTTTGGTGTGTCAACGAGCGCGACAGTTCGCTCAAAGTCAGGGATTTCTCCAACCGATTGTGCTGGAGTACCCAGTTGATACCTGGGGAATGGACTTCGTTGGACCGTTTCCTGCCTCCGTGGGTGGAGTCACCTATGTACTAATCATGGTTGACTATTTCACCCGATACGGTGTGGCAAGGGCGGTACAAAGGGCCACGGCCGCCTGTGTGGTGAAATTTCTGAAGGACGAGATCCTTTCGGTGTATGGCATGCCGAAAGCTCTTGTTTCGGATCGTGGGTCCCAGTTCTCCAGCAAAGTCCTGCTGAAGTTCCGGGAGCGCTATAACATAGCGCATCACTTCACGACGGCGTACCATCCGCAAGCTAATGGGCTTACGGAACGTACGAATAAAACCGTAAACCTCAAGGAACAGAGTGACTGGTGGGATAAATTACGGGCCGCCGTGTGGGCTTATAACACAGCTGTCCAGGAGAGTACACATGTGTCTCCGTATCAGTTGTTGTTTGGTCGTGAGCCTCGGATGGAGATTGATAACCTCCTTCCGAACGGTCCAGTCCGCGACTTGCCCGACCAGCACGCCGTGGAAGAGCAGGCTCGTCAACGTTTGACGGCTGCTCAGAAAAGGCAGAAAGAGCGGTATGATGCTGGGCGTGTGGAGCCTCCTCTGTATCAGCCTGGAGATCAGGTGTGGATTAGGGATCAGGCTGGGAAGCTCGGTCAGGCGAAGAAATGGAGCTTGGCTTATAAAGCTGAGAGGGGTACGGTGGTCGCACGGTATTCTGACCTAGTCTACGAGGTAGTTTGTAGACGGGTATGGTCGAAAGGTGCGCGACCGGTTTCATGTCGATAACCTGAAGCCGTATATACCCACCTGCACTGTGAGAGAGGAAGATGGACTTGGTGTCTCTGACACCTCCTCTGATGCAGACAGCGATGCCACGGAGGCTTCGGTGCGGAGTGGAATGACTCCGGCGCTAAAGCCACCGTCTATTTCTTCGCAGGAGTCTACCGACTCCGAGGGAGGTGACCCCCCTCCTCCTCGGTATAATCTCTGTCCGCGGAGACCGAGGGTGTTTGAAGTGAGTGGGTTCAACCCTCGGATAGGGAGCATCACGTTGTGGAGTACCCTGTGGGTGCCCCTACCGTGGTGGGGTAGAGCCGGCAGTTCGCTGCTGTGGGCGGACGGCTGGGAGAGGAGGCGGCCGGACATTGAGGTGTTTGGGGCTCGCCACGGTTTCGGTAGAAACCCAGGGCGGCCCATCCCCAGGTGTCTAGTCCAAGGTCCGACGAAATCTGTCCGTGGACGGAGAAATCCGTCCGTGAAAACCTCCATGAAGTCTCCAATTACCGTCAATATAAGAAAATTGACGGTAAATGTCTCCACCCATCAGTTCCAGTCTTGGTGTAGAATTCACCGTGTGTCTGTCCCTAAAAAGGCAGACGACGGTGAAATCTCCATGGTGACCAAGCATGAGGCGGCTGATGATGTTTTAGCCGCTACTGCACGGCCATTAGCCGCTAAGACGGTGAATTTCGCGGCTAGGCGCCATATTGTTTGTAAAATACACAAACAAAGAACGCCGGCCACACGTGTGTTAAACAGAACCACAATTCACCGTCAAAGAGGCCACCAAGAACTGGAAAAAGAGGGCATCATAGAAAAAGTAAGTCCCTCTAAGGGAATTTCCTTCTCCTGCCTGTTGGCAGTTCTTTTTTCTTTGTTAACAGTGTGTTTTACGGTTAATGACCGTATACACACGTGGTGGGAGTGGTTTCGCCGCCATGACTGTTGTCATGGTGGCCAAACCACTACGGAAAGCACTTTTCTGGCGGGTTCAGCCCGTCCGAGGGCCGTTTCGCTTCGGAAGGCCCAAGATCAACGGTGTTTGGACGGTAGAAGCCCGCCAGGGAGTGGTTTTCACCGATCGAAGGCGGTGAAACATGGTTTTGACCGTGAATTGCCGACTTTGGACGGTGATAACGGCATTTTGCACGGTAGAAGTCCGTGCAATGCCCTTTCTAACCGTCGGAACTCGGTGAAAGGGTGTTTTCACCGTCCGAAGGTGGTCAGCCATGGTTTTTACCGTAGTTTACCGACTTTGGACGGTGGAAACTGCGATTCGCACGGTGAAAACCTGTGGAATACCCTTTCTACCGGTTCGGAAATGGGGAAAAGTGGTTTTCACCGTACGAAGGCGGTAAAACACGGTTATGACCGTGAATTACCGACTTTGGACGGTGAAAACAGGAATTCTCACGGTGAAAGCCCGTGGAATTCATTTTTCCACGGTGAAAACTTATTTTTAATGGTTCTTTCCCTGTTTGGTAGGTCCACCACGGAGAAGGAGAAGGAGGAAGGTGACGGGAGTGGCCAACGGTCCCCCTCCATCAGCCCGCTGCATCCTGGGGATGCAAGGCTGTTGGAGTTGGGATCGGAGGGCTCCCCATCATCTGGCGGACCGGAAACGGCTGACGCTACCGTGGAATCTGTTGATTCCCCGGCGGCAGAGGCCGTGGAAGGTCTGGAGTCTGCCCAGTCGACTCCAACCGGTGTCGGAGCGTTCTGGGGCAGATACCTGCAGTCTCCCACCAGGGATACGGCTGCCACCAGCGTTCAGTTGGTGGCGGCGGTAGTTTCTCCGGTTGGAGAGCCTGCACAAGCGGGTGTGGATGGTGGGAAAGCGGCTACCGGTGTGGTAACCGCTAGTACCCCGGAACCCGGGTCTCCGGCTGTTCGAGACCTCCTAGATTGGTCTAGGGTGGTTGAGGACAGTGAGGACGTCTCCTTGGGAGCGTCCTTAGTCATAGACACGGAGATGGAGGTCGAAACCACCGTTGATTTGGTGGTTGATGCCTCAAGGCAGTGGTGGAGCTGTAACGCCTCTTCAGAGGGCTTTTCGGAGTCTGACGGGAGTAGTTCGGCCTCTGAGGGTAAACCGTCTGGGACGGGATCCCCGGAGTTCTTCCCGGCGATCCAATGTCTTTGGAGGCTGTGGCTGTATCCTTGGCCGAAGAAGAAGGCCGCTTGGATGGGCTAGATGAAGCTAGATGGGACATGGTCCAGGAAGGGGGCTTCCTGGTCGGGGACCGTTGATACTTCATCGGGGAGATTCCGACCGTGCAGGTGAAGAAGGATGGCACAAGGAAGCGCAAGAAAAAGTCCGGAGCCGCACGGATCACTGCTAGAGCCAAGGCTCTCGCAGAGAGAGAGGCAATGCTCAAAGCCAAGGAGGAGGCGTTGAAGAAGTTCACGCCTGCTGTGGGGCTTCGAGCAGAGACTCTTGCCCGCCCTGACGGTTGTCTAGGGGCTGCTTGGCCAGAGAGGCTGGCTGCTGGATCGGGTCCACCTGAGGCAGTGGCTGGTCACTCCGGCTGGCAGTCGGACAACCTGAAGAGGGACCGGCGAGCGGAAAAGAAGGCTACTCAGCCTCCAGTACCCGCTCCTGGTAAAACGGGGAAATCTGCGAGTGGTGGTGGTGGTAAGGGACAAAAAAGGTCCCGCTCTCTCACCCCACCAGTGGCTGAACGCTCTAGAGGCAAGAATTGCTGGTCCTCAGGTCGAGGAAAGGCCTTCGAACCTCGGAAGCCCGAGAGCTTGGAGGACAAGCTCAAACGGCTTCAGGCTCAAGCAGCGAGCTTGCACCGACAGATCGCTCGTGCGGTCGGTGCAGGGGAGCGGCAGGAGTTTGAGCGCTGGGCTGCGGAGTTCCCTCCCCTGCAGGGAATGCCCGCCTGGAGTCCGCTCAAAACAGGGGAATCTCCTGTCGGTCGTGGTGTCCTGCCTATTGCGAGTGCCACGACCATCGCTGGCCAGAAGCGAATCGCCGAGAGGGAGGCGATGCAGGCTTCCAGTGCACCAGCCCATGGTGCGGAAGCCAAAGCTACTGGTGGCAAGAGTCAGCCGACTCTTGCACCGAAGGAGAAGTCTCTCCTTCGGGATGGGCGAGGAAGATTTGTCTCCGGACAATCATCCTCGGCTGTTGCTTCGGCTAAGGGCACTTCTACGAAGAAGAGTACGGCTCCGGCTGGAAAACCTTCGAAGAAGGAGTTCGAGAAGGCAAAGGGGGCTAACCATCCGCCTAAGTCTGATCGGCCCAGTAAGTCATCGGGGTTAGTTAAGTCTGACACGATGCATGGTCAACCTTCCTCCCACGGGAAGAAAAAGAAAAAGGACCGTAAAAAGTCCAAGTGTGAGAGGAAGGGGAGTCTGACAACCTCCAGTAGTAGGTGCCAGGGAGCCGAAACTGGAGGCGTCGCGGTGGAAAAGGAGTCCCGGCGTGCTCAAGCAAGCATGCCGGCTGGGAGTCAACCGGTCCATACCCGTCCTGTTGAGGCGGTGCGGATGTATGGTAGGTCGATGCGTGACGTTTTGGTCGGCACGCCTCCATCCTCACCGAAGGTGGATGCGGTCTCGAGCCTGCGGGTTCGAGCAGTGGGAACCCTGCACCGTGTGACTTTGCCCTCACCTAAGGGCGAAGGAACCTCGGTTGCAGGAGTCAGTGTTCCCACAAGACGTGACCCCCAGTGGGGGTACACCCTTCTCTCCGGTCCATGGTGGCGGGGTATTTGATACCCTAGGATCTGAAACGTCAACCTCCACTAGGCCTGAGGCCGAGGGACGGTGTATTGGCGCATTGCCTCCGTATTCAGATGCAGAGGTGTATCTGAATAACTGGCAAGGTTTCTGGCAGGACCAGCCGGGAATGGAGGGTTGCCAATACCATGGCTATTACCGTCTGGATGAGCCACTTCCAGTGCCGTGGGTAGCAAGGCTATCGCCGTACAACATGCGCCATGTGGTGGCGTTTGGTTGTGGGGGTTTTCCGGTTGTGATGGTTGTATACCCGGTCCAGCAAACGTTTGCAATTCTGGATGTGGTGGGGTAGATGCCGGGATAGTTTGTCTAGCCCGGCGTGCAGCCCTATTCATCGAACGTTTGCTGGGATGCGACTTAGGAGGTATGGCTGGACAGTTCATTACTGAGCCTGTACCAGGGTGCGAGACTGAGCCCGCGGTTGCCCTGGTAGACCTCCTAACAAGTCGGATGCTTCGTATGCGTCCGCAACTCCAGGATATTCCTTTCGAGGAATTCCGAGCCCTGGAGGAAAGCTGTCTTAGGGGGATGGTCTTCGATACTGGTTTTGGGTGGTGTAATACCCAGATGTGCTTGTGGTGGGCATGTTGGTTGGCTGTGGAGTGGATGGGTTCCACTTTCGCGACACCGCCAGAGAAGCCGTCCGGTACCTAAGGTCAGGTTTGGGGAGCAATCCTAGCTGGCTTGACTGACCTGTTCCCAAGACGGAACAGGGAAGTTGAGAGGATTGTGGCAACCTGGTCTGCTCAATTTCTAAATTTTGATTGAGCAGACGAATTTCTTTTATGGTGGTCTCCCTGACAGCTACAGTAGGCTGTTAGGTCGGACGCCATTTTGGTGCCAGCAGACCTCTCACCATGAAGTCTATGGGTGAGAGGTCAGATGTGATCTCTGTCCCCTCCAGGTGGAGTTGCCTGGAGGTTTCCTGTGGCTTAGTCAACTACAGGATCTGGGCAGTTGGTTGGAGGCTTCAGCAGTGACGAGACCTGTGGGTGGAGGGCAGGTAGACCTGCAGTGGCCAGGAGTTTCATCTTAGTTTGTCTTTTAGCCTGTTGGTTTATTTATATACAGTGCCTTTGGGCTGGTCAATCGGGCCAGCCCTCATTTGTAAATATCACTGCCTTTTTCATCGTATCAGTATCGTATCAGTATCAGTGTGATTAAACACTTTTTCATCACTTACTTGGTGTGTTTGTGTCTATTTCTTGGGGAGTTACTGTTAGGGGGTGGGTTTCTGGGTTGGGGAAATTTCACCGTCCTTTACCGACCTGTTTTGGCTGGTACTCGTGTTGGCTCGCGGTAGAACTGGAGTTCTACCGCGATATTCTCGACGAGGCGGTGTGTCATCGTCGCGTTTCACCGTTGGGAGAGCTCCGCGTCGACACCACCCAAGGGGTGCACCGTGTGGAGAGGCGGCTACGGGGACCGGTCCCGTCCCCGTCGTTGGAGCTCTGGTATTGGTAAGTGGGAACATTTTCGAAGTTCGTTTATCGGGTATTGTAACGGTTCGGCGGGATGTTACATATGGAATGTGTGGTTTTATAATGTAGACTTGTCAAAGCTGTTTAGAAAAAATTTATGGAGAAAAAAATGAAAGTGATATTGAAACTTAATTAAGAAAGTAAATAAATTATTTAGTAACTAGTGGGGGTAACCCGTCATAAATGATGGGAGCAAAATTCACAGGCGATTGTGCGCATGCGCGCATTACTCCTTTCATTTCAATTTCAGTCACCCCCTTCCACTTTTTTCTCTCTCTCTCTCCCCTTCTACACTTTCCAAAGGAAGAGTTCAACATATAGTTGACGTTGAGAAGAAAAAAAAACGGTTCATTTATTCAAATTTATATAAATTCCGACGTGCTTCAATGGTTTTGTTACTCCACACACACACACACACATACACAGACCTGGGATATTATATGTATAATTTTTCATACAGTAGAACCTCGCTAATCCGAACTATTCCGATCACTGAATGTTAGCATTAAAAACAACGTGAAGATACGCCTTACATACATAATTAGTTTTTTTTTTCTAGTTTCTAAAAACACTTTCATTTTCTTTGCCAAAGTCGTTTCTTAAAATTCAAGTTTGCGTAATTTTTTTTTGCTCTATATATATTGGTTGCTTTTAATAAAAGGATTTTAACCTGTTAGGTTGTAATGCATCCAGTTCAACATGATTTCCGGTGCTCTATACCATCGTGTGGCGACGTAACCAGTCATCTCGACCTCTGTATGTCGTGCCAATCCAAAATCTAGAATCTTTGAGAGAAACAAAATCGATTGTCTACGTTAAAAGTTCACGAGTCGTAATGCAACCATTTCAAATCTCTCGATTCGAATTTCTACTAAACCTTTAGTTCACAATCCTCGTTTACGGCAATATTACTGGGTTTGAGATCCTTTAAAGCGAGGTAAATTAATAATTTAGTAGTAAAACGTGATGAATTATGGGTGAAATACTAACCCTGTGAATAATTCCGGCAGAATGAATGTATTTGAGTCCACGAAGGATCTGATAGACAAGAAACTGGACGTGGTCGTCACTCAGTTTCTGTGTTCTAACGATGTTGTTCAGGTCGGCACCCATCAAATGAGTGACTAAGTAGACGTCTTGAAAGTCCTCTAACGTTGTCGATGGCGTGAAAACGTCCATTAGTCCAATCACCTGTCAGTGAATAAGGTTCATTTTGAAGTTAAGCGACGCGTTAAAAAAATAGCTGTACGAAAATTCACCGTTCTGCTTACGTTTTCGTGATTCATGTGTTTTAACATACGTAATTCTCGATACGTTCGTTTTGCGTGGATTGCCGATTGAAAAGGACGAGCTAATTTCTTTATTGCAACTTTAATGTTGTTTGTAGAATCCATAGCCGAACTAATTTTATTGAAAAAAAAGTAGATAAATGTAAGATTGTTTTATGAGCGTATTTGGTAAAAAAATAAGTATCATTAAATGTGGCCGTATCTTTTTTTGGCGCCATAAGTGGTGCCTTAACTGTGGCCATATCTTTTTTTTTTTTAACTTTATTTAATTTTGTGCTTGTCCTTTACAGGGCTTCCGTTTTTTTTTTATCAACAGTGCGGGGCAACCTCTCCCTTCTACTAACCATGCCTACGGTTATAGTAGGAATATAAGTTATAACCGATTACAGTACAGGCATCTGTAGACAGCTTCAGAATTTCTTTGGCTCCGCCCCTTTTATGAGCGTTATAAATTTCTAATTGATTCGTTACTGGGTCTGATGGCACATGTCCCTATTATATTTATTTCTAATTGGTTGATATTTGATCTGACGCTCATAAAAGGGCGGAACCAAAGAATTTTTGAAGCTGTCTACAGATGCTTGTCATTACAGTACCTTTTTACTTCTTGTTAAAGTGGTGCCATCTAGTGACAAGTAATTTAACTGAAATATTTTTTTCCGATTTTTTTTTTCTCTCCCATTCACAATATTATTTTTATTTTTTTTCTCTCCCCGCATTCACTTTTTTTTAACCTTATATATATATAACTTGTGGTTATTATTGAAGTAAATGGAGTTGCTTATAGTTTAGTTATAATTCAATAAATATACTAATCACTTTTAACATCATAGTATTAAAACAGTAACCACAGTAATATACATAATGGCATTTTCTTACCATACTTGACCGTATGCTCCAGATCCGACTGGAGAAAGGTTTTGATATTTATCCGGCACTTCCCAAACCGTTTTGTTCAATTCCATTCGATAAAATCCATCCTTAATTCGTTCCCCCATTTTTTTTATAATTTTGAAACACTGTTTATAACATTGAAATTAGTATTGAAAATATCGTATCTAACTTTACGGACTAATTCATCATTTTTTTTTACGCCTTTTTAACTCTTAGTTTTTTCTTAGTATGCTAAAAGAACGAATACAAGCAGCGCTCCTAGTGGCAAACAAGGTTTAAATTAAATCTTCTTATCCTTTAATTTTAATGTGAATGAATTTGTTATTTTTTTTTTCCAGAATACTGTAGTCTGTTTTTTCGTTTCTTTATACTATTTAGTAAAGAAATTTAATTAATACAATTTAAAGTAAATTTCATATTGTAAACGTTTACCGATATGTGGCGCTTTTGTCTATATGGTAATATTTTTTTAAGAAGTTGCGTGAAATTGAAAACGTGGCGGCCATGACAACGAGGGGCGTTAGCGGGTGGTATAAGCGGGGCGGAAATTCCAAACCCTACGGAATTCGTTACACTGTGGTACACTATATGTTACTGGGCGCCCTATTCAAAATGAGAAAATGAAAATATTTGTTTCATTTTAGTACAAAAATTGAGAGAACCATATTATTTTTAATTAAGAAATGAGAAACTAGTGCCACGTGCACAAAGAAAATGTTAAATTAAGTTGAATTAATATTTGAAGATTAAAAGTTGGTTGTTCTGGACTTTTATCGGGGAAATGTTTAATTAGAGCAAAACGTTGAGATTTTCGGTGATTTCATTTTCAATGGGTAGGAGTTCCTAAACTGGAAAATCTGTTTTGTGACATCGTAGACCTGGACAAAGGTCGAGTTGTTCTGTTATTGTTCTGTTCCGAAACTCCCATGGCCCCTCGTGGGATGCACCACCTCGCCATCCCCAAAGGCCGGCACTGTCTCCAGAAATACAAATATAATGTGTTCCCATTCAGTTATTGAAAATCGACGGAAGTAATTTTAATCAGTTGCGTATCAATTAAAAGGACGTAATTTTTTCGATTTTCAATGAATTAGAACTAGTTGCTAAGAATATTTTGAAGTCTACGTTAAAAATTAAATTTGTGTTAAGGTAGATGGTGCTGCTATCTAGTGAACGTTAATTGAAACTGGCAATGTGGCTTTGAAAAATAATATTGCGTGACCTTGAAAGTTGAAAGACCTTGAAAAACACTTGTCCTTTTTAGCACGTTTTAGTGCATCTTTTAGCATCACTTTTTATTGCCAATTGTTAGCACCACTTTTAGAATGAAATTTAGCATGACTAGTGCGTTTGAAGTGGAGCTTTTAGTGCTATTTTCAGTGCCAGCTTTTAGAGCATATTTAGCACCACATTTAGTATCTTCTAGTGTCTATTTGTGCTAATATTTTGTGTCCATTTTTGGCATCATTTTCATCCTTTCATTTTCCTTTTATTTTTTCATTTTTGTTTCATTCTTTCATCTTTGTTTCATTCTTTCATCTTCCTTTTATTTTTTTATTTTTCTTTCATTCTTTCATCTTCCTTTCATCTTCTTTTAATTCTTTTATCTTCCTTTTATTCTTTCATCTTTGTTTCATTCTTTCATCTTCCTTTCATTTTTTTATTTTTCTTTCATTCTTTCATCTTCCTTTCATCTTCTTTTAATTCTTTCATCTTCCTTTTATTCTTTCATCTTTGTTTCATTCTTTCATCTTCCTTTCATTTTTTATCTTTCTTTCATCTTTTCATGTTTTCCTCCTTTCATCCTCTTTGAGGAGGGGCCAGGGGGGAGTTTAGTAATTAATTGTTAATTTTCTTTTCTGGCGTTTCATCTTTTTAAGCTTTCATTCATCCTCCATTGTGCCTCTTTATCGTTTCATCCTCTTTTCATTCTTTCATTTATCCTCCTTTCATCCTTTTATTTATCCTCCTTTCATCTTTTTGTCCTTTCATCCTTTTATTTGTCCTTTTTTTATCCTTTCATTTATCTTGCTTTCGTCTTTTCATTTATCCTCCTTTTATTTTTACTTCTTTCATTTTTTCATTTATCCTGCTTTTATCGTTTCATCTTTTCATTTATCCTAATTTCATCCTTTGATCGTTTTGTTTATTTTTTTTTCATTCTTTGATCATTTTATTTATCCTCCTTTTATCCTTTTATTTATCCTCTTTTCAATCTTTCATCTTTTCGTTTATCCTTCTTTTATATTTTCATTTTTTCACCCTCCTTTCAGCCTTTCATTTATTCTCCTTTTATCTTTTCATCGTATTTTTATTTTTTCATTCTTTTATCTTTTCATTCTGCTTTTATCCTTCTCTCTTGTCATCTTTTCACTGTTTCATCGTCTCATTCTTTCATCCTTCTTGTATGCTTTCATCCTTTCATACTTTGACTCTCCTTTGATGTTTTCATCTATCCATCCATGTTTTGATTCATCCATTGTTTTATACATGGATCGTTTGATTGATCCATTATTTCATTGATGCAACTTTTCATTCTTCTATCTATCCTTTCATGCATCCATCCTTTTATGCATCTATGTTTTCATCGATGCTTTCATCCATCTTTTTATCCATTTTTTCATCTATCGATTATTTTATCCATTTTTCCTTTCGTCCATTAATCGTTTTTTTCATCTATCTGTTGTTTTATCCATCTATGGATCTATCCTTTGAATTATCTATCCTCTCATCTATCTATCCATCTATGTTTTCATGCATCCATCTATCATTTCATCCATCCATCTATCATTTCATCCATCCATCTATCTATCCATCCATCCATTGTTTCATCCATGCATCCTTTCATCCATCTATCCTTTAATCCATTGATTCATCTATCCTATTATGCATCTATTCATCTTTTTATCCATCCATCCTTTCATCTATCCGTGGTTTCATTCATTCTTCCTTTTATCTATCCATTATTGCAACCATCCATCTATCTATCTTTTTATTTATCCATTCTTTCATTCATCTATCGTTGCAGCCATTTACCCTTCCATCTATCTATGCATTCATTTTTCTATCTATCCATTTATGCTTTTATCTATTCATCCTTTCATTGATCCTTTTTTTCATTTATGTTTTCTTTCATGGTTCCTTTCTTTCATCTATTCTTTGTTTCATCCTTTGTTTCATTCATCGTTTTATATATCCTTTCATCCATTTATCGTTTCATTGATCCATTGTTCGAAGCATCGATGTTCCAATTGTTTGATCTATCCATCTATCTGTCCTTTCATCTATCTATCTATCTTTTCATTCATCCATTGTTTTATCCATGGATCAATCTTTTTATTCATGTTTTGATCCATTTATCTTTTTAACCATTTATTCTTTTATTCGTTTATACATCCTTATCCATCTTTTTATCCATCCATATATGTTTTCATGCATTTATCCATCCATCCATCTTTTCATTCATCTATGGTTTGATTTATCGATGTATTCTTTCATCTATGTTTCGTGTATCGATGTTTTCATTCATCCATCAATTCTTTTATTGATGGATCCATACTTTTATCTATCCTTTCATCTATTTATCTATTCTTTATTCATCCATGCTTTCATCTATCAATGCTTTTATTCATTTCTTCTTTCATCTATGTCTCTTTGGAACTATTGATCTATCTATCCTTTCATCTATCCATTGTTTCATTTATGTATGCTTTCATTAATCAATCCTTTCTACTATCTATCGTGTGATACATACATCTATCGTTCTATCTATCAATCTATTCATCTGTCTATCTATGCTTTCATACATCTATTTTTTCATCCATCCATGTTTTCATCCATTCTTTTTTTTATCTATGTTTTGTTTTATCTGTCTTTTGTTTCTTCCATCGTTTCTTTCATCTATCCATGTTTTATCTATCTATCTATTGTTTATGTTTTGATGTATGTATCTATTGTTTCATCTATCGATTGTTTTATTCAGTTATCTATTTATCTTTTTATGTTTTTATTCATTTATGTATGCGTTTTTTATGCATATATTTATGGTAATTTTACATTTTATTTTTGTTGTAATGTTTTTTTTTTATTTTTTTTTTTTAATTTTTTTTTTGTAATTTTTTTTGTTTTAAATTTTTTTTTTTTAAATTTTTTTTTTTATTTATTTTTATTTGTTTTTTAAATTTTTTTTTTTAAATTTATTTTTTTATTTTTTTTTAATTTTGTTTTTATTTTTTTAGATTTTTGTTTTTAAATTTTTTTTTTTAAATTTTTTTTTTAAATTTATTTTTTTATTTTTTGTATTGTTTTTTAAATTTTTTTTTAAATTTTTTTTTTATTTTTGTTTTAATTTATTTTTTTTTTTTATTTTTTTTTTAATTTTTTTTTTTAATTTTTTTTTTTTTATTTTTTTTTGTTTTGAATTTTTTTTTTAAATTTTGTTTCTATTTTTTTTTTGTAATTTTTTTTTACTTTTTTTTCATTAAATTTTTTTTTTTTTGTAATTTTTTTTTTTGAAATATAATGTTTGGTATTAATTTGGTGTGGTTTTGTAGGTGTTGTGAAGTGTGTTGTTACCGTCTGTTATTATTTTTGGGCGTTGGTAGAGGTGGTTAGAAGTATGTTATTATGGTTTATGATTATGTTGGGGTGTTGGTGTAGGCGGTGGTGGTAAGTTTTTTGTTGAGGTGTTGTTTTTTTTTGGTGTTGGTGGAGGTGGCGGTTGGCGGCGTGTAGTATGTTATCATGTTGTTTGGTTATGTTGTGGTGGCTGTGGAGGGGGTTTGTTAGTATGTTATTAAGGTATTGGAATATTTTGGTGAAGTATTTTGTGATGGTATGTGTTTAGTATCAGTATGTTATTTTGTATGTTATTATATTGGGGCGTTGGTGGAGGCGGCGCTAAGTATGTGATTGTGTTTTTTTTTATATTGGGGTGTTGGTGGAGGTGGTGTTATGTGTTTGATTGTTTTTTGTTGTATAGGGGCGCTGCCGTAGGCGGCGCTAACTGTTTGATTGATTTTTATTGTATAGGGGCGCCGCCGTAGGCGGCGCTAACTGTTTGATTGATTTGTATTGTATAGGGGCGCCGCCGTAGGCGGCGCTAACTGTTTGATTGATTTGTATTGTATAGGGGCGCCGCCGTAGGCGGCGCTAACTGTTTGATTGATTTTTATTGTATAGGAGCGCCGCCGTAGGCGGCGCTAATTGTTTGATTGGTTTTTATTGTATAGGGGCGCCGCCGTAGGCGGCGCTAACTGTTTGATTGATTTTTATTGTATAGGGGCGCTGCCGTAGGCGGTGCTAATTGTTTGATTGATTTTTATTGTATAGGAGCGCCGCCGTAGGCGGCGCTAATTGTTTGATTGATTTTTATTGTATAGGGGCGCCGCCGTAGGCGGCGCTAACTGTTTGATTGATTTTTATTGTATAGGGGCGCCGCCGTAGGCGGCGCTAACTGTTTGATTGATTTTTATTGTATAGGGGTGCCGCTGTAGGCGGTGCTAACTGTTTGATTGATTTTTATTGTATAGGTGTGATGCTATAGGTGGTGTAAAATGTTGTTTTTTGTTGTATTGGTGGTTTGTTGTAGGCGGTGGTAGTTATTTTATGGTTGTTTATTGTTGTAGGTGGGGTTAATGTTTTTTTAGGGTGTTTGTTTTTGTGTTTTTATTTGTGGTGTTTTGTTTTTGTGGTGTAAAATGAAAATGTGATGTAGTTAATTGACGGGCCGCCGCCGCAGGCGGCGGCCCCCCTCCCACCCACCCACCGCCACCCCCCAGGGGCCCAACCCCCCCCTTATCTCTTATTTTTTTTTTTTTTTTTTTTTTTTTTTTTTTTTTTTTTTTTTTTCTTTTATTTCATTTCATTTCGCGCTCTTGTCTTGTACCTGGGCTTGAACCCAGTACTGTGTGGTTACTTTTCAGGTAGCATAACCACTAGACCACCGAGGCGGTTACATTATTACTGTGTTTGAAACTTCTATTTGTACAAGACTTACATGTAATTTTATATACAATAATTAATCTTTGATTTGTTTCTTTGATTCGTCTTTGTAACGCACAAAAGCTTCTTCACATTTCATTTTTATTTTCTTGCATGCACCTACTGGGACTTGAACCCAGACCCTTTGGATGCCACCACCGGTGGGCTTTTGCACCACACATGGCTTTAACCACGGCGCCAGGGAGGCACACACATCTGTAACGTGTTTGAAACTTCTATTTGTACAAGACTTACATGTAATTTTATATACAATAATTAATCTTTGATTTGTTTCTTTGATTCGTCTTTGTAACGCACAAAAGCTTCTTCACATTTCATTTTTATTTTCTTGCATGCACCTACTGGGACTTGAACCCAGACCCTTTGGATGCCACCACCGGTGGGCTTTTGCACCACTCATGGCTTTAACCACGGCACCAGGGAGGCACACACATCTGTAACGTGTTTGAAACTTCTATTTGTACAACACTTACATGTAATTTTATATACAATAATTAATCTTTGATTTGTTTCGTCTTTGTAACGCACAAAAGCTTCTTCACATTTCATTTTTATTTTCTTGCATGCACCTACTGGGACTTGAACCCAGACCCTTTGGATGCCACCACCGGTGGGCTTTCGCACCACTCATGGCTTTAACCACGGCACCAGGGAGGCACACACATCTGTAACGTGTTTGAAACTTCTATTTGTACAAGACTTACATGTAATTTTTATATACAATAATTAATCTTTGATTTGTTTCTTTGATTCGTCTTTGTAACGTACAAAAGCTTCTTCACATTTCATTTTTATTTTCTTGCATGCACCTACTGGGACTTGAACCCAGACCCTTTGCATGCCACCACCGGTGGGCTTTCGCACCACACATGGCTTTAACCACGGCGCCAGGGAGGCACACACATCTGTAACGTGTTTGAAACTTCTATTTGTACAACACTTACATGTAATTTTATATACAATAATTAATCTTTGATTTGTTTCTTTGATTCGTCTTTGTAACGTACAAAAGCTTCTTCACATTTCATTTTTATTTTCTTGCATGCACCTACTGGGACTTGAACCCAGACCCTTTGCATGCCACCACCGGTGGGCTTTCGCACCACTCATGGCTTTAACCACGGCACCAGGGAGGCACACACATCTGTAACGTGTTTGAAACTTCTATTTGTACAAGACTTACATGTAATTTTTATATACAATAATTAATCTTTGATTTGTTTCTTTGATTCGTCTTTGTAACGTACAAAAGCTTCTTCACATTTCATTTTTATTTTCTTGCATGCACCTACTGGGACTTGAACCCAGACCCTTTGCATGCCACCACCTGTGGGCTTTCGCACCACACATGGCTTTAACCACGGCACCAGGGAGGCACACACATCTGAAATGTGTTTGAAACTTCTATTTGTACAAGACTTACATGTAATTTTATATACAATAATTAACTTAGCTTTTTATTTATTGTTTTTATAACATACAAAAGCTTCTTCACATTTCATTTATAATAATTTATTTTCTTGTATGCCACCACCACCACCACCCCAGGATTTGAACCCAGACCCTGTGGCAACCACCACCTGTGGCTTTAACCACTAAACCACCAAGGCACATGTCCAACTCACCATCAAATAACTTACATGTACAACACTTAAGTATAACTTTATACAAGCAGCATGGTATTAAAACCCCTAACAATGATTATATCAAGACAATAAGACTAGGTGCATATTCAGATGTATATGATGCATGCAAAACAACCTGACAAGTGCCATAAGTCACATCACATGTGGGGCACAAGAAACTGCATCAACCAGTGCCAAGTGTCTGTAAACAGATGCAAGGAGCATTGCATAGCATCATGTTACCAATTCGTGCCATTATACTAATTTCCATTGATTACAAAAGAGCATGCTGTGCTGTCGAGCATCTTGTTACCAATTCCTGCTGTCCTATTAATTTTCTTTGGTTACAAAAAAGCGTACTGCGTTGCATAGCATCACATTACCAATTCGTGCTGTATTATTAATTTTCATTGGTTACAAAAGCATGCTGTGCTGTGTCAAGTCATTGCTACCAATTTATGCCATCCTATTGCTGTTAGTTACAAAAGTGCGTGCAGTGCTGTGTCGCTTCACATGCATCTCAATAGGTGCCTACCTTAAAGTCATGCACACACACACACACAAACACACAAAAACATACAACAGAAAAAACACAAGGAAACCACTGCAACAAAAGAAATTCTGATTTCTTTTTCCGTTTGCATGTGATGCACACATATTCAGAACAGAAATGCAACACACCATCTATTGTGAAACATAGACAACATGTGTTCCACACTAAACCCTCAAGTTTTGAATTTTTCCTTTTCACAATTTGACTGTAGTTGTCAGCCATGTTTTGATGATCAAATCCAAACTCCACTTTAGGCCCAAAAAGTTTTAAAAAAAAGACGCTTAACATTGACGCTTTTTTCTTCTCTAAAATTATTAGGCTCTTTCTTGCTTTATTATCGTTTTAACTATGCCTCTTAAGACTTTGACCCCACCTGGTGCTCCTTCCACTCGTTCAGTGCAGGCATCCCGTGATATCGCCTGTTTGCGGAAGGAGGTTGCTGAGTTGAAGGAATTGTTCCTTCGGCATTGCAATGCTCTCCCTACAGTGACTCACGAGATTGCATGCCAGACGAGTGATGTTGTGCCTGGCATTTCATCCAATGTATCTGTAGGGACTGACTTGGTAGTTAAGAATCAGGCAGCCCAGACAGGAGACGGTTGGATGGTTGTCAAAGGCAAAGGATCTCGGCCACAGAGAAAAAGCTTTGCCAGTGTCGTGGCTAATGGTAGTTCTGCTACCATGGTTGGTAACCGATTTGGTGTGCTGTCTGAGGTTAAGGATATTCCTGCCTCAACAGCCACTAATTATAGCCTGCAAACTGGTAAGCCTATCGATGTGCACCTCATTGGTGACAGTATCGTTCAAGGTGTTAGGGTCGGCAAAAGTGGGAAGTCAACTACGTGGTGCTATCCAGGCACACATGTTGAGCATTTAACTACTCGAGTTAAGGCAGTGCTGAACAAAGCTAGCCTTAACCCTGTTGTAGTTGTGCACGCCGGAACTAATAATCTCAAGATGGATGTGCCAAAGGGGATAGCTGAGAGACTTAAACACTTTTCTAGAGAGGTAAAACGCATCAGACCTCGTGCAAGGATTGTGATTTCTACTGTCCTGCCACGGTTTGAGCGTGATGCCAGGGGTTCTTTTTATCCAAACCCTGCAGTTCAGCAGATTTCACAAGAGTTATCTCTTCTCTGCCGTAGTGCTGGTTATTCATTTGCGGATGCTTCTCGGGAGCTTCTTAAAGCACCTGATAAGTATTATCTGCGTGATGACCTTCACTTGACTGCAGCCGGTAAGAATGTATTGAGCTCTGTTCTCTGGAAATCTGTTTGTAGTCAAGTCTAGGGAAACTTCTAATCTCTAAATGCCCTGATTCTAGGAAGAAATCAAATCTAGTTACTGTACCTCAAATAATTATTAAAAAAAACCCAACTTTCTAACAAAAAAATTTCTTCTAAGACAGTTCCTCTGACCAAAACAGAAAACAAGCTTATAAATAAATCTTTAAAAATTATAATAATCAATTGCAGAAGTATAAAAAATAAAGTAATTCAGTTTAGAGAAGCTATAGAAAGCTATAATCCCGACATTATCTTTGGTAGTGAATCATGGCTAATTGAAGATGTTTCATCCGCGGAGGTTTTCCCCCAACAATTTAACATATTCCAAAAAGATCGGAACTTAATCAAAGGTGGAGGTGTATTTCTTGCTATCAATAAAAACCTCACATCAAAAAGAAAACATGCTTATGATGGTGATTTTGAAGTAGTTTGTTGTAGCATTTAACTTCATGAGGAGAAAAATTTTCTTATTTTCATTCTATTGCCCACCTTCAAGTGACGAGGAGGAATTACTCCAATTTAGAAAATGTTTACATTCCTTATTTTCTACCCACAAACATGCATCAGTTCTCACTGGTGGGGATTTTAACCTTCCAGAAATAAATTGGAAAAAATATACTGTTGACTCCCAGTGCTCTAGTAATAAATTAACAGATATACTGCTTGATAGCGTATGCACATATTCCCTGGATCAACTAGTGCAAACCCCTACATGCTGCACCAATACAACAGCTAATATTCTAGATTTAGTTTTTACGAACACCCCAGAAAATGCCAAATCAATTGAAATTGCTGATGGCATAAGCGATCACAAAATGATTTACTTAGAATTTGCCACCCAATTCGAAAAACTCCAATCAGCTCCCCGAAAAGTCCTACAGTAAAAATAAAGCTGATTGGGCTAATTTTAAGCTCTTTGTAACAAATGAACTGAAAAATAAAAATAAAACTGAACTATCAAAAGATGTTAACCAACAGTGGTCATTGTTTGTCAGTGTCATTTCTAATGGCATAAATAAATTCATCCCATTTAAAAATGTAAAATCAAGCTTGGAACCAATTTGGTACACCACTGAGATACGCCGCGCTCTTCGTAAGCAACGCAAATCTAGATCTAAAATGAAGATTAAAATGAATGATACTATTAAATTGCAGTTTAATTCCCAGCGATGTCTTGTGAAAAGCTTGCTTAAAAAACAACACTTAAACTTTACTAATAATGTCTTAGGGGCATCACTCCATAAAAATCCCAAGTTGTTCTGGAAATATGTAAAAAATCTCAACAAAATTCAAAATAATATAACTTCAATTATAACACCACTTAATGATTATTTCCAAAGTGTCTTTCATGCTAATGATGGCAATGAGGAACCACAACTTGGCATCTTATCTCATGTCATGCCTTATATAATCATAAACTCCACTGGATTACAAAATTTGCTTTGTAATCTAGATGTTAATAAATCAGCTGGTCCAGATGAAATCTCGCCAAGATTGCTAAAGGAGCTGGCCACAGAAGTTAGCCCTTTTTTAAGTAAACTTTTCCAAGATTCCCTTGATAGTGGTATACTGCCTATGGCATGGAGGCAAGCAAATATCTGCCCAATTCTTAAAACAGGAGATAAAAATTGTCCAAAGAACTAGACAACAGCGAGTCCAAATTGATGGTGCTGTGTCAGACTGGGCTAAAGTAACATCTGGTGTACCTCAGAGTAGCATTCTTGGACCACTGCTTTTCCTTCTGTTCATAAACGATCTGGCAGACAGATGCAACAATACGATGCATTTGTTTGCAGATGATGCTGTTGTTTACAGGAGGATTAGAGATAATGAGGATAGTGAAGTTCTCCAAAGAGATCTAGACAGTGTTGAAGAGTGGTGCTCTGAGTGGCATTTACAACTGAATAGGAGTAAATGCAATGTTATGCAACTTTCCCGAAAGCGACAATCGTTCATGGCAAATTACACAATGGGAGATGTTCAGCTAACCCATAATGATACCATCAAATATCTTGGCTTAACCTTGTCCAAGGACATGCTTTGGAAAGATCATATAACCAAAGCAGTTGCCAAAGCTAATCAAAGGCTGCAGTTTGTCCAACGCACCCTTAAACATTGTAAAGAAAATGTAAAGAAGGTCTGTTACTTTACCCTAGTTAGACCTATCTTAGAATATTGTTCCCCAATTTGGAACCCATTTAGAAATAATCTAAAACAACAAATAGAAATGGTGCAGCATAGGGCTGCAAGATTTGTAAAGGGACGGTATGCGTATACTGACAGCGTATCGTCTATGCTCCAAGACCTAGAATGGGAATCATTAGCAGGCCGAAGAAATGAGCAAAGCCTCGCTCTTCTGGGACGTTTGCTGTCTTGTGATAACATTACCCTGCTTAATGGTTTACTAACTAGAAATCCTCGTAAAGGTAGATTTGGGCATTCAAAAACTTTCAAAGAATTAATGGCTAGGACTGATGCATATTTTTGGTCTTTTCTTCCTAATGTTATTAGACTATTCTTCCTGTGAATAGTTCTTTGTTAGGACGATTTCAATTTCATGATGATGTCTTATTTTTAAATAATGACAATCAGTCGTGATTGGGAGCAATCCCTCCCTGCCACATGGCTTTCGAGCTGATTACAGGTGTATTTAATTGAATTGAATTAAATTTGCCCTAAAACCATTTGCCAAACTAGAATGTCCTGCCATGTATGACGAGTTACCCACATCATTTATGACAGGTTACCCCACTAGTAATAAAATAAATAAGACAAACAATAATACAAAGAAGACTAACAATAATAAAGACTAATAAAAACCTAAATACTAACAATAATAAACAAGACTAAGTAGTAAAAAGACCAACAATAACACAGACTAACAATAAAAAGCAACACTAACAAGAATAAAAAGACTAACAATAAAAACACTAATAATAATCAAAAGACTATCAATAAATAAACACTAACAATAACACACAAAAGTGACAATAATAAAAAGATGCTAACAATAAAAAATAATAAAAACAAGATTAACAATAAAAAAACTAACAATAATAATAAAAACGTAACTAAAATTAACACAAACATAGCATTACCATATATCTTCTGTCTTCCCCCCCCCCCCCCCCCCCGGATATGTCCTCCTTTAGCCCTTAAATTTCTGTCCAGTTCAAATACCTACAATCTTTTGCCCTACTATTACTACTACTACTATTTGTTTGCAAACCAAATAACAAATTTACACATCATAAGTATCTGCAATTGATAAAATATGGCATCACAATAATAAAACAATAAAAAAGACTAAATAATAAAACAATAAAAAAACTAACAATAATAAAACAATAAAAGACTAACAATAATAAAACAATAAAAGACTAACAATAATAAAACAATGAAAAAGACTAATAATCATAACATAAACAAGGGATTCAAGGAACCCTATAGACCTCCATTGCTTTAATATATGCTTTCATATATCAAATAACCAACTTTTTTTCATTGTGCGCATGTGTACGCACATGTACACACTTGTGCGCATGTGTACGCACATGTACACATGTGTGCGCATGTGTATGCACATGTGCGCGCACATGTACACACGTGTGCGCATGTGTACGCACATGTACGCACGTGTGCGCACGTGTACGCACGTGTGCGCACGTGTACGCACGTGTACACACGTGTGCGCACGTGTACGCACGTGTACACACGTGTGCGCACGTGTACACACGTGTACGCACGTGTATGCACGTGTACGCACGTGTGCGCACGTGTACGCACGTGTGCGCACGTGTACACACGTGTGCGCATGTGTACGCACATGTACACACGTGTGCGCATGTGTACGCACATGTACACACGTGTGCGCATATGTATATAGATAATCACACATGTATGTACTCATATACATGACATAGTTACATGTGATGCGCATGCGTCATTCATTTGTAATAATATGGGTTTAAAATGAAAATACGTCACATGTATTCTAATATACAAAAATAATAACAGAACATAAAAAGGAACACCCCTCCTAAATAATAGAAAAGTCCCCCCTTTTGAATGCTACAACTGGAAAGAGGAAGAATCTCGATTTTTTGAAAAAAAAATTACGTTTTTAAAAAATCGAAATTATATATATGGAATCGCTCTAAAATTCCAATTTTTTTCCAGTTTCATCGTCAGAATGTTTACATCATTTTAAGTCTGATGACATTTTATTGTAGGTGGCCCCGTATTCGAGTTGTTCGACCCACTAAAAATTATGACCAAAAACTCAAAATTTGTTTCTAAAAAAATCATAAAAAAATAACCCCTGGGTAAAATTTTCTAATTTTTTGTCAGGAGCTTCATATTGATCCACGGAATCAAATAAAAAATACTGCATGTCTTTATCTCATTCCTTTCTTGAGTTGTTCGAGGAACTAAATCGGGTTCCGGACACACACACACATACACACAGACACACAGACATCCTTTTTTCCCCTTTTCTTGCATGATCCTATATACCTCCATTGCTCTTTAGAGCAATGGAGGTCAAAAAGGCTCCTTATATGAAGGCTAGGCCTAAAATTTCTAGAGAACCTTAAACACAGCAGGGTATACAATGTTGCCATATTATTGCAACAAATACCACCACCAACATGATGCTGTATATCTTATTAAACATTTTTAACAAAATGAAAACATAATTACTAAAATTGGTAATTACATGCATAAAAAAATCAATACAAAAAATATTAACTTTTTGAAAAACAAATAGTGAATAGTAAAAAAACAATCAAACAGGCATATTCAGTAATAACTTTAAATATAACAAAGCATGTAATAAATTACAATAAGATCAATTAAAAGTCACTTTAAATGACAAATTATCACGCAATTTATTCTTATTACATTAGTTCAGACAAATTTAAATTCAATTGACACCAATTTAAATCATTTACAACATTTTAAATCATTTGCAACAATTTCTCATTAAACTGGCATTAATTTACATTTTAAATCATGCAAGTGACAAAACATTCAAAACCCAATCAATTAACAACAAAGTAAGAAATTTTGTAAGAAAAGTAAATTAACTAACCACTTCCACAAGTAATCTTTCTGAAATTACATGTGAGTAAATGTAAATGATGTGGTGTTCATGATTATTTTACAAATACTAAGTAGGAAGTACAATAACAAACAAAAGCACATTAACAAACAAAACTTGTAAATGATTCTAATATTGCAGCATATACAAAGATAAACACCAAAAATATACCCACAACAATTAAAATAAAGAACCCAATCAAATAAAAAAACAAAATTATACCATCAAATGAAAACCACCAAAATGAACCACCCTTCCTATAAAACCACCAAAATGAACCACCCTTCCAATAAACCCACCAAAATGATCACCCAATAAAAAATTACACATCTCTCCAATCAAAGAAACATCTCAGAAAAACCACCAAACTAAAAAGCTCACCCAAAATCTCAAATTTCCTTTAAAATGAAATTCAGTTAATGTATTAATCAAGTACAAGAAAAGGCATATTTCACATAAACATGTCAATTTAAGCTAATCCCTTCAGTTCATGATCTTAAAGAATCAAATCCAAAAGCGGTGCTAAATCTAGACAATCATAAGATTCATGTAAAAATTGACTTTAGCTATACTTTTTTAACAGAAAACAGAAAATATATTTGACTTGATAAAACAGCTATTTTAAATAAAAAAATTCTACAAACACTAATTTCTGGTCCTAACACTCAGGCTATTTTATTAATTCAAATTCAATAGCATATAAAACCAATATTCAATTTTAGCCCTACCCATTTGAGTAATTACATCAGACCACCTTCAATTCATTATCAAAGTATAATTTATATATTTAATAACTGTAAATTCTTCCTACCTGATCTAAGTAATCTTGAATTATCCCAATGAGCAAACAACAACTCAGTGAAATAATGAGATCACAGCTAAAATTGAAAGTAATGCAGCACAATCATACCCTACCTGATCTAAGTAATCCAGAATTATCCCAATGAGCAAACAACAACTCAGTGAAATAATAGGATCACTGCTAAAATTTAAAATTATGCATCACAATCATACCCTACCTGATCTAAGTAATCCACAATTATCCCAATGAGCAAACAACAACTCAGTGAAATAATGGGATCACAGCTAAAATTCAAAGTAATGCATAACAATCATATTTCAGCATATACCAATATAGTTTAAACCATTAACTGTTCACAAATAACCTTCATGCTTATTTACCATTTATATTATACCATTTATATTATCACAATCAGCAAAAACAGCTCACCAAAATACCTGCATTCATCACATTATACAATGTATATTTCTATAAATTTTACAAGAATACCACTTCCATTTTTGGTACCTAATATATACACACCAGTATAGTTTAAGAACCACAAAGGCTGTATCTTTAAATGCCATTTGAGCATTGTTCGTAACTTAACATTCAGCAAATCAAAACCCATTTTTAGGATTCATAAAGTAATCATGCTTAATGTGTACATTCTCAACATCTCTCCACAATTAAATTTTAAACTAATTCACATGAGTGAATAAGTTAAATATAAGTAAAGCAGTGTTTCTCCTCACTCACCACATGCCCAAATGCCCTTAACAAAAACTTCACAAATCTGTTTGTCTTGTTAGTAATGTTGCAGACAAACACCAGTAAACCCATTCTAGCAACATCCAAAAAGTAAAACCATCCAAGTAAACCCAATACATTACAAGTAATTTCCACTCAAAAACAACACTCTCCAAGCAATAACTTCAAAAATAAATCACCTAAGTAAGGCCAGTAGGCCTACCCAAAACACTATCCCAGCAATATCCAAGAAACATACTAGCTATATCCCAAAAATTAATGCCCTAAAAGTAACCACAACCATCCAAGCAACAACACCCTCAAACCACCTTGGCACAATACAACTAACGAGTACTTATATTTGTAGACAAAGCAATCACAAATGACAGCACAATCATTCCCAAACATAACTCCCTACACTTAACCTAATTAAAATAAAGCAGACATAGGAAAAGGCTAAATACCCCCACACTAACTGCATTAATCAATCAAGTTAAAATTATTTGATTTAAATATTAAATTATTGCCAGTAAAATTAAAAATTAAACAAATGATTTAACAAAAAAACCATTACAGCTAACAACTTCAAAAACAAAACCTACAAATAATCATCAAACATCAAGTTAAAACTTCTCCATACTCTTGAAGCTGACGAAATAGAGCAAGCCACGATCATCCAACTAACAAAACCGCCAACACTCCCAATCCATGACAATCAATCATCCACGAAAAACAAAATGGCCATCTCCACATTATTTTCGGCTTTTTTGTTCAGCCAACAGCAAACTAGAAAATAAAAACGACAAAGGTTCAACAATTTCAACTTCCTCTTAACATACTTTTCGAGTTATTTCATAATACAAGCCAAATAAGATGTGGTTACAATGTAAGATGAATCAAACCAGCACAACACGCACACAACCAATACTTCCATCTCGGGCTTAACAGCTATTGAAAACTTAAAAATAAAAATGAAAATTCAAAAATATTAATGTCAAACAGTACGATTTCCAGCTCTCGTACAATCATATGCACTATTTATTATGATACAATTGTTGGGGAAAAAACATACTATGACATCACTCAACATACATACAAACCAAGAAATAATGTTACCACTCAAAAGAGAACGTCACCAACATCATATGTAGAAACTACCAAATTCTTACTAAAAAGAAACTTTGGAAACTAGGGTTTTCAAAAATTATTCAATCTAATTACAAAATGAAAACAGCACCTCAAACGTCTGATTAACAGCCAATTCCACTAAAAGTTGATCGAAACCCAAGTTTAAATAAACGTTGCCCTGGTTTCAAATACATTACATTTACAACTAATTCCAGAAAATCTTACAAAATTACAAAAATGTCAATAATGTTGCACTAAAATGAATCTGAATAGAAGTTAGTTACCGATTCAAAATATTTTTAAAAAATCACATTGGAATTTGAAAACACAGTTTCCTCCAATAACCTAATGAAGGAATGGTTACGGAACCAAAATATCACCACTCTCAAATGGCCGGCATATCCCCCCGAACTTAAATCTTGTAGAAAACTTTTGAGACATCATCCTACGTGATTATTAAGCAGATTGCCATGATTATACTGCAATATCAAAGCTGAAAAGTGCCATTTTAGCTGCTTCTGGACAGAATTTCTGTATATATGTTTATAAATGTAGTTTAAAAATGTAGAAAACAATGTTTTAAGTTCTAAAACAATGTTTTAAGTTCTAAAACATCAGGACAGTCATAAATTTTAATGTTACTGTTGTGTTCCAAGTGTTATTTTGTCACAATAATTAATTAAAGTGAAAAGTTCATTAGTGCGTCTATAATTATGAAACGGCCATTTTTCAGTTTTTAATTTTTTTAATTTTTACCTTTAAGAAAAAAATTTTGTTTAACAGAAAGTTTGTATTAAAACATGATCTGTTTATGGTCAAAATTTCAGGCAAATCCATCAAATTTAACTCAAGATATAACCCATTTTTGGGGTGCGTCTATATATATATATTATATTGTGACGGACCTTTTTCCACTAGTAGAATCTGCTCTTTTAGGTTAATACGAGCGAGTTTTCACTCGTATTGATAGTGAGTGGCTAGGTCACTAATTCTACTGGCCCGGGAGGACTAGACCAATATAACGTCTATTTTGTGTCCTCACTAGTCTCTGGCAAAAGACTTCACAGTCTTGAGGATCTTTAATCTCTGTATCTCTCGGACTTTCGTCCGTAAATCTGCCCTAAGAATCGTGCAAAATATACTCACTCTCTTGCGTTGCAGGTTTACACCTGTTGGGTCATCGAAGTATCCAAAAAGGTGAAGAGCTGCAATGATGAAATGCACAACCGCGGAATTTTAGTCAAAAACAATTAAACACCACTGTTTAAGTTAAATATAAAATCGTTGTTTATTTCGTAGATAAAACATTAAACAAATCGAACTGGTTTAAGCACACAACACTCAGAAATAATAACATTCAAAATAATATCTAAAAACCTAGCCACAATTGGGCATACGTTCGTTTTTTAAGAACTAACTTCTTTACATACAAAAAACACGGCCTTTTATACCCAAAAAGAGGATACTGAGAACACTTTCTCAGTAGCCCCTGATTGGGCAAAAACAAAAGTAAAAACCAAACTGGCCAATCAAAAGTGATTGACCAGTGGTCACCAAAATATTAGACACGTCACCCTTTTAATTAAAAGGGGGAAAAAACGAAAACAACTTCAAATTAAAATGATAAGAATCCACTCATGTGGAAGGATAATACAATGGTAAAGAGGGGAGAACGATAAGGTCAAGCTAAAAATAGAATCTGGGTCAATCGGTACCTATTAGTACCGAGTGGCCCAGAAGCTACAAAATACATGGTGTCTACAAAATTAAAGAAACCCAAAACAAAAACGGCGCTAAATTAATAACATAGCGGCGGGCCCCAAAACGTCTCAATATATATATAAATGCACTGTAGTACAAACTTGTTATATAAAAAGAGAACTTTTATACCTCATAGATTGTTGCGAGTTAATTTTCCAACAGTGAAAATAACCAAGAAAAAAACTAGCGTACGACTTCAGCACCAACAGAGGCCCTCACAAACCTAAAGCCTAGTATACATCGGATGCTTTGTTGCGATACATTGTTGCGGGACTGCTCCGATTCAATGTTGCGGGGCACATTCACAACTGACGCGATTCAGACCCGCAACATTGTTCCATGACTACACCTACACTGTGTTTCTTCCTCTTTCTTGCTTTCAGCATGTAAATATTACCAGCGGAAGTGGCCCTTGCAATATGGGCCTACACGATGATTTATAAAGAAGGGCAAGAGCACATTCGGTTTAAGCCTTTTGGACACCCTGAAAGTAGTCAGAAGACCATAACTCCCTAAAACACAATTCATACAGAAGGTTTTCAATTAGTTTAAGAATATTTTCAATGGGACACATTTTTAAGTCTAGTTCTATAGACTTAAAAAACGACGTGGACCACTGAAAAAGACTCGCTTTGCTCGACTTGCTTTTAATTATTGAAGACGTCTTTTATAATTAAAAGCAAACTGAGCCATTTGAGTCTTTGTTTATGTTTCAAAAGACGTCCACACCATGAAATGTCCCGCAACAATGTTGAAATGTTTCCCATTTCGGTGGGACCCAAAAAACATGAATCTGAGCTGACGCGATTCAGCCCCGAAACATTTCAACATTGTTGCGGGACAGAATCGCAACAGACGAGATTCAGCCGCGATTCAGCCCCGCAACAATGTATCCCGGTGTATACTAGGCTTAAAGTTGGGTGACCTAACAAATGAAAGTTTTATGAGGGGAGCAATGACCATTGCTTTTTTCAAAGCACTTGGATTTAGTGGTTAATTTTCGTAGTACTTTTTTAATTTATCAACTTATTTCAACCATTTACATATGAAGATAAACTAAAAGATGAACTAATTTTTCATGTAAATTTAGTTATTGTAGGTACAAATTCAAAATATCACAAACCAGTTAAACACCATACCAATGAATTATGAACTGTGTAAAGGCAATGTTTCACAACCCACATGCAAGCCCACTGAAAATTCACACAATTTTTCAGTGCCAATTACAGGCATTCTTACCACAACATAAAGTTACCAACTGGCTACAAAAGCCTATGGAATCCTGCTTTCTTTTACCTAGTAGATAAAGTGTAAGTTCCCAATTTTTTTTAAAGGTTCATTAAATATTTTATTAGCATTTTTGTAAGTAAATGCAGCTGTAAAATAGAGCTAATATCAATTACAACATTTTAGTATTATAGTAACAAATTTTAAGTTACATACATAAAAAAGATAAATGCATCAATAAATCAGTAAATTACAATTTATGCAATAGACAAAACAATTTACAAAGGTGTCAATTACACGATAATTGCAATTACATAATGTAAAGATATAATTCTGGCAGAATTAATTGCTTATGGGATTATAATACTTTTAGTATCAATTATAGTAACATTCCAATAATGAAATACATGCTACATTTTCATATAAAATACTCAAGCCACAACTAAAAAGTAGGAGTGTTTGTAATTGTGTGTTGACAATAGAATACAGAGTACAAAAAACAATGAACAGCAACACATTTTACAAATCAAAGCAATAGAGCAGCAGATTTATCACAACCCTGAATTCCCCCCAAAGCAAATTAAAAACTGAACATTGCACAACATACTATCAAAAGCCCACTGCAGCAAGAAAACAGCCCCAATATGTTGGACACAAGCAGGCACAGAATTAGTAAACCATTACGAGAAAACTAGGCACAAATTTTAAGACTATCAAACCATGCAGAAATTAAGGAACACCAAAAAACTACTACTGGTGGAATAGATCACGAGCCATTGTTGTGGCACCTATCCAATATCACATCACAAACCAGTTCAACACCATACCAATGAATTATGAACTGTGTAAAAGGCAATGTTTAACAACCCCCATGCAAGCCCACTGAAAATTCACAACACAATTTTTTCTGTGCCAATTTCAGGCATTCTTACTACTACTACTACTACTACAAGTTATCAATTGGCTACAGAAGCCTATGGTATGCTGCTTACACTAACATGTTTGTGTAAAGAGCCTAACACAAGACTTAGCAAATTCCACACATGGTTTCATATATGTTTGTACATATTTTAGACATTCACATAACTTTTATAGCTTAGATTAAATCAACAATAATCAAAGCTATAAAAAAAATATGCAATATTCAAGTGACTTAACATTATTTCAAGAAGCAACACTGATTTAGTTACTTAACAGAATAATGGTAAAATCACTTACATGAATACAGATATCTCCGGCAATACCAACAGGCAACAAAAATCACGTCCCATTGAGATAACGGGTAGATCTTGTCTGTTATTCAGTTCCTTTCAAAAATTCAAACTAGGTAAATAATACAAGTGACAAGATGTTATGTTGTTCACGAACAACCACAAAAAATTACAATACTGTATCAATATCATCAATATACAACAAGGTATTATATATTGACGATATTATCAAGACTAAAACATTGTGCAATAAGTTACATTCAAGTGACTTACTATATTATTCGAAAAAGCAACAGATTTTTAGTTACTTAACAGAATAATGATAAAATCACTTACATGAATGATACAGATTTATCTCCTGCAATACCAACAGGCAACAAAAACCACGTCCCATTGAAATAACAGGTAGAACTTATGTTATTCAGTTCATAAGAAAAACTCAATATAAACAAATAGCAGTGACAAACACTAAGTGAATACGAAATATTCTTATACCCACTTCCCTTCACAAATGTCAAAATCACAATATTGTAAATCAATATCATTAACAGACAATAGGATAAGTAAATTCGAACCAGAAATAAATCCGTTCTGAACTGCATTAATTTGCATACAAATAATCTAATGGCCCCTTTACAGCAGCCATATATAGGAACTATATTTACAGCAGCCATTAAATACTAAATTCGAAAACAAAAACCTCGATCAAGAAAAAAGTAAAACAAGCCTCAGAATCACAAGTCATGAAGTTAATTGAATAAAGCCAAATCACAAACTGAAAATGTATCTACCCAAAAACATTGTCAATTCCAATTATTCGTCCTTATTAACCATTTCTACCCCAATCACATCCAATTCCCCATCACCTTTTGACGTACCAGGCGCAATTTTAACAATGCCACTTTTTAAATTAAAAACAATCACAATTAGAGACAAACAAGACAGAAGTTAGAAAATAATGTGTGATTAGTGTTTTGTAAGTGTGCTCCGATATCTTCCTGAAACAGAACAAGAAAAGGAAGTGTTAATAGAATCCACCTACTATGCTATCACCTACCCCAGTCATATTTCATTATTGAAATTTGTTTATAATTGACACTAAATTAAAAATTCACTAATTAAATGTAAATTTAATGTAATTGACACCATAATTGAAACCCTGACAAGTTGCTTTTAAGTGGCTATCACACTAGCAATATTTACAGCAAGATTAGCTGCTATTTGTACTTTACTATAATGCAATTACCAATATGATAATTCCTCTTGCAAGACTTGCATAGCGTCTTGCAAAATAAAAATGCACCTGCAGAAAAAAAAAACTGATCTTTGTCTTTTCCATTGAGAATTTTGTTTAAATCTACAAAAATATTTTACAGTACTCATTTCTATGCATTAAACTTGCAGAATAAAGCCAGTGTGATCGCCAATATGTACAACATATTTCATATTAATTAAGTAAGGCCAAAGTTTTATTGCAAAGAAAAATTCACAAACCTGCAAATTGTGTGCAGAATGATCATTTTATGCAAATATAAATTATACAGTAAAAGTACTATTAATTGCCGGAAGCTATAAAGCTCAGTGAAAATGCAAAAAATTAACAATTTGGTTTAAAAACACTTCCCAGAATTTCCCTTACATGAAATGTTTAGGGTTTTAAATAAAATAAGTGAGATTATGCAACTTTCATGCAAATTTCCAAAAAAAAAATACAAGTTGAGCATTTTATGCATTTTGTTTTTAAATTTGAATTAAATTTGATTAATATTGCTCATGTTGTATCATAGTCAACCCTAAAGAGTGCATTTTATGTAAACTTTAGCCTTAGTAATTAGTAAGAAATATTTCAATATAGTAAACACAATTTAAAACATTTCTTTCTGAATCTTTAAATTAAAATAAGTTCAGTTCATAAAATAAAATTAATATTGTATAATAAAATTTATAGAAATTCATTAAGTGTTATCTTATTAGCCTACTATAACAAACAGCCAAAAAGTGCAGCAGATCCAGTAGAGATCATCAATAGAATATTTGTAAGAGGAATCAACTGAAGATCCTGGTTTCATGGTCTCCAAAAACCCGACTACTTTCATGTCTTTTTTACAAATGAACCTCAAGTTTTCCAAAATAAAGCATTTCTATTAAACAGAAGTAAAATTTCATTCCCATTATGATGAATTCAAGCATTCCAAAACAAAAGCTTACCATCAAAACAAGCAAAAAACACTGCAAAATAAAGGAATACCAGTATCTTCTCTGGGACTCCTGTTGAAGATTATTATTGACAGAAATTGAGAAACTGAAACATAAAAACCATACGAAATACATTAATTTAATTTATCGCAAAATTTAAATGTCTAACAATTGACATTTTATCAAAGTTTTAGTTACATTTGAAAAAACTCAAAAGTATGAATTCTAGAACCAACGGTTCACTTTAATGAAGAAAACCTTACCAAAACGAGCTGGAAAAGAAATCAATTTCAACTTTTGAACGTTACAAAATTTAATGGTTACACAAAAGCAGACAGACCTTTTGGCATTCAGAAGATTTTGCACAACCAAATTAAGACCTTCACACTAAAATAGGCAATGGGAAGTAAAACAAAACGCCAAAAAATCCAAATATTCTAAAGAAAAACATAAGAAAAACTTAACATTCTCCTCGGATTCAGTTTTTTTAAACATGTTACCTTTGAAAAAACTAGAACTAAACACAAATCGACACCAGATCATAGAAGGCAAATCCATCAGCTAAAATAAAACAAAAACTAAAATCATTAACACAAATTTTCAAACCTTGACGTTTGGTTTTTAAGACTGACATTTCTGGTTCTATGTGATTTCAAGGCGACTTCTATCCAAACTCATGTGGTTTGTATATTAGTCATGCAAGACTAATATGCAAACCACGTGAGTTTCGATAGAAGTTGCCATCAAATCATCACAAATATATAGAACCAGAAATGTCAAAGTAAGCTGAAGTTCAATGTAAAATCCCTGGTGATTATAAAAACAATCAACATTAATCCATTTTTAAACTGAATATACCTGAATAAAAAGTAGAAACTGCAAGACACGAAGGATTTTGACTTCTTGAGCCGACAGATAAGTTGCCAAAACAACTATTTGCCAAAAACCGAGCTACTATAAGTAACCTAAAAAGACTGGAGAAAAAAAATGTTTTTAAAATCGGCATTAATCACTATTTAAATCGAACATACCTAATTAGTAAGTAGAACTCGCTAGACCCCGAAGAGACCTCACAATTCGATCTCTGAGCCCACTGAAGAGTTGCCGAAGCAACTAATTGCCAAAAACGGAGTGACTAAAAGCCACCTAAAAAGATACAAGGAAAAGTTTCTAACATTAATCTTGAACCTTCAAAAGTCTGCAATTATTGCAATAACTAAATACGAACCTCATTATAATAAGACCCAAACACAAATGAATTTTCCTCGCTTAATCTGAAAATAGTCTGAACAGAAACATTAACGTGCAAGTCAAAAAAAATTACATACATTCATTAATCATACACTTTACAAAGCATAAATATTTATTTAAAAATAAATGACAACAACCACCACAAAATTTTATTTAAAATACAAATACAAAAATACAATACAAGACAATTTCTGAAAACAATACAATTACAACAATTCACATTAGTAAGAAAAGAAAATTTGGAGACTATCGAAGGATACCCCGGTCCTTCGTAATCTCAACTTGAAACCGTACCAAAGCTTACAACAGCTTAAAGTACGGTTTCAAGTTAAACGCGGAAAACAAAAACGCAGAAACGCATGAAGAAGCAAAATTCGAAGACCATCCTACACCCAAAACCCACTAAAACCTAACACTAACACTCCCGGGGTCACCCCAAACCACAACCAGAAAGAATTACCCCACCATCCCAAAAATGTAACAATGTTTATAACGAATGTCGTGTTCATGTTTGCACCACAGGAGTGAATGCGACTAGGTTGCGAGCCACAAATCGAGACCGGAGATTTGATTTATTTCCTAACGACACCTGTATATAACGAATTGATGTTCGTTTTAGTTAATAAGACCTATCAGTAGATTTTAATTATAGCTTGTTATATTTATAAAAATTTCCGCATATATTAAAACGCCGTTAATATATAAGCGAATAATTTATATAAATACTATAATAAAAGCTACCGTCGGATGGGTGTGGAGTACATTTCTCCGATCATTTATCGAAAGTCGTTTTTCAAAGGTTTACACGAAGAAACTTTAAAAATCCGACAGACGTTTACGAATATTTACAGGACATGTATATATTTCTGACGATTTTGAGACCGAACCCGAATCTAGTGAGAACTCTAGATTCTTGTTCGAAAAACCATCAAAAACAAGCTCCAACTGAAGACACCGAATGACACAACTGAAGCTGGGATCTGGAAGGGAAGGGAATGTAGGATTGGGAAGTTTCGTAACTTTCGTCTTTCGTGCCGAAACACTAAGACGTCAGTAGTGCAATGAAACTTCAACATTTAAGAGACAAACACAAACATAAATATTGCAATTTGCAACAACTACCTCAACTGTCGCCAATGCTACCAACAACCGAAGTGTGCATTACGGAACTTCATCACCACATCCAAATTTAATGTTAGGTAGCCTACCACAGGACAACACAACATAAAAGCACGAATACATATAGAACTAGAATATGCACACTCACAAGTAGCTGCTGATCAGGAAATATAAATTTAATGTAAGGGAAAAACATTATCACGGTTCCAGGGTGCGAACCGGTTGGGTTTGTGCTACTATGCGAGCATGTCTCCTTTGAGGTCTCTGGACTCGCTTTGAAAAAATTCGAAATGGTAATTTCTCTGGTTTCTTAAGTTTCCACTCAAAACTCAGAATGTAAAAACTTACGCAGAGAAAGCCATTTCGATAAGGAATCTTGAGTACTTACGGTTTATCCGGAGTCGTCTTCGGCTCTGCATGTTTCGAAGTTTCGGGCCTAGACATGCCCCGGGGTTGAACGTTAGCCAACCTCGGGTCGCTTAGCGAAGAGCCAGAGAAACACAAAATAGTTATGGAAAAATTAAAACTAACAAAATTTAAAATTTTGAGAAGAAAAATAACAAAGGACATTCAACATCAACACAAAACACAAAATATGTAAAATGAGCTCAAAAACGAACCCCATTTAATGCCAGATTTTATCCAACATTAGAAAATTTATAATCATGGCCCAACACCAGGGAAAGACAAGACAAAATTCTTTAATAAAAAATAATTAATCTAAAAAATCAAACCCTTAAATTCACTGTTCCGCATCAAAATCCTCCCACCAAATAAAATAGGTGTACCTAATGCATTTTTTTATCCTGAATCCACCTGGGTAGCACAGCGAGTCTCGCATCACTTGTGAGAAAAGCATACCATCTATACTTTTGGCTGCAAAGTGGGAGATCAAGATAAAAATTGGGCTCCAAAGATTTGCTGCAACACTTGTTTGAGGACTCCGACCGGCTGGTTGAATGGCACTCAAATCTATGTCATTTGCTGTACTGATGATCTGGTGCGAGCCACAAAATCATTTTTCAGATTGTTACTTTTGTGTGACTGATATAAAGGGGTTCACCAGAAAATTCAAACACAAAAGTATGCAGATATTCCATCTGCTATGTGACCAGTTCCTCATGATGCCACCATGCCAGTGAGATTACCTTCAGAAGAATACAATTTGGAATCAAAAGTCTGAAAGTTCTCCTGCTGCTAGTCTAAGCTGTGTAAGTGCAGGTGATCATGTCTTCAACTGGTAGTCCGAAAACGAAACCACACCATCTAACCCAAGCTAAATTGAACGATCTTGTCCGAGATTTGGATCTCAAAGTCGAAAGCTCAACTTCTCGGATCACGGCTTCAGCAGTGGAATCTTCTAGCGAACTGTACGAGCAAAAGGGAGTCAGTTTTCAAGTTTATTCACGAAAGGTGATTTAGTATACTGTAACAACCCATAAGGCTTACTAGAAGAACTGGAACTTCCACCTAAATCAGAGCAATAGAGATTGTTTATCGACTCATCAAAAGTTAGCTTGAAAGCAGTTCTTTTACACCATGGAAACAGGCACCCTTCAGTTCCCATGGCCCATGCAGCAGGCATAAAAGAAACTTATGCTATCAAAATGCTGCTTGAGAGCATTCAGCATTCCACATACAACTGGAGCATTTGTGCCAATTTCAAGGTTATAGCAATGCTGACTGGTCTTCAAGGAGGATATACAAAGTATTGTTTTCTCTGTGAATGGGATAGCTGAGCTAGAGTAAGTCACTACTACAGCCTACAGGAAAGATTGGGATCAGAGAACAGAGCATATCCCAGGAAAAATGAATATCGCAAATCCCCCTTTAGTGGATACCAAACATTTTTTACCACTACTCCACATTAAGCAGAGATAGGGAATGGTTTAAATACCCCAGGCAATCAGTGAAGCAAAAAAAAAAAGCATCTTCGTAGGACCTCAAATCCGAGAGCTCTTTCAGGACCAAAATTTTAAATCCAAACTGAGTGGAGCTGAAAAAAGAGCTTGGGAGGGGTTTGCGAACGTATGCCACAACTTCCTCGGCAACAAAAAAGCAGAACTATGAACAGGTCGTAGAGGAGCTTCTGTCTTCATACAGAGAACTTGGGTGCAGTATGTCTTTAAAAATCCATTTTCAACATTCTCATTTGGATTTTTTTCCGGACAACATTGGGGATATATCTGATGAACATGGAAAAAGATTTCACCAGGACACTGCCCAAATGGAAAAACGTTAGTGGCAGGTGGACAGCAAACATGTTGACAGACTACTGATGGTTTGTTTATCGGGAAACACCATCAGAGGACTACAAAAAGAAAAGAACAAACTAACCTTGTAGTTGTAAATAGAACAAATGTTTGCGTATCTTATGTCTTTGAAGTGTGAATTAATTGAAATGTAAAAATAAATATGTTTTCTCTGAAACAATGTTATCCACTTTAAAGCCCAATATCTTAAAAACGAGATGTGCTAGAGCAATTCTGATTGTTGGGGCGAATTCAGGACACAAAAATACATTGGAATCACCAAAAATTATTTACAGGAGCAAAAATTTTGCAGAACAGTGTTATTTTTTAACCAACACTCACAATTTATGACCCAGGTTTGACTGTTAGCAAAACCCCAGGTCTAGAAATGGACAGCAAAAAAACGAATCCAAATTTATGACAAACTCGACCCCATTTAATTTCCCAGTCTTTTTTGTTCTTTTGCAATTTCTTATCATGGGACCATGTTGAACATTCGCCAACACCAGGTCCAAATCAAAAAGCCAATGGAAACCAATTGCAACAATTAGTTGAAATTCAAAACAGATCCCAAAAACCAACCCCATTTATTAATGCCATTTTTTTTTGGTATTTCCAATTTGTAATCATGAACCCAGGGTTGAACATTAGCCAACCCCAGTTCGAAAAACGTTGTGCAAAGAAAAATAAATTTAAATTTAACCCAAATTAAAGCAAAAAATTGACACCAAAAAAACCAAACCCTTAAATGCCAAACTTTTAATCCCCTATTTATAATCATGGGCCCAGGGTTGAACGTCAGCCAACCCCAGGCCGGGAAAAATTAGAGAAAATAATTTGTAAAAATTAACACTTCAAATATAAAATCAGAAATACACATTTACACAAACAAAACAAATACAATTAAGACAAAGAAAGAAAGAAAGAAAGAAAGAAAGATAGTATTTTTTATTAACCCATCTAAGCCAAATTTAATCATAATGGACCCACCATTCCTATTTGTAATCTGAAAATAAACAAAATATGATTAGTTCATTTTAGTTACTCAAAATTTAGGTAAATTGTAGTTTATGGCAATAGCGTAAACAAAGTTAAAATAAAAGTTAAACAAAGCTGCATCATATTAAGGCTTAAGCTTTAATTTTAAGTAACAATTTTGTGTAAAGTCCAATTGCAAATTCAGTGTCAAACAGTGGTTTTTTTCGTGATAAAAACTATTTTGAAGTATTTTCATTTATCGGACCAAAAAAAAAAAAAAAAAATGGGTTTCGTATTCCCCGATATTTTTTTTTGTGTACAAATATTGAATTTAATGGGAGTTTATTTTAAGGGAAATTGCGCAGAAAACGCGACGTAAGTCGAAAACACTACACAAGCACCTGCTTAGAGGCTAATCGACTCTTAATGAAAAAGATTTCACAAAAGCATTGTCAAATAACGCGATAAATAATTTGCAAACAAAACCGAAATTAAGAATGTCAACAGTTAGGTGTCGTTTTAAAGTGTAAACGCCTTTCTGGTGGAAAATGAAGAAAAAATTCAATTTTGAAAAAAAACTAGAAGGGTAGCTCAAATCACTCAAGTTCTTTTTTTAAAAAATAAACTTGCGTCCATTTGAAAATCACCCAATTGGGTCTATAAAAACAAATCATTTTGTTGATTTAAAAAAAAAAAAAAATATTTTTAAAACTTTAAATGATTCAATTACACCCTTACAGTTTCTAAAACGCTTTCTAGTTTTTTAATTTTGCTCTTAAACGGCGAAATATTCATAAATGAGCTACTCATCTATTTTGCACGTGTTTGCGCGCGTTTAAAACGTGTTTTCGCGTTTCTTTTTAGGTCGACGTGTTATCGCGCAAATTGAAACATTTTAAAGGCCCTACACCCCCCCCCCCCTTTCCAAAATCATCGTAAATTCATTGAAACGCAAAATGTGGTTATTTTTTCCAATTAAGAGTTACGAGCCTCCAAACTAAGGTTGCGATATTATTGAAGTTTCGCACAATGAGCGACACAACGCGAAAAAAAAAAAATAGTGAAAAATCGCCCACATGTCTTACACTTGTTTTGACGTCTAGTAAAATATTTTCTCAAAATTTAAAATAATCGTTGCAGAAATATCGCAAATAAAATTAAAACACGAAAAATAAATGTTAAAATAAATGTTAAAAGGAAAAATATTAATTAAGAAGCTTAATTATATTTTGCGTACAAATAAATCATATCAATTTGAAATAATCACCACAAATTAATTGTCTAATGAAAAGCATTATGATTAAAACACAATTCTCACCATTTAAATCTAAGCCCCTCAAATAAACTGCCGACAATTAAACCGACGCACATTAAACGAAACTGCGGCAACGACTTCTGACAAACTCCTGCGTCAAACAGCCCTGTTTTTATCAACTTTGAACCTCATAACCGCATCGTATGATTCTCATTAAAATAACGACACCGTTTAGAGGCTAACATCTTCACGTCATTGACATACAATTAACTTGGAAATTGTTTTAGATATTAGCCTCTAAATGATCCTTAAAAAGAAATTAACCAATAGAAACCCTTCCTTTCATTGTATTCATACGCCATCAACTGGGTACAAAAATAGTTCCAAACCTCCACAATTATCCAATCACAATCGAGAATCGATGTCACGCTTATGACGTCATTTTAGTTTGCATAAAAATTCCTTAAGTTTGCTCTTTATCTGTAGAAAGGAAACTAGTTGTCAATTGACCTTCAACTTGAATCCTCAGAACAGGGTTCCAACTTAGAAGAAACCCTGTTTTATTCAGTAAGTTTGAACAGTTTTTTTTTATGTTGAAACCCTGTTGAGAGAGTTCAGGTGTCAAGTTTCTTTCACGAATTTGGACCTTTATTATGCAATGGAGGTTAATTAATGACGTCATTTTAATTTGATTAAAAATTCCTTTAGTTTGCTTTTTATCTTTACACCTGAAATTCAAGAAAGGAAACTAATTGTCACGTGGCCTTTAACTTGACCCTCAGAACAGGGTTCTAATTGATATAAAAAACACTTGCAGTATCTTGGGTAACTATGAACAGAGTTTATGTTGAAACCCTGTTCAGAGAGTTCAAGTGCCAAATGACATTCATCAATCTGTGCTTATGTTACACAATAAAAAATCAACTAACATGGACTCGATGTCAGTATTAATGTATTATGACGTCATTTTAATTTGAATAAAAATTCCTTAAGTTTCCTCTTGAACATTGCAGCTTGAATTCATGAAAAAAAAATCTTGACACTTGCACTTAAGACTTGAATCCTCAAAACAGCATTCCAACATAGAGAAATGCTTGGTTCATTGAGTAACTATGAACAGTTTTTTGTGTTGAAACCTTGTTCAGAGAGTTCAAGTGCAAAGTTTCTTGCACAAATCTGGGCATTAATTACACAATAAAAAAATAATAAATTAATGACGTCATTTTAATTTGCATAAAAATTCCTTCCATTTGCTCTTTATCTTTAGAAAGGAAGCTAATTGTCATTGGCCTTCAATTTGAATCCTCAGAACAAGGTTTCAACATAGAATAAACTCTTGCTTCATTGAGTAACTATGAACAGTTTTGGGGTTGAAACCCTGTTGTCAATTTTTAATCATGACATTTGCCAACTCGTGGCAGAAGTGATACACGTGTACACATATTTGCAACAATGCAACAAATTAATGTACAATAAATTTTATTTAAAAAATAAATCAGTGTTGAGACAAAAATATTACTTTTCAAAGTAATTAATTACAATTACTAGTTACATCCGTGAAAAATACATTAATTTCTTGGAAAATTGCAAGAGAATAACAAACTTTAGAAATTAACTAGAAAAAATGGGCAATTAGTACCTAAATACCATATGTGAAACTTTTCCAAATGAAAACACTTCCAACTATATCAACATTTTGAAAAAGCCCATTAAATGACACATACAACTATTAACCTATAAGTAAAAAGTCACAAAAATACCTAATGCCTTCTCAAAACTAGAAAAACAAACATATTGAACTGAATCATAGAAAAAACAAAACCACATCAACACAGTTTGAACCGCATAATAAAACTGTTTTATACAGTACTTCGTAGGGCCAAAATTTGGTGTGTTTTTTTTTCAAGTTCATTAATTGTGTATCTATAAAGTCATTATGAACACACAAAAAAAAATAAGGAAAACATTCAGTTAGTAAACAAGAAAAGGTCCCTTCACTTAAAATTCGCACACAGTATATAAATGTCAACTTTGAACATTTCATATTCAGAACAAACTACAAAATATCACAAGAAGAAAACACCTAGACGTTGACAGTCATCAATTAAGAAGTTTTTTTAAGTATGTATGTTACAATTAGTACAATTAGTACTCTGCTAGCAGCCAAATAGGCCTATGGCAGAGGGTAGGCCTATGTTGTATATTATACTTACAATAAGTGTTGAAACAAATTACTTTTCAAAGTAATTAATTACAATTACTCATTTTCTTAAAGCATTCGAAAAGCAGATGAATTTTCTCATTCATCTGCTTTTCAAATGCTTTTTCAGAAAATATGACTGTGGCATCATCAAAATGCAAAAAACCTTAAAAAATATTTGATTGTTTTTTTATTTAAATTATTTATTTAAACAAAATGTTATTTTAAATTTTGCATAAATTTCAAACTAAAATTAAGATGGTAACTAATATATTAATTAAATTATGTAATATGTCAAACTGTATGAATGCTACAAAAATTAACTAAAATTTGGTGAAACATATGACAAAAGATAAAATAAAATTAAAAATCATAAAAAAAGTACAATAAAAAAGTGATTTAGATCACCATTCTTAATAAGTTAATTAAACTCCATTAGAAAATTCAGCATTTTAATTGCAAATAAACAAAAAGTTTCAAAGAGTAACTTGTGCAATCACAGATTTTTAAAAAATGAAAATGGTTTCAATGATACCGTGGATAAGTATGGCTTTGGTCAGTCTGCTAATGATGACAACAAGAGGTCAAGAGGTTAACCTACTGCCCGATAATATTCTGGATGTCCCACAATTGTTGCAATTAGAAGAACCACTTCAATTTCAAGTAGGATCTCTGACTGATGATGACCAATCTCTGAACGTGCCTCTCAATTTGACAATTAATAATGTCAGGTAAAAATATCAAATCAATTATTTTGTGCTAACTTTGTTTAATTGATTCTTTTCTCTCTCTCTCTCTCTTTTCGTTCATGTGTATTGTCTTTACAAAGCCTTATTCCAGGTGATTCAACACTGTTGAATTTGACAATTGAAGGAAGTTTAGATGTTGGAAATGGATCAATACCAATATGCCTTCAAATAACTTTGGGAAACTTAGACCCATCAAACTTCCGTCTGGTATTTCCCATAAATGTCATCCTCGAAATTGGCAATCAAATTATTCCAGTGATTTTTACTTGGGAAGACATTTGTAAGATTTTACAATCTCTCTCGATTCCACAAGTTCCAAATCTGCTAATATCAAATTCATCTAGTTCATAATTTTTAAACCATTAATGTATACCTATTTCGAATTTTAACAAATAAAATCTGGTGAAGGGGAAAATAATTTCACAATTTCTAAGTAACTATTGTTTTTCGTATATATAATTTTGCAATAAAATTGTGTTTATTTGGTTGTAAATTTTTTTTTTCTAATAAAACAAAATTAATTATATTACATAAGGAAGTGGCTCTCAAAAGGTTGTTCTGTGGCATACCAATGTGCCTTGACTTTGGTCAAGTATGCCATTCACAAATATCTACTTAGTGGGCGGAAATGTGCTTTCGATAGAAGCATTGCTAGCCTCCACCTCCAACACTATTTAAGAAACATTGATGCATAAAAATCGTTAATTTGTTTCAAGTTTAAACTGCCATAAAAATTTTATTAAAAAAAACTCATTATGAAAATACTAAACCGTTATCATGTTTGTAATAAACTTTGATTATTTTTCTTAATGATGATTTTGAAAAAAAAGTTAATTAATAAACTATTTATGAATCTCAAAATTATTTAGATTCATTATTTTCAGGGTATTTTGAATGGTTTCAAGTTGATAACAAATTTAACTGGTAATTGCAGAATTTAAATTAAAAGAAAATTAACAAATTTTTTTACATAAAGATGTTCAAAAATATATTTTAAATAAAGATTTCAATAAAGATTTCCATGAAATACTAACATAAATTGATGAAATTTAGCTGGAAAGTCCAAATCCTTTGATCGTTATTATTTTTTTTCCCATCACTGAAACTTTGCTGTCATCAATAAATGCTAAATTCATTTTTGTGGCATAATATTACATATACTAAAAAGACTAAATACAAGAAATAAACTCAACACTGGAATCCTCTAAATGGGGTTCAAGTTGAAATTCAAGCGCCAAGTAATCAAATAAATATGGGCTTAAAAGAATAAAATACCACAATTTTCATGCTGCTGCATGCAGACTTTGCACTGAACATTTCGTAGAATTGTAGAATATTTGTTTTTTTTTTAAAAAAAATAGCAACAAGCTTGACTGTATAACAAAAACATGTCACCTTGACTATAATGCAAAGGTGTCATAAATTCAAAATATAAACTACTAGTGTAAATGAATGAAAAAAAATTACATCGTATTATTCACGTACAAGTTGAAAAGATACAATCACATTAACCAACATCTGGAAGCCGAATGTTACGACAACGGAAAACATGTAATCAACAGTTAAATTTGTTCAACATCAATAAAAACGAAAAGGAATCAATCCCTCGTAAAATTTGCAATGGACAAAATCTAAGAATGGAAAGTAGGGTGTTACGATCAACATGTGGAACAATATTCGGCTCATTACACCTATGGAATACTACCAAAGTAATAATTCAACTCATCAAACAAAAAGATGAATGAAACTTGCAAAAAAAAAAAATAGAGGTACCTAGTTTGCCTTATAAATAGTTGGCTATTTTTCGATTTTAGACATTGCAACTTCGAGGACCAATACAGAACATACTGTGGAAATTCGGAACAACTTGCAAGCCTTCGCAGTAAAACAACATGCAGTTCTACATTCCTCGAGGTAAGTTCGTAAGACATTACATAGCAATGGTATATTGTAATAGCTGCACACACTGTATCTGTTAAAACAGGCGCAATGCCAATAGTCACCATTGCACTGTTGTCAGTAATTGGAGTCAGTGCAAAATCATTTGAAGATCTTGAGCACGAAATATCCGAAAACGACCTAGCACTTCACTATGGAGTGAATCTAAAAAGACAAGGTAATATTTAAGTTGATTTTGAAAGTGAAATAATGTATCTAAAACCAACATGGAATTTAACTTATAGCCGGATGCACAGCACCTAAAGGAAAATGTACACCGTGTGTTGATGATAGTTCATGCAGCGGAGGTGGACAATGTTGTTCTAAAACCACCGTCAAATCAAAAGTGATAGCAAAGGGTACGTCAGAATAAAATATAAAATTTCATACCATCTCCGAATCTATAACAATTTTTATACATTCCATTTAGCTAAAAAATGTCCACCAGCTTGGAAGAGTTTGAAAGATTGCGATGTTTTTCACAGAAGCCCAATAAAGAAGAAAGGAAAAGCTGGCAAACAACAAGTCATTTGCACATGCATTCAAAATAAAAAATGTTGTGGGCCTCCAACAACAGGAACTACAGTTCCTGGCACTTCAGCAGCTCCTACAGCTAGCGGAAGTACGAGTGGCAACACCGTTAGTGGAGGTGCTTCAGAAGGCACTGCCTCAGGCAGTGAATCGGAAGGAACCACTGGAAGCGGAGCTTCTGAAGGAACCACTGGAAGCGGAGCTTCTGAAGGAACCACTGGAAGCGGAGCTTCTGAAGGAACAACGGCTAGCGGCGCTTCTGAAGGAACAACGGCTAGCGGCGCTTCTGAAGAGACAACACCTAGCGGCGCTTCGGAAGAGACAACACCTAGCGGAGCTTCGACCGGATCCACAGGTAGCGGCGGTTCGAGCGACACGACTGTTAGTGGCGGTTCGAGCGACACGACTGTTAGTGGCGGTTCGAGCGACACGACTGTTAGTGGCGGTTCGAGCGACACGACTGTTAGTGGCGGTTCGAGCGACACGACTGTTAGTGGCGGTTCGAGCGACACGACTGTTAGTGGCGGTTCGAGCGACACGACTGTTAGTGGCGGTTCGAGCGACACGACCGTTAGTGGCGGTTCGAGCGACACGACCGTTAGTGGCGGTTCGAGCGACACCACCGTTAGTGGCGGTTCGAGCGACACCACCGTTAGTGGCGGTTCGAGCGACACCACCGTTAGTGGCGGTTCGAGCGACACCACCGTTAGTGGCGGTTCGAGCGACACTACCGTCAGCGGTGCCTCGAGCGACACCACCGTCAGCGGCGCCTCGAGCGACACCACCGTCAGCGGCGCCTCGAGCGACACCACCGTCAGCGGTGCCACGAGTGACACCACAGTTAGCGGTGCCTCGACCACAACAGCTGCCACTGGTTAAATTGCCTCCGTAATTCACAACTTATTACGTTTGCTCCATTATTTCGGTGCCAAGATATTCTAAATGAACCACTACCAGGACAAAAACATCTAATATTTCTTCTACACTTTAATGTTCAGTAAAAGCAGCACGCAATTCAACACCTACACTCGATAATACAAGAACAGCACAAGTTGAATATGTACCGAAAAGCAAATTAACAATGCATTCAGTTATTAGAACACTCGCATAAAGAATAAAAACAATGACGAATTATATTATTATAGTCTACTTTTACTGCCTGCTACTTTGCACCGGTTCGCAAAGCTTTAAATTTTCTTTATGTCACGCTGTAATTTTCACATGCAATGAATTCAATAAAAGCAAAATGAAATGTATCAAATGTTTGTGTTTCTTATTTTGTTTAATTAGTTCCTTTAAAAAAAATAATATCCTTAAGAATTTGAAATATTTGAATTAAAGCTTTATTTCACACTATAAACAGCCTTCGACAGGCGTTTGATTTCGAGGAACAACGAAACAATGTTTTTAAAATGTATATCAATTGAGGATTGACAATCCTCAATTGATATACATTTTAAAAACATTGTTTCGTTGTTCCTCGAAATCAAACGCCTGTCGAACCATTTTCAATAGTTAATCATTGAGAACAATATAATCTGAACCCATAATGTCAACTATTGCATAAAATGAACAACAGTTTAAGTATACGTAAACCAAAAAAAGGTAAATAACTTAGACAATGAAAAGACTGCAATTGAAGAGAGAAAACCCCTATCCATTCTACAACTTTAAACCATGAATTAGTGATTCTCATTAAGATTTACATCTAAATGGCGTTACTTTTTATGTAAAATTATAATTAAATATAACCCACATCTAATTAAAATACAACAAATGATGAATAATTGAAAAAAAAAGTGGAGAAAAAATTCACCAAAATTGAAGAGAAACGAAGTTGTTTGTGCCTTTATCCGTTTAAAACGTATTTTCACCCACATTTACGTCCAGTGAAAACAATGCATTGAAGTCGTATAACAAGAAATGGAAGAAACCTGAATAGCTTTTCGTATTAAACCAATTTGGGGTTAAAGGAAAATATTTTAAAAACGTATTTTACAATGCATTTGTGGCACTATAATATAAATTTGCTATCGTGATAGCAGGATGCAGTAAACAAAGCAAATTCGGGAAATTGCTCCACTGATTAAGTATTTTGGGGGTTTAGGAAAAAAGCCTTAAAGCGAATTTGGAAAACTATTAGTTAATCTTATAATCAAAAAGATGTTTCGTACGAAACATATTTTCGAGTTACCCATTTTGTCTTAAACAAATGATAAAATGTATGGAAAAACATCTTATTGGACCGGACCTAACATATATTTCTTCTTGTATGACTTTACGTGTTACCAATTTTTGCATTTTTAGGTGATTTTTCATATTACCCGTTTTCGTAATAAACGGTTTCCATTGTAATTTATTATTCACATCTTTATCACACATTTGAAAGTTAAATAAGCTACTATCACTTATGAAGTTAGATAAAGAAGAATGTAAAGAGAAATGAACCAAGAATGGTCATTGGTCATTCAAAGTGAGAAATAGTCAAGAGAAATGGATTGTTTGATTTGGAAATGAACCATGGCGTTCAGAATGAAAAAAATAATATATCATAAATATTTTCACCTTGAGTATAATTTAAAAGTGTCATAATACAAACTACAAATGTATAACTGGATGAGTGAAATGCACATAATGTATATGCAAATGTGTCACACAGCATCATAATCACACATCTGGAAATAGAAATGTGTGATGACAGAAAACATACTGCAAGACAGTTATAATTTGTTCGGCACCAACACAAACGAATAAAAATCCTATTGTAAAATGTGAATTGGGCCAAAAAAAAACACATCTAACAATTGGTTTATTACACCTATTGAATGCAACAAAAGTGTCAATTCAATTAAACACGCAAAGAACCAAATAAAACAATATGACATCCTGGTTTGCCTTATAAATAGTTGGTTATGTTTAGACTTCAGACAGAAAGTTTCAGAGGACTTCAGGATCACAACCAGCCTCGCAATAAAATGCAGTTCTACATTTCACGTGGCAAGTTTGTGAGATAGTATCAATGATTTATTCGTCGTACTAATGGGCATATATATTAATGTAAACAGGCGCAATGTCGCTAATCAGCCTCATCATTGCACTGGCTGTCAGTAATGTTTCTGGTAAACTGTTCGAACAACGAAACTACGAAATATCGGAAAACAACCTGGCTCTACACTACGGCATCAATCTAAAGCGACAAGGTGTTTTCCTTTCATTTTGTGTTTATATGTAAACCAGATAAATTTCTTTTAGAAACAACTTATAAAACAAAATTAAAATCTTATTTAAAACTAGAAAAGTAACACAATTCTGTAAAGTATCACCCAAACCAACGTGGGACACGGGAGCTGCAGTGGGTAGGTCGCGGGACATCCAACATATGGCGGCAAATAAGGCAGCCCACACAAACGCTGCGGCACCGCCGGCGGGAGGCCCATTGCCCGCCAAATGTTGGATATCTCGCAAATTCCCACTACCGCTCCCGTGTCCCGCGTTAGTTTGGGTGATCCCAAATATTTTTTTGAAGATACAATCATAAAAATATCGTTATGTAAAAATTTACTTATTTAAAAGTTGCTTCTAAAGAGCTAAGGTCCTAGATCCCGAACAACACCTTTATGTCCAATAAAGATTCAGTCGTGCTGCCTTTGAGTTAAAACTTCTAAAAAAATCTAAACTCTTGAATTCAGTCACAGCAGGATGCACAGCACCGAAAGGCCAATGTGTAACGTGTGTCGATGATACTACCTGTGGAGGCGGACAATGTTGTACCAAAGCAACCGTGAAGTCAAAAGTGATAGCAAAGTGTAGGTAACAAATGCAAACTTCTTAAAATCCATAATGACTTTTATTTATAACTCATTTCAGCTAAAAAATGTCCCGCAAATTGGAAGGATCTGACCGCATGCGATGTGTTTCACAGAAGTCCCGTACAAAATAACGGACGTCGTAACTTACAGAAACGTTTTTTCGACTTATTTCCCACACTTGCAACTACGACAAAACCAACAACTCCCCCACCGCAAGTCGTTTGCACATGCATCAAATACAAACAATGTTGCACGACTTCAACCACTTCCACCAACTCCACCACAACCATATCCGCCGCTACCAACTCCACCACACCCACTCCCACCACTATCGCCTCTACCAACACTACCATAAACAGTAATTCAACAGGAAACGGAACACAAGACTACCAATACTACTAATAAATACAAATCACTACATTATCATACATTTTCCCTCAAACAGAAAGTCTTTAAAGGCGGTTGTAGACATTGCGAGTTTGCCTCGCGACGCAGTTTCGCGAATCAAATCTCGCATGTTATAGACTATTTTTCGCCCCGAGTCTCCGCCCCACTTGCCTCGCTTGGCTGCCTCACTCGTAATCCGCGCACTAGTCGGTAAACACCTTGCACCAAAGACGTTTCGCGGTCGAAACTCTCGGCGTGTAGACCAAAAATGAACCAGGCCGAGGCAATCAGATTCATCGAAGTTTACAGTTTTTACCGATTATTGTATAACCCCTCAAGACAACTGTCCGCTCCCCCTTGATTCACGTAGATTCGCGAAACACATTTTGAATCGCCTCGCGCCTGACTCGCGAGGGATACTCGCTATTGCGATTCGCGAGGAAAAACTCGCAGTGTCTACAACCGCCTTAAGGGATTTTTATTTTATACGATTTTGCGATAATTTGACACATCTTAAAGGTCGTTGACTTCAAAAAAGATTAATTTTGCTGACTATCTTTCGGTTCTTTAGAAAAGTATTTCAGCTTTAAGAAAAATTGTGTGTATTCCTCATTATGTTCTTCGGGTATTAGAGTAATTGCTATGCAACTTCTTAGTAACTTGAGAATTTTTAGGCTCTTTAGTTGTTTCAATTTTAAACCCACAAACTTCATGTAAAAGGTATTCAATAAAAGCAAAATAAAATGTTCTGTTGCCTCGTTTAAGTTCCAGCTTACAAAATAAAATCGATTTACTCTTAAGAAATACTCACTTTATTATGGCCATAACCACGTTATAACAATATTTACATTTGTTGCATTGCTGTTTGTAACAGTTGCAACAACACCGGATAAATAGGAGCAAACTCCTTTGCCTGTTTGCGACGTACCGAACCGACATAAGCCTCCAAAGCACCTCGAATAAGTTCGAGTCGATCCGATTCGGACGGATGTTTGTCTAACCATTTAGAATAGTTAGTCACTGACCAACCGACAGTCTGAAACCAGAATTTCACTTATATGCTTAAAATGCTACCATGAAATCTCTATAAAATTCTAACATTCTACAAAACGAACAAATGCTTCATAAATAAAACACTCACTTGATGAGGAGACTGCAATTCGGTCGGTCCTTTCGAGAACAAGAAATGAAGAATGGTGCTATAGCGAAATGTTTCCCCGAGGGCCGTTGATTTTATAATGTGCTCCGGAGTTTGAAACAAGAGAGGGCTGAAAAAAAAAGAAAAGAAACGAGAACTTTATTAGAAGCAAATCGAATTCGTAGTTGTTTCGTTTATGAAAAACGTAACCGAAATGCTCTCAGCATCCTATAATGCTTTCCGAGTTCCGTTATCTGCGGACAGAAAGGAAGAAGACACATTTCCATCTGTGCGCAGTCCGCAGCCAATTTCCTTTTGCCTCCTTCTCCCAACGGACGAACGAGACAAACGTTACGAATGAAAAGATCGACGGCACGACAAGCAACCGGTTTCACACTAATTTGAAATTATTATATTATTTTATATATGAAAAAACAAATTTTAATCATTTAGTTTTAAAAAATCATCAAGTCCATAACCTGTCCGCAATGAAATCTCCGCATTTAAACTGTGCGAAATGGTCCGAATGAACTCTTGCAATGAAATCGTGCAGTTCTTTCATGTATAACGAACAGGGAGAAAGCTGAGTTTCATTCGCTGAACCATCAGGTGTTGATCTAATGTCAAAACAATAATAACATTTCAGAAACAAGCAAAAGCTACTCTAATTAGATTTGAAACGACTTTTACATGGAAAAATCTTCCTCATGCATCGTAAGAATGATCGCTTCGATGGCATCTTCGATCGAAGACAGCAAAGGTTGAATCGCAGCTGACATCTGCGTCTTAAATGACTTTGCGAAAATAAGATAAATGGTGAATATAACCTCGAGAATTAAGCGCGTTCGAAATTTGTCGAAACCTTTGCTGCAGCTTTAATTATTTCGACAGCCTCTTTCGGAAAATTCGCATTCACTTCTTTAAGCACGCTCTTCAAACGACAATCGAACAAGTTAAGAAGATCAATAATCAAAGCGTTGTTTATTTGACTCGACGTTGGAGGACCGATAACTTGGCATGCTTCATTGTCTGTCGACAGCTAACAATTCAAAATAAAATTCAAGTTTATTCAAAAGATGCGAGATAAAGCGACACTTCATTAAGTTCATTCAGATTCAGTACATTTTTTATATCATGAATAAGGCCAACAATATGCAAAATATTTTTTTAGAAATTATGTCTATTATGTACACGTAAATAAGAAATAACCGGAAGAAATATGCAAGAAAATCGTTCATTTTATGCAAATAAAAATACAAAATCAAAAGAATTACGCTTAAAAAACCCTTGTAGAAATTTATTACTAAAAAAAAGTGCCTTTTAAGCGGTTAAGTTGCCATTCTAGTTTCGAATGCACTTTTAATTCTTCCTTATTGTTGCTCTTCTGAAATGCTGAATAACCAAAGTTCGAAAATCAGCTGTCTATAAAAACATCTTACAACAAGTAACAGCTTACTTTTTAGTCGATAAATTGGATATTTTATATAATATCGTCGAAAAAAAAAATATCTACGAAACTTCTTAATGACCAAACATGACCTTTTATCTATTTAATTATTATTCTACTTTTTAAAAATCGTTCAATTTTTCTGCAAAAGTTTTTTTTTCTTTCTTCACATCGCTTTTTATCGTTAAAAAATAACGCATACCTTGGTTCTTGCTTCATAATAAAAAAACCTATACGTGTGGTTGAACTTAATGAAGCATATTTATTAAACATGAAAATTCACCATTTCCTCGCATTTAACGACAAATAACTGAACGGTATTTGCGACATTCTTGGAAACTGTCATCGCAAGTTCATGATCAACAGACGAAACATTTAACTCGGCTAGAATCGTAGTCAAAATTGCTTCAACTTCGTCAGTTGTCGGCGGAGAATCGGAACCCGGCGAAAACATAACGTTTATCGGATCAAATAGCCGAGAGAGCGAACGAGAATGGTAAGCGTTCTTGAACGGAGAAAGAGTAACACGAAGCGCTCCTTCGGGGCTAGACACAAATTTCAAATGTATAACTATTGCTAGAAATAACTAAAAAAAAAAACACCTCGTCATCGAAAGAAAAATTACTCGAATTGCGACGTAGCAACTTCATCTAAAGTTCCGTCTGACGAAACCCGCACAGAAAAACTCCCACCCCTGGAATCGTTGAGATTCGAACTAAACTGTTGCAAACGACGCCAAAGATCGCTGTACAGACGCAACAACTTCGGAAACTCTCCCTCGAAAGCTTGCTTAATGAAAGTAGATTCTTGAACGAGAAAGAAAAAAACGAAAGTTGTCAAAACGGAAATAAAATGTAGCGCAAGATGTCTTTCTAACCGTTTGCAGCACGAACAAACTCTTTGGTTAAAACGTTTGTAACATCCGTCCAAAAAGAAGCTGTGACATCGTTCTCTTTACTTTCGATCGCTAACGCTTTAACGAAAGGAACGTGAGTCACCGGATCGCGTTTCTTCAAAAGAACCTTTTGAAGATGTTGAATTCGTGAACAAGAAACGTAGATCTGGTTTGTCAACTTCTCGACATTCGTCCAAAGGTTCGCTCTGAAGAGAGCTGCATTACCAACGGCAGGAATAGCCGCACGTCCTGGTCCACCACCTAAACAAATAACATTATAACCCACTCAAACCTTTGCATCATCTTAGGAAGAGACCTCTGGTTTCTCCGGACGATCCCAAAGAACTCAGATGTCGAACATCGAGTGCTTCTTTGACATCGGCTTCGAGCCGTTGTCTCGCATCCGAAACGACATCGGAAACAACAACGGAAAGAATTCCTAAATTATAAAAAACCTGCAACGCCGTCGCAACTTCCGTTTGATTCTGAAGCTCGATTCCTTCGTGTAACATATGTTTCGCTTGCGATTCTACTTCCTTTCGAGCTTGACGAATCAATTGCTGATCTTTTGCAACAATTTCTATGCCATTCAAATCAACAGATTCAGTAACGTAACCTGAAACGATAACTGTATCGTCACTAACAACAACAGAAACCGTCCTGTCAAAAAAACAACGCGACTAACTGAGTTCGTTCAAAGTTTGAGCGCATTTAGTGATCTCTTTCGGACCACCTTGAAGTTGACCTCGAAGTCTTCGCGTAAGAAATGAGACACGAACGACACTACGTAAAAGATCGCAAGCCGATTGAAGTCGTGACAAAGTGTTTGTCAAATTAGAAATCTTCTGATACGGTTCCACCACTTTGATACGCAATCTGAGAGGAGGATAATACGTTTAAATAAGTTCTAAATGGTTTTTCGGGATTAAAGTAAGACCTTTCGATGGCCGAAAGCAACGATTGGATTCGCAGATGCATCATTTTAAGCACTTCTTCCAACGTTTCGACCGAAGTAACTTGCGAGAGAAGGTCTTCGTATCGTAGAGATACTTGCTGCCTCAATTCATTGTCTAATAAGTTGATTCCATCGGATAATCGATTCAATTGGTCGGCAATTGCGAGTCCAGTTTGAATAGACTGCGACGCAAAAACATTCACATCGAAATCGTCTTTCACAAACTGACTGTAGACATCTGAAACATTAATGATGAGAGCGTATATTTTAGAATAAATTATCTAAACTTTCATAAGATCGCGGCCCAGTTATGACCCTCTGGCCCCAATACCCGGGGCTTACGACATTCAATTAGATGTGTGACTAAAATTCTCAAAGCGAACTAGGATTTTATTGAAACGACTTCAAATTACGTTTAAAATAAAGATAAACCAAATAAAATAGTATTTAGAAAGACAAAACATACCATTTTCAAGAAGAACCTCCATCATTGAAATTAAACATCCACGTCAAATAACTTAGCTGCCAAAAAATTAATACCTTTAGCCGCTAACAACCGCTGTTATCTAATATGGTGAATTACAAATGAAAATCAAACTTATTTTTTAGAAAATAAAACTACGAGAAACATTTCAATTAATTTAACTAAATTTCATTTATTTAAAAAGACTTTTATTACGAATTCTACTTGATAAATCGTTATCAGCGTACCGCCGCCGGCAAGAGTCTCAAACAATTGGAAAGAAACATATGTAACATGACGTCACAACTTTGAAGTCGTATTTACTATAACACTTCAATTCAGTATGATGTCTTCAAAACGTCTTCAAAAATCTCGCAATAAATACTAGCGCATGTCTTCTTGCTTATTTGCTATCATCATCATCAAAGCAATCAAATTTTCTAAATTTGGCGCCAAATACATAAGTATCGATACGATCGATGCAATTTCAATTCATATCTATAACCAAACGATATCACCTATATATACTGTATATTGTATAGCAATATACAATATAATATAAATTATTTAATTTTTATTAAAATAAATTAATTTTTTATTTTTTTTATATTTTTAAACTTGAAATATTTTATTTATTCTCATGCAATGTTTTTACTAACAATATACCTTCAAAATTTCTACGTAATTGAATCAGCTGCAATTATGAAACATTGTTTGGTTGCCATGGCAACCAATAAATAAGCGTTACATTGAGCATAAAAAGCTAAATTAACACCTACTTTTCCATGAAAGTTCATCATAGGACTAGTCTTTATATATTGATTTTGCATCTACTCAACAACAACAAAAAACATGGCTAAAACATGGATGAATTTAATTATTAATTTATTTTTAATGCTATTAAGTCATTCAACTATCATGTAAATCTATCTACAATAAATAATTCAGGTTTGTTCATTTTTATATATTTATTGTTCCATATGTATATAAAACGGATAACCTATTTACACAGGCATTGCATTTTGCACTATTTGTCAATTTCTATTCTATCATTCTATTAAAACAAATCAAATTAATTATATATCTCATATATCACAAGCATAGAATAAATTTAAATATTTATAAAATTGTTTTATTAAACAAATTAAAATATTTTTATTAATTCTAAAAATTAGGTAAGAAAAGTGGCGCAATAATAATTTAATAAAAAATGGAAGCTATCAGTGATTGCCGATTTTCAGGGGCACTATTTGTTTCATTTTGCAAGAACTTTGCACTAATGTCAAATTTTTGTTGTTTTTTTTTATTTTAATTGTTCTTTAATTTATGTTTTCTTTATATCAGAAACAAGTTATATTTTAGGATGACTATATATCACTTTTTTCTTTAAATTATAATCTCAGGGAGCACGCCAACAAAGAGGAACCCAACGATCTAATGATCCGGTCCAACATTGTGTTTGGCCGTTGATCTCACTTATTAGCTGTACTGAAAATTGTACGTGGTCAATGTCCCAAACCACAGCCTTGTGATATATGTAAAGCATTGTATGTGAGAACGGGTGACCCGACTTAAGGAAAATTAGAGAAATAAGAGAGATTTTTGCCAAGACTTTTTTTTCCCCCCGAGGGTTATACGACAATGGAATGCTCTTCCTAAACAGGCTATTGATGATGTCATTAATGAATTGTGGGTTTAAATTTTTATGACTGCATTTATATATTTTTGTTTTCTATTTGCAACGCAGGTTATTTTTTTGTAATTATACATTGACAATGCATCTTGCAGCACTTGGATCCTAAGGTCCCTCTGCCATAGGTCAACTGTCTGCTTGCAGTGGGCCATATATGTATCTTTGCAACATTAGGCTAACATTAAATGGGCCAAACAAATAATTGTTGCCAACGTAAATTCGTATATTGGGCCCAACGTATTGTGCTACTTGAGCTGGCTACATTTTTTTCAATTTTATAGTTAATTTCGAAATAAAACAGTTACAAGTTACATTTTAAAATTAACTATCTCTATAACACTTTTACAAAATAATTAAACATTATTACTATGTATAGTGACAGTTTAGTTGATTGATTAATTTGTTTTTGCCTTGTTATTTAAAGTGCACTTATTTGAAATTAAGACAACCAGTCTAGTTGATTGTTTCATTTTCACGAGTGACATAGGCCTGAATTCAAGAAGGAAACTTGGAACTTAAAACTTCAACTCTCTGAACAAAGTTTTAATATAAAACCCTGTTTTACTGAGTACCCTCTTTAAACACCTAATTCTACCTGAGGAACATTCGTTCAAAGGGTAAAATTTTAAATTCAAATGTCAAATTGTCTTCTTGCATTTGGGCCTTAACTTCCTGCCCGTCAGTTGAGTCTCGACTGTAACTTCATCTTGACAAGACAAACAAATTTCGCCATTCATATAATAATTATGTAGGCAGTTCATTTTGTTAACTGCTTTCTGAGAGTATCTGTCAGTGACAATAACACCTATCCTTGAGAGTTCTTATAGAAGTTAGAATAGTTTCACACATAACATAATTTGTTGCGCCACATAAAGTGTTTGGTTTTAGTAGACCATTGATTCCATAGAAGACGTTCACACGAATTTTTTGCATCACAGCGGCAATGAGTGGTTGAGTCCAGCCACAAGTGGCGACCACCGGTTCTGTGTTAGTGATGATATTGGTCACATCAGTGGCCAGCACTAACAGGAAAGCCATAGTTTTCAGTAGTGGTCCGTGTGAAGCAAGCTTCGTCAACCACTTTGTGACACCACAAAATAACGCTAAAAAAAAGTGGTCCGTATAAAGTCGGGATTATTGTGAAATATACATTATACACGAGAGTGAGAGTTTAATATAAGTGTGATATAAATATATGGCCACGTGCTACACATGCCACTTTTTTTTACCACTTTTTGGACTGCAAAATGAAGTCCAATTGTCGCCAAAACCGACCACCTCGAGTCTTTCCATAAAAAAAAATACATTGCAACCACAATCCAACCACCTTCGACTTCATTTTGCAGTCGAAAAGTGGTCCGTGTATTCCAACCTTAAAAGCTAATCTATTTGTCTTTTAAAAAAAATTTCATTACTTAATATGACAGCTAATAGCTAGAGGTTGTTGGTCACCATGAAAAGATCTCCTTCGGAAAAAGGCAAAGGTCCAAACATCGAAGCAACTCTCGAGAGAATCATAAGTGATGCAGCCGCAGACAATCAATTCGACCTATACAAGTTGGTCAACTATCGAAGAGGTGGTGCCATCCTCGAGTCTTATGCCATGGGTGGAGGAACCAAAGAAGTTGACAAAATTTGCAAACAACAACTCATTAGATACACTTACAACAGTGGCGCCGGCCGAATGGTCACCTTACAAGAATGTCTCAACTGGAGAAACAGACACATTGGAGAGGTACTGAATTACAAAAAAAAAACACAAAAACAATCCTATAATAGCAAAATTAATTTGTGTTGTTTTCTGAACAAACAAACAAAAAAGGTGTCCATTCCGATTACCTCAAGTGGACAGACAGCAAACAACAACAAGGACCTTTCAGAAAGTAGCAGTGGCACTGCAACCTCCTCTCTTTATTCCTCGGGAATAGCTCCCTACAATATCCTAGAAGACCACATGGCCTGTTGGATGTTGGAAAAAAGAGGAGCCCTTGGAGAAAATCCTCTTCATGTCCTCGTCATCTGTGATACTCCAACGCACACAAGAGTGGCCAAAATTATTCTGCATCATTTTCCAAAGTTGGCATCTGATATCATAGAAGGGAGTGAATATTATGGCAAGTGCACCAAGTTACCTTAAGTATCAATAAGAACTTAAAAAAATATGCAGTTTTTTGATCGAAAAGAGTGCTTAACGGTTAGCAAGTATTTTTTAATAAAAATTCATTTTCCATTGTGTTTCCATGTGTGTGTTTTTAGGCTTGAGTCCTCTTCACTTGGCAGTGGCCTACAATAACATGGAACTTGTCCATGCGTTTGTGATGGCTGGTGCCAATGTTAACGAAAGAGCCGTCGGAAGATTCTTTATGCCAACCGACCAACAACTAAAGTCAAATAAAAACACCAATTACGATGGTAAACGTTCACCAAAATTGCTGAAGACAATGGTGGTGGCTCAACAGTTCAAAATTGACACACACACAGTTGTGACACGCAAAAATTCAAAGTCGACAGTGCATTTTTTTTAGAAACAACCTTTTAAAACATTTTTTTTAAATGTTAAAAACTAGAATAGTACTAGAATATGCTAAATTTAAGCCTTTTCATGTCCAATGTTTTCAAAAATCAACTTGTTATGGCTTTTATTTTTTGTTTAAAAAATATCGTCATGAATTGAATTTTTACAAATTCACTTACTATTCTAGTTTCTAACAAATTTTCAGTCTTTTTCTTAGATTTGCATCTAAAAAATACCTAGAAATTACTGTTGATCTGCCTTACATTATATTACCTTAAAAATTTTCACGTAGTTGTTAACGAAACACAAAACTTAACGGGCCCTATAGATGTTTTCAGTCATAAGTGCCCTTAATATTTTTGTTTTAATTTATCCTATTGAAAAGGCCTCTCGTATTTGGGAGAATATCCACTTTCTTGGGCAGCCTGTTGCGAAAACGAAGCCATTTATAATTACTTACTGGACAACGGTGCCGATCCCAACCTTCAGGATTATTTCGGCAACATGGTTCTCCATATGGTGGTCATCAGTAATAAATTAGGAATGTATGGATACGCATTGAGACATCCTAAAAAACCAGCCAACAATGAAATTCTAAACAATGCTGGTTTGACACCACTTACTCTGGCCTGTACTTTGGGAAGAAATAAGATCTTCAGAGAGATGTTGGAACTAAGCGCAGTCGTCAGTTCATTTCTTTATTTCCTATATTTTCTATAAAAAAAATTTAACTAAAATAATTATTTCACTTTTTCAAAAGGAATTTTGGCGTTTCTGTAATGTAACCTGTTCGGCTTATCCATTGATTGCTTTGGATACAATCCGTCCTGATGGTGGAACCAGTTGAGTCACACCAAATTAAATATCCTTTAAAAAAGATTTTAGAAGTAACTGAATGTTAAAAACGAGATAAGTAATTCGAAAGAACAAACACTATTTTTGATAATATCTACAAAATGAATGTTCTTTGTATATTGGAATTTTAAAAAATATCAAGTTAAATATATTTTATTAATTTTACGTTTTTTGACCAGTTTTTGACTTAAGTTTGTGACCAAATTAAAAAAAAAATTACTAAATAGTTTACAACTAAATTGAAAGATTCTAGATGTTCTTTATTTTTTTTATGTCAAAAATGTCTTCAATGCTTTCAGATCATAATTAATCATATTTTAATTCGAATTTCTTAAGACTGGAAATCAGCCCTGATGATCATTCTGAACGGAGAAACGGATGAACATTTAGATATGTTGGAAGGAGGTGTCGTACAACGTCTTCTCGAAGACAAATGGAAAACGTTTGCTCGAGTAAATACAAAAAAATATTTATTTTGACTCAGTAGTCCAGTAAATTGAAAACTGAGTGTCATAATATACTGTGTATATAATATTAAACATCTTCATATTTTTTTACAATTTCAGACACAGTTTCTCAAGAGACTTGCTGTGCTCGTGTTACACTTACTCGTACTCAGTTTAGCCGTTTATCTACGACCACCGATCACGGACGAATTACTTGTTTTAAAAGTGGACGCAAAAATCATTGTATTCTTCTTTCCTAATACAAATTATTACAACTAATTATTTAATCTTAAAAACAAACTTTATGAAGAACTTAAAAATGTTTTAGCAGTTTTTATAGCAATTTGAAAGAAAAAACTGAATTTACAAGTTTTTTTTTTAATGTTAGCAGAGAATTTTACTTTAGGCTTTTTAGCTCAACTTGATGTGAAAAATGAAAATCGACAATTTTAAATTGGCATAAATAGTTTATTTTTTAAAAAAATATCCAATAAAAATCTTCCATTACTCATTTATAGGGGGAACTGTTATGGTAGGTGATAATAGGTTATTTCGACAATGCATTTAAGTTTGCTTTTGAACAAAATAGTCCCACTGCCATAGGCCTTTTGAACTGCTTGCATAGTAATTATTAAAATTAAAAATTTTACTCTTCTAGCTTCTCAAACATTTCTAATTTCTTCTTAATGTTTTTTTCTGAAAAACAGAACAACAGATGAGTTATATTCTAGTGTTTTCTCTCATTTGCATATTTTGAAATGGTTTCTTAAAATACTATTTTAAATATTTCCAAATTTTAAATTTTTTTAAGGTTCGGTATTGTGCTGAAGTGGCGGCTCTGATCGGATGTGGAAACTTCGTCATTTTGCAACAAGGATCCGAAATCAGATCACAAGGTGTCAAGGGATTCATAAGCAACATGGTAGAAATTTCCATGTTATACAAACTCATTTTAGTAACTAAAGTGAATTTTAAAACATTGGGTGATCTTTTTTTTCTTTTTTGCAGACACGATCACCAGCCAAGTTTATTTTTTTACTTTCAAATATCTGCATGATCGTCTGCGTTCCGTGCCGTCTTCTTAATCTGAGATTAGTCGAGGATACTCTTTTAATTTTTACTCTTCCTGGCTCCTGGTTTTTTCTAATGTTTTTTGCCGGGTAAGAGAACAATCTACAAAACAAACGGGAAATGATTATTTTTTAAAGAAAAATGAAAGATGAAACCACAAATAAATTGTTTAGGGTTTGCTTTTTTTCCTAAAAACGGCCAAAATTTGAAAAATATTTAAATGCTCTACAATGCTCTAAAAATGCATCAGGAGGGTTCAACCGACCTCAGAGGTTCTCCAAAGCTAAAAAATGTACAAACATTGAAAATTTTTAAAAAATCTAAAAAATGAGGACAATATCTAGTCAAATCCACACCCCCACCTCCCCCCCCAAAAACGGCCAAAAATCTAAAAATACTTAACTGCTCTAAAACACTCCAAAATGCCTCATAAGAGCTCAACAGGCCTTAGAAGTTCCAAATAAAACTACAAAGATTTGAGAATTTTTAAAATTTGAAAAAATAAGCAAAACATTTCAATATCAAGTCAGGTTTTCTCCAAAACGGCCAAAATAGAACGGTATCTAAATGCTCTAAAACGCTTTAAAATACTTCAGTAAGATTCAAATGGACTTAGAAATCACAAATAGCTTAAAAACAAGCAAAGATTCGAGATCTATTAAAACCCGAAAAAAATTCGAAAAAATTAAATGTTGGTTAAAACTTTGCTTTTTTTGGAGAAAAAAATGACTAAAAAGTAAAATCGATGTCAACTTTTCGCATTTTTAGAATAAAAGAAAAGTACAATTTTCAGTTATTTACAAAACATGCCTACATAGAAGCCACATGAAAATTGACAATCTTGATTAATTCCTTTAGAGCCGTTCGTCTGACTGGACCATTTGTAACCATGATCTACAGTATGATCGCCGGAGACATGGTTCGATTCGGAATTATTTATCTCATTATTTCGCTTGGATTTTCTCAAGGTTAGTCTACTTTTTAATTCAACAACAAAATAAACATTAATAACATTTACAATATGTGTTTGTCTTATTTTTTTTCTTTCTACTTTTTAAGCTTTCTTCTTCTTATTCAAGACGTGTTACGTCGGAGTACAAGACCAAGATGACACCAACGTGGACATGTACAACACATATTACGGCACTTGGATGGCATTGTACCACATGACTCTGGGTTCATACCAGGTCAGACCAACAGCGCAATCACCACCAACATGTTTTATGAACAACTCATTTTCGAACTCTGGTTGATCAGCGTTTCATCAGGCGCAACAGTAATAAGAGGAAATTGAAAGTGTGGCAGAAACTAGAACGATAGCTGAATCACCTAATAGTATTTTTTATGTTACTATCTTTCAAAATAAACTTTTCAATAGACAAAAATTAAAAATATAACGTCTGCTGAAAGTTAGGTCACTTTCAAACTGACATAAAAAGCTTATTTTGAAAAATATCAACATGAAAATACCCTTAAGTGATTGAATTACCCTTCTAGTTTTTAAAACACTTTCAAGTTTCTCTTAATTTTTCTCCTGAAAAAGAGAATAACCAGAGTTCATAGCGAAATTATTTTGCCTTTTTGACAACGTGCAGAAAAACGACTGAAATTTACGAAAATGGACAATGTTCATAATATGCAAAATAAACGTTTTATGGCAGTTTTCAAACTGCCCTAAGAAAGTTTGTTTTTCAAAATAAATATCATAAAAATTATTTACACATCTTCGTTTCCTTTTTTGAATTTCAAATAAGCCACGAAATTTTAACAGAAGTTATTAGTCTGTTTTTAAAAATTAATCTTGTTGTATTTATGCACAATTTGCAAAAAGAAATAGTACAAATTGAAACAATTTTCCCGTTTAGTTACCTACTAATTTGAATCTCTTACGCCTTGACAGTACGGCGACTTCAGTAAACCGAAGTATTCCGGTCTCACCCTCGGCATCTTCGTCATCTTCATGGTTATGGTTCCTATTCTACTTTTAAACATGTTAATTGCCATGATGGGAAACACTTATTCCAATGTCATCAGCAAATCTGAAAAGGAATTTGTAAAACAGGTATTCTATTTATAGTGTAATTAATTACAAATACTAATTACATCAATCATTAAAAAAAAAAAAAAAATTAATTATGATTACGTCATAAGTGGGCAAAGATCGTGTTGGCTCTTGAGCGATCTGTCGACAAAGACAGTGCCAAGGAATACCTCAATTCGTATGCTATCAATCTGGGTCCCCCTCCAGAACCGGGAGGACTTCAAATGAAAGGAGTGATGGCCATCAACTGTAAGCCGAAAACGAAAGCACAACAACGTAAAGGAGCATTCCTCAACTGGAGGGTAATTGCACATATTAACTGCACTAAAAAAGAACGTTTAAAATTTATAATTGTGTTACTTTGTTAAACAGAGAATGGGTAAAAAAGTCATCAACGAAATGCGAAAATATAACTGCAAAGGAGAGCAATTGTTGAGCAAACTGTCGCAAGTGGCGGCTAGCAAGAAGGTGTCTCGAAGAGGTTCCTTTCCACGTCTTCTCGGAGAATCTCTCGAAGAACAGGATACAAACAATGAACAACCTCCTCAGAGAACGGGTGGAGGATTTCACGAAGCTTTGGCTCAATTGGCTTTTGCCCACGATTTGGATCTGGATGCTCCGACACCAACCTTTTCTACGCAACTGACGGGAGCCAAAGCAACGACACCGTCTCCAAATGGTATGGCCACTCCCGTACCGAGTGATGAAACAACAATATGCGAAGTTCAGACAATAAATCAAACATCAATTACATCATCTCCACCTCCGCCTTATCAAATTATTCAAAATATACCCTTAATGTTTAACGATGGAGACGTTGCCACCATTGCTCTGATGGCTGTTCAGGCCACAGTAGACCGTCCGATGTCCGCTCACGCCACTGGAGAACCACTAACGACTGCTACGGTCACTGGAGAATTGCTAACGACCGCAACGGCCACTGGAGAACCGCCAACGACCGCAGTGGCCACAAGAGAACCACCAGTGTGTTCTACAGCCACTGTAAAAAGACCAATGTCCGCTACAACCACCGAAAACTTGCCAATGTCCGCTAAGGCCACTGGCGATCAGCCCACATCTGCTGAAGCCATCGGAAAACAGCTTACGGGCGCAACAGCCACTGAAGACTGGCCAACGTCCACACTTACAACGCTACCACCACAACGTCACGATCATGACATGCCTAAGCTGCGTAATGAGAAAGCGATTGTAAGTGAAGACAAAACAACATCGTCACCTGTTACTCACTCCGTGCCCAAAGATATCGAACTGTCACCATCCATTCCCTCGACATCTAAAAGCTCGGAAATCGTTCCCTTGATACCAGAAACTACAAAAGAAATCACAGAATATGTATTGTCTGTGCGTCCAAAAACCTCAAGCCATAAATTATGCAAAACTGAACTTTTGGTTTTACCAGCTAACTTGAAAGACGTCCGAGCAACAAGTGCAACCACAGTTTTGGTGGCGACACCGACACGAAGACACATTGTCCGTAGCAAAACGCGACGTCGCAGAGCTGGCATTTCAAGTAGACTACGAAAATTGGCCAACAAGGTAGGAGCAATGGCTCCAATCCAGGTTGTGGCCACAGTGGATGTTAACAGACCTAACGAGTCTGATGGTGCCACGGCCTCATGTTCAAATGAAGCCGCTGGTACAAGTCTTCACGGTGAAAGTGTTACCATTTCGGAACCAACGTCAGAGTCGTTGGTACCACCATCACCACAACCAAACGCAATGAATCCAATGATGAGATGGAGTACCACTTCTTTGTTATCGATGACTAATTTGGTGGCTTGGGAGGATGAAGACGATTCAACAGATAAAGAAGCTTGAAAGCCTCTTTTTTTAATTACCTCTTCGGATTAACTTGTCCCCTTTTTTTGTCGTTAACTCTTTCGTATCGACAATTACTTTTTATCCTGAATTTTCAGGTACGAAGAAAAAGCGGATTTTATGTCGTAAAGTCATATAATCAACGCAAAGAGTGACCGATGTACCAATTAATTATTTTTTCAGGTGGCCGGCCGTATACGTAACATATAATATAATTATTACAAAAAGATAATACGATTAATCAGCAACGTGTAAAAATAAAGAAATATTAATCATTGGATCAGTGGTTAATTTGAAAAAAATTCAAAAGAAAATTGATATCTTAAATTATACACATCAACAATCCAAAATAATGTTTTAACAATATTAATTATAATCATTTTCTCCCTGAAAATCCTACAGTTATAAATAGAAAGTGTCTTTGTTTGCATAAATTAGAATAATATGCATATTAAAGTTTGCTGGACAGACTTAAGTATTATTTTTGATCGTTGTTCAAAGTTCTAGACTTATTAGTCAATTGTAATTACCTTAAATTTATTATTGTTAGGTTGCTAACTTTTATAAGTCTGTAACTCTTCTAGTTTGTTAACAATGCAAAAAAACAGCCAAAACTTCCTATTATTGTATAGTATTTTTTTTGTGCATGATTTTTAGAAATGATAAATTGTGGAATTCGAAACAGAATTAATTCTCCTAAATTAATGAACAATACTTAAATTATTGTCATTTGTTAACAGTATATCGTTGAAGAATAAATACTCTCCATAACTAACTTTGTAAAAATGAAATTTATTCATTGATTTCTGTAATTCATTAAATGTAACTTCTGACATGAATTAATTTAAATTAAGAAGCGTTAATTTTATTTAATTAAAATATAAAAGTATCTTTTTCACCCTTAGAGTGAAGAAAAAAACTAGAATATTCATAATGAAAAATGTTCAAAAAAAAAAAACTTCCTATCTGACCGTTGTAATTTTCTTTTTTTCATGTAATTTACTAAAATGTTTGAAAAATAAAATGGACTTGCACAACAATCTTTATCAGACATAGTTTTAAATAACCACTTACTAATTCAATCAGATAATGTTTGAAATAATTAATATGTCTAACATACATCTTAATATTAATATGTAATAATTTGGGGCTCGGATTTTTATGCAATATCAAAGCAAATACTTCTCAATTTGTGTCCCAAGTGCCAATTGTGAAGTAATCATCATCATTAGATTAACTGCAATTATGCTTTTTCTTATCATAAAAGCTGGTTAGAGGCTAGATGTTTTGTTGTCTACCAGTGTTTCTGATTGAAAAAAAAACATAATTGTTGAGTGATCAAAACGTGATTGTTACTTCACAATTGGCTCTTGTGCTACAGATTGAGAAACATTCACTTCCTATTGCAAAAAAATGCGAGCCCTAATAATAATTATTGGTTTCTAATTTATTAAAGAAATTAATCATTCAAAGTATAAAATAATAAAATTCTTTAGGGTGCTCACAAATCCGTTAAAACAAATTAGTGAAAATAATATAAAATATCAGTTGAAACTAAACTTAAGATTCACTTATTAATTAAGATTCACTTATTAATAAAGTAGAAAAAAAAATTTTAATCTTCATGGTTTCATAATTTTTTTTTCAGATAAAAACAATAATCACACACACACACACACAAACTACAATTTATTAAGACAGCAAATATTAAAATTAATATTAATATTATATAAAGCCATTTAACACAAAAAAGTATTAAAAAATGCTCATTTGTAAAAAAAATTAGTAAAAAAAAACTGGCAGTGGTTCTGGCTCGATTACGTTTTTCTTATTAATTACGATTATTTTATATATTTCTGATATAAAATTTGCTCTATTAAAAAACCAAACCTCTAAAATTACTTTAAAACATCGCTTATTAATTTCATTTTTAATCACTACCTTGAGCCCTAATATAGATATTGCAACAACAAAAATACAACGCCATTTTTTAAAAAAAATCTTCAATATTATCATATAAATGATATTTAAGAAATCATCATGCAAAAAGCATTATTATTTATATATACTACTGAAACAGTACATGAAAATAAATAATGAAACTGTATGTAAATTAGTGTGGTAGAGATTCAAAAAAACATCCTCGAAAATGTTCATAGGGACAAGATATTGAATCACATATGAATTTGATTATATTTTGTTGAACAGTTAGCCTCTTTGTTAGTTTTTAGAACCATTGGAATTTGGTAATTCCCCAAAATTAAATATTTAAATTAAAATAAATACTGTATATAGAGGAAGTGAAACTCCATGGTAGAGAAATATAGAGGTAGCTGAACATGTAAATTATATTGTAAAAACAAAAACAAAAAAGATTTCAGGTTCTCTTTTTAAAGAGGAATAGAAAGATAAGGAAAGGTGACATAGAATAGAGAGAACCCTGATGAGAGGCTATACAATTAATTCTCACTCATCCCACGACATTTTCTCTAATATGGAGTTGAGCATCCTCTATCCTCTATATAGAAATAACTTGCTACATTGGCAGAGCATTTAGTTGAGCTATCTCTATATATATTAATATTTATCTTAATTTAAAACATCAACCTGGTCGTATTCTTAATGGTTTTAAGTCAAAGTTAGTGCTAAACTCAGATTTTCCAATCAACTTTTAGATAAATCTTCTTATCAAAAGTTTATGTGTTTAGCACTACCTTTACTTACGGCTGTTGCCAATCATTAAGAATTCGACCCTTATACCTTAGTACACACCTGATAATTTAAAGGCATTTAAATAATAAATGCGTTCTACAGAGCCCTCTGTGAAGGGCAAACAAACAATATGTCGAATCCAATTTATTCAGTTAATAATCTCAAAATATTGAGTTAATACTTAAATATAAATATCTAAACTATTGACAAATATTGATTTACTATTTCAATTTGAAATATTAATAATTAAAGTCAACTTTTAATTTGTTGTTCATGTCCTTAACTGGATTCCGTATAATTCACCTAAACACATTTAATTTAAATTCATTTAATTCATGTGTGTACAAGGTATTAGTTATCTAAGCATATATCATTCATATCGGATAAAAAATTATTTTTTTTATAATATTTAATTTAAAATGGCAGTGGGGTAACAAAATTAATTGTGCAAAAAGCATTTCCCAATTAACTCCCCTCAAATTCTACACATACAAAATTAAAAGTCACACAGATACCAAAAAAAAAAAATTATAAGCGAAAACAGCTTTCATGTTTGTTTTTTTTTTTAGAAAGGAAGTTTCCCTAGAATTTCAATATTTTCCTAATAACATTAAAAAATGCAAAAAAAAATCCCTGAATTACAACAGCTTTTTTGACAGACAGAAAGAAAACAATTCTAACCAAGAAAAAAAAAACACACACACACAAAACACACATACGAAGATTAAAAAAAAATTAAGAAACAATAATTATGAACTGAAATAAATGGTGATAAAATAAATTAGGCTGCTATTCTATAAACTAGAACTTAACAAAGCTGATTATTATGAGTCTGTAATTAATACATGTATACATTATATATATATTAATCTTGCAATGCTAAATTTGCATAATTGTCAAAACAATGAATGACAGTGTTTCACTCATTCAATTAATGTATTCATTTAGTGGTCAACTTTGAAGCAGTTCTAGTCTAACTGTGGCAATTACAAATGAAAAGATATTAATTTGTGTGCTAGTAGTAGCTAAGTTGCCTAACATGAAAATGAAAAAAATAGCTATTAGAACTTATAAAAAAAACCACATTAAGGAACATAAGTTATTTTTTTTGATTTTAGGTCAATTTCATATATTTTTTTCTATAAAACAACCTGAAATGTGTTTGTGTGTGTATATATATATATATATATATATATATATATATATATATATATAAATATTTACATACAACAACATCGCTTGAAACGCGCGATGGACTATTTATTTACAAAAAAAGAAAACGTATCTAACTGTTGAGTTTTCTGTAAATATTTAGAAGAAAAAAAACAAATCAGAAAAACAGGTATCAATATAAACACACAAAAACAACCACCACAAATAACCCGCACATTCCGTTACTCATCGATTTTTTTCAGTAATGTTGCATCAAGTTCATATATTTCTATGAAAGTGACGTCACACTGATGGATTTCAACTGATTAAAAAAAACTACTGTGCAAGCAGCCCTCAGACAGCTTGTGACAGAGATACTACTTGTGCCTTGGCATACGGACCACTTTCGAGTGGTCGAGTTCGACTGCAAATTGTTGTCGAAATTGGCTAGCCTCTGGTTGACACTGTATTGCTATGAAAACACGGCGGACCTTTGCAAACGACTGGCACACACTTTCAGTGTAAACATATTTCTCGGAAACAAACCTTGCACCCATACATTGAACCATTTCAACATAACAAACTAAATGTGCAGTGTGGAGACTCCACATGGCGCAGCAGTATTCTCGATGAGGATGCACCAAAGATTTGTAAGCAATACCATTGGATAAATCGTTGAATAACAGAATGTGCAATCACATAAATAAAAAAGATGATTACTACTTACTCTCAGGGAGGTTGTTGAACATCTAACAGCAAACCATTCCCAGGATCAGGCATACAAACACCACAGTATCCTCCACACTGGCCGTTGATTTTCTGTCGACTCTAAACACAAACAATTTGGTAAAAAGAGGCTATAATAAATAATAATGATACACAATTTATGATCACACAAAGTCAGTACGTTACTGACCGGTGTGCCCGTAATCATCCTATACGGCCTTGTTCCGTAAGCTATCCACGTTGTGGATTCGCCGACAGTGAATCCGGTGTTTGTTAAATCCAATGAAAATCGACCCTAAAAATGCAAATTGAGTGGGAAAGACATTGATGAAAACTGTCCATGTGGATACCACTGAACTACAAGGTTTTATTTTAAACAATTTTGCCTGTGCAGACAACAAGTAGTACAAAACGTTGCGTGTGGCCCGCACTTAAGTGATTGAACTACCTTTCTAGTTTCTAAAATACTTTCAAGTTTCTCATTACTCTCGAAAGACAGAATAATCAGTGTTCAAGAAACGTTTAATCTTTAACATTACCTTATAATAACATTTAAAAGTAAACATTTTTAAACTTATTAAACTTAAAAAGTACTTGTCGTTTTTTTTTAAATATCGTCAACAGATGTTTCAGCATATCTATTTGTAATTCTAGTTTCTAACATATTATAAATTTCTTCATATACAGTCAGTCGTTCACTCTTAAAAAAGCTGTCGATAAACTTTTGTTACAGCAAAAATATCAAATATTAAAATTTTGAAATTTAAACTTTAAATAAGGTCATGGATGTGAGGACATATTCTTACCTGTGGACATTTGTGCAAACTGTAGCAGTCACCAGCTTTTCCAAAAGAAATTGGTGACCCATGAATCTGTTTTGTGAATCGAAAATCATCGACTACAAAGAACAAAAAATAATGCAATTAAAACAATTAACTAAAATTGTTTTTATTTTTATTTTGTTATAAAAATATAAAAATATAAAAATTGTCATTTACAAAAAATTAAAATTTATTTTCAACTAACTTGTAATTCTGAGTGACGTAATATTAAGCCTAATTTTGTGAAACACAGTGAGCCCGGCCATAGACCCAATATTAATACATTCACAAGTTTCCATTCTGCGACCTCCATTTGGACAAGTGTCATTGCGAATTAACCTAAAACACAAAATTCAAATCAGTTAAATTAAAATTTTGAAATTAAAACAAAAAATGAGAAATTCTAACCTCTTCTCGTAAATTTCTGAAAAGTTTTCTCTTTCTTTAGCTGGAACAGTCAGGTATTCCTTTGGATCGGGCGTATTCATGTCGGCACAGTAAATGCTCACATTCTTGCCACGAATCCAAAGAGTATATTCTTGATCTTTTTTGTTGTGATGATTCCGAACATCTTGACAACTTAGCAGGCCACAATGTCTCTTTCGACACTTTCGCTGTCTGACCGGTTTACTCGACAATGGACATTTCTTTCTCGCTACCATGGTGCCGTGTTTGTCTAAACAACGTACTCCTCGTTTCTGAATACCACGGCCACACGTAACAGAACACTACAAAACAATTAACATTTTTTTAAAGTCTAGTTTTTCAATGTTAATTTCCATAGACAAAAATTTCTAACAAATAAAATAGTCCAAACTCATTAATGGCTACGGTTTAAAATTACAAAATCACTTATATTAATGAGCTATATCTAATGTAGATAACAAGGAGTATTTTTTAAAGCGCGATCACCATTTTTTCTAGTTTTTTAATCGAAAAAAAGACGCAAAACTTAATCATTTTCAAACAGCCATAAAACGTCTATTTAAAAAAAATATATATCAATATGAAAACACCCTTAGGAAAGCCATTAATTTTTCTAGTTTCTAAAATGTTTTCAATTTATTCTGTAAGTGGCTTCCAAAATGTGGCATAACCAAACATCTATTATATATTATTTGGGAGTTTCTCTATATTTAGCAAATAACTCGATACAAAAAAAAGCCTCTTTAATCAAAATCAGTCAGATTTTTCTAACTAACCGGTTGCCACTTGAGTGTATCCCATCTGTAAGGAGCTCCACACTCTCCGAAGTTGCATTTCTGCAACGTGGTAGGCCGATCGGAAGCATTGCACGATTTGTGATCAGCAAGAGGTTCCGGATAAGTCCAACCGTAACCATTAACTCTATGACATGCCACTGTCCTCGCACGATATCCTGAACCACAACTCGTAGAACACTTCGTAATCAGTCGTAAAAAATGAGCATTTAAATCATTAAGTTAATAAAAATGATAATTAAAAATAAACTTTCTCTAAGAACCTCGGTCCACGACTCGGGAACCCATTTATAAGGACGGTAATATTTCTGACGGTAACATTTCTTACAACGTCTCAATATTTTCGGTTTAGGAGATGACGAGCAAAATCTTTCGGTCACGGTCCTTTCGCGGTGGTCGACGCAAACCACACGACGACGTTTGATGCAGTTCTTATTACACTGATCATAAACAAATAAAAAATCTCCAATTAGTTTTAGCTATCACTTAGAAGAAGAAAATGTGTACCTGTTGCCAAGGATATTTCTTCCAATGACCCATTGAGGGACATTTTTCTAAATGGCAAGCTCGCTGTTCCACAGGAGCTTTACTAACATTTTTACAAAGGTCAGAGTTTATTTTCTGACCATTTTGAACACAAATGGCCATTCGCCATTGACTGCCACCTCCACAAGTGTGAGAACACTGTCAATAACAAAACAATTAAATAATCAATAAGTTCATTGAACGTAATCATAAAAAATTAAAATAGTAACTGACCGTTGACCAGTCGTCAATGAAGACATACTCAAGACATGGCTGCATTTTGCATTCTTGGCTGCTGGATGGAGCCGGAGAAACACAAGATACTGGTATCACAATATTATCATGATGATCCAAACAAATTATCTGTCTTTTTTGTACTCCTGTTCCACATGTCACCGAACACTAAAAACATAAATAAACATCTGAAAGTTATTATGTATAACTTAAGTTGCTGAAAGAAGTTCAATTTAAATATTTTTTTGCAAAATGGAAGAGTAATTCAATCCCTTAAGGGGCTTTTCATGTTGATATGTTTTAAAATAAGCTTTTTATATCATTTTAAAAGTGACTCAACTTTAAGCACTTTTCAATTTTTTACTATAAAAAGTTTATTTTGAAAGGTATCAACACGAAAATATCATTAAATGATTGAGCTACCTTTTAGTATCTAAAACACTTTCTAGTTTCTCTTAATTAATGATTTTTAGCATACTTTATTGTAATAGTCCCTTCTCAGCATTCTTTCATATTTTTATTTTTTTTAATGTACACTGCATTTGCTACATAAGGGACGTTCGCAAACGAATGACTTAGCTGTTGAGATGAACTATAAAAAGTGTTCGATATGTGGTCGAACCCGACCACTCGATTCGTCTCCATACAGTTTTTAAAGTTCATTCAACTAAACTTGGACCACTTCTTAACCGCTGGCAGTCGACTCAAGTGGTCGATTCCAACCACACACACGTCCACTTTTTGCAATCCAACTCGACCATTAAAAGTTACTCGACTGTAAATGGTCTTTTGAGTTTTTAGGATGTCTTCTCAGAAATATCCAGACTTTTTCAAGCCATTCCCATTTTTGGCTTTTTTAAAAAAGTATGTAAATGATCGCTTCGAAGTTTTTTTTTGTACAGTTTATGAGCCATTTAGAATTTTTGAGGGCTGTTCAAGACGACTTCCGAGTAAAGCCTTTCTAGGAAATTTTAAGCTCATAACACATCCACAGTAGACTTTTTTAAATGCAAAAATAAATTTAAAGGGTTCATCTACACACAATTACAAAAAAGTTAAATAATTAAGTGTTGAAATTCAAGATAAAATATTTAAAAAATAGCTACACTGATCTAGTTTCAATTCGAAAATAGCTTAATTTAAAAGACACTTTCTGTAATGAAAGTTTTTCTGCAATGATCCAACGATAAAATCCTTACAACAGTGCTATTCTTTTTGTTCAAGAAACAGAACTCCTATTGTTATTTAGAATAGTTTTTACAAACATGCCACAGAGTTGCGTGGTATTCAGTATAACATTTGTCTGAACATTTCACTCTTTGGCTTTTTAAGTAATAATACCGTTTTTTTAAAAAAAAAACATGCAAATTCAGATTTATGTCACTTGATAAGAGATACAAAAAGTTTTCAAAATTGGTTTTCAAACTTCCATTCGTGCTTTACGATAAATTTTTTTAAAGTATAGTAATTATGACACGTACATGTTAACTTGCATCAATATTTTAACAATTGAGAGGCACAATAATTAAAGTCATTATTTTGACTTTAAACAGGATGTAGCAAAACATTTGCAAAATTATTTCTTTTAGAGAAAAAAATCCATATTCTATGAAGTAACTTAACAGTTGAATTCTCCATACGGTTCTGTAAAAATGCAAGTTTTTTTCATGATATATTTCAAAATAAACTTTTTATGACAGTTTGAAAAAGGTGGAAATAATTTTCGTTAAATGTTGATGCAAAAAAAAACACACCTAAAAACAGATCATTTTAAAAACTATTATAAAATGTTTATTTATTAAGATATTGTCATGGGAAGACTTTCAGCATAATCTTCTACTATTCTAGTTTTGTAAACAATTTCAATGTTATCATAATGTTGTTCCTGAAAAAAAAAGTGTGCGTGACGTTTATATGGGCCCTAAAACAACTCTCCAGTCTAGTTAATAGTTCATAAAAAAAAGAACAACAAATACGAATTTTACTATCTAAAAATATAACATTCAATCGCTATTCAACAATTCTTTGTAAATTCAATCAAAAGGAATTTGTTTTCTGTTAGTATGAAATGATCGAAAGAAGATTACCGAACTCCAGGGTCCAGTTTTCCAACGGTTCTTCCTCGCTAGCGACGACGAACTCACGAATCCAACCGATGGTGATATATTCGACGGTAAACATTCCTTCATGTTGCAATCTCGAGTGCTGTTTGGTTTAATGTCATGTTGACATTCTTCGTCTGGCCGCTCGATTCCATTTTCAGTTCTACAATAAACAGATCTCTGTTGCGATCCAGAACTGCAACTCTTCGAACACTAAAATAGTGATTGCAAATTCAACACTTTCATGAGATTTCTCACTATAACCATCATTTTAAAATGACGGCACCTCATTCCATTCTCCAATCAGCCACGATGGACACGTTTCTTCGTTACAAGTGGTCATCGATAGAGGACGTTCGATTCCGTCGCAGTCATCACCACCACTCATCTTTTCCTCGCCGTTAACATTCTCACAGACTACAACTCGTTCCATGACGCCACCACCGCATGTCTTCGAACACTAAAAATATCAAAACATTTTAAAAGTACGATACACAAATAAAGAAAATGGGGTACCTTTGTCCATTCTCCCGTCCTCCAACGATAACACAAACTTCGTTCGCATACATCAATCGATAACGGTTTAGAATATTTCGCCAGACAGACAGAATCATCGAGAACGGTCTCCCTTCCATCGTCTACACAAGTGATTCTTCGACTGCGTGTTCCGGTGCCACAAGTAACCGAGCACTTCAAATTAAAATAGAAAAAAAACTTTTAAAATGCTTTAAAATGTCAACGAAAAATAAAATCAGGAACAATTTCTACTTTTTCCCAGTTATCAACTTTCCATATCGGTCTCGATTCCTGAGCCATTCGTGGATCGCTAAGAGGTCTCGCATCGACGACGGGTGTGGACCGTGTGGTCAACGAAGGTATTACAAAATTGTCCTCCACCAATAACGAATCTGAACACTGTTCGGTGGCAGAACATGGAAGACTGTCCTCAGGTCTCACCTTTTGGTCACAATTGGTGTCATTCACTAAATGTCCATCATCTGTCCTACAGCGAACTTGGCGCCTCGCATTTCCTTCGCAACTCAGTGGACACTAGAATATACACGTTCAATTAATTCATCGTAAAGCCCTCGCTTGTAACAGAATTACAGAATCGTACAATCGACCACTGTCCGTAATGCCAAGTATAACAATCGTTATCCGAACAAGCTTCAACGTGAACCGGAATCTGCTGTCCGTCGCAGTAAGCCTTCGAAACAGTGACATTCTGCACGTCACACCAATACGGCCTCTGTCTTTCTCCCTGACACTTTCTAGAGCATACGGTCCATTCTCCGACGTTCCATCTCGGACAGTCTTCCTGGCCACACGGCTGCATTAATATGCTTTCATCGTGTGAACAGTAATTGTCGGCTACAAAGCGACCATCGTCAGTACGACAATAAGCCGTTCGGCTCTGAGTACCTCCATCACATGTCTTCGAACACTGACCACCCACAAAACCATACAATTAAAGACATCCTTGATTAATAAACAAAGTTTTTAATTATTAAATACTCGTTTATTTTTCACAATTACCTCCGACCAAGAGCTGTACTCCCAGTAAGCCGACACACAGTCCCTATGACATTCTACTTTCTCGGACGGTTTTTCATCGAGTATGTTCAAACATTGTTCATCTCTAACCTCACGATGATCACCACTGTTCATCTGTTGAACACAATGAACAACTTGCTTTATAACTCCTTGGCCACAACCTTTATTCGGCAAACATTCTGTACGATTAGTGATTTTCCACCTACACAACCAAAAACAAACATATTCTCAAAAATCTTCTAGTATTTAGTCAAAAACAAAAGTGGTTTTTAGATAAACTTAATATAAGGTGATTTGACGTGTGAGACACCTTTAAGAATACATGTAAACAATATAATTTGTTAGAAACTAGAAAGGCCGTATGTCAGAGTTCTGATAAAGGTTTTACGAACGTATAACAGTTATCACTGTGGAATTTGACATTTCAACATAATTTACTCGTATAGTTTCAAATGGATCTGTAAATTCTTTCATGAGTCAATTCAAACTGGACATAAAATTGTTTTGCTGCGCTCCCCACTAGCGCCATTACCTTCTTAACAAGAAAACAAAGAAAAAAACTGAAGAAATGCACTTTGGACAAAATCAGATGACTTATGCAATTAAAACTGGCCGACAAATTGTGAGCCAAACACATACTCTACTGACCTCAACAACTGAGAGATAAAAAAACTTAGAGATAAAAATTAATAAATGCCTTAAAGGTGACTCAACTGTTGTCAGGGGAACAAAACTATACCAGAGTAATTACACTCCCTTAAGGCACTCGGGTATAACAATTGTCTAGCACACTATCATTGTTACAAATCATAAAAAGACAGCCACCATAACAACCTAAGGCTAAAAACATTAAAGTGAAAGGATTTTAACAGTGAAATCTCAACAAGCAAGTCAACGTTACTCAAAAATTTCGTAAGTAACTTTCGAGACACTCAAAACTTTTAACACAAAAGTAAGTTTTCTTCAAACTACAAAAAATAGATATTAAATACCAAATCTTAAATATTATTTCTAACCTTAGCTCGCAATCATCGTTGCAAGATCTCAACACTTTATCGGGTCCAGGAATTCTACGACATTTATCGTCGGAAACAATTCGTCGGGAAGAACGGACAATGCAAGTCGATTGTCGCTGCTGTTGGCCGCGACAAAGTTTCGTACATTCCGACCAAACGTCGTCGTAGTCCCAAACATACTTCGAAGGCATTGGTGCCACATCTCCCGTAATGGGAGTATTGTAAACGTAATGAATGTCGGGAGGCCGAAGTTTTCCAACAGACAGCACCTACAAATTAGACCAAAGACCAATGAAAATTTCATTTAAAATGCTTTATCATTACATCTCAAAAAATTAAAATGTTTACTTCGACAACAAGATCTCTCTGAAGAGGTCTCGACGAATTGATCCGTTCCATTACGGAGTTAGAACCGGTGTATTCCAAGACCGTTCCACCATATTCAATCTTCTTCTTCGATGTCGTCACGGTGAAGTCGCCGTTCAGAATGTATTCGTTTTCATCCGAAACCAAAGCTAAAAAGTGTCAAGAGTTGTCACTTTAGATTGTAATAGGGGTAAAACATCTTAAAAACATTTTGAATTTATTTTAAAAGTTGCTTCACCCTGTACCTTCATCCAAGCAAAATTTAGAAGGTTCTTTTTTTTTAAAAAAAAAACGTGTTTAATGACTTACTGCGATAAAACAAAAAGAATTACCCAAGTAATTATCATCTTCTTTAGTTTGTTGATAACCAAACTGTTTAACATCGACACCGATCGAACCAGCCGGTATTAGAACAACTTGATTATATCCTAAATTAATAAAAACAAAGTATCATATGTAAACAAAAAAACTATCTGAAAATAGCTGTATTTAACAATGTTTTACCATATTGAGCCTTGTTGTAATAACCAGAAACACTTTGGCACGTACCATTGTTCCCCCCACAAATTCCACAATTGTCTAACTTGACTTTTGAATAAAGTTTATGGTCACAACCAGCTGGCTACACTCGAACAAAAAAAAATAACATAATTTATAACCTTATATTTACAGTTTTATTAAAATCTATCTTAAAATTCAAGTTCATTTACGAGGCAGTGACCGTTAACGCAAATGTCATTCGTGTCTAGTCCACAGGATGTCCCGTCCACAACTTTGTCGCGTAACACGTAGTAGTCGCTCGACGTCGAGACGCGACAATATAATTTACAACGATGTTTCACTGAAACTTAACATAAATATGAGATAAAATTTAGAAGTACATTAAAAACTTTTTCTTTACGAATGTCAGAAAAAAAAAATAAAATTTGATATGATCAACAACAAAAAAAGATTGACAGTAATAAAATATGTACATAAGACTTACTTCCAGAGTACTTTGGCACCCAACGTGTATTTGGTGATAATCCAAGCAGACTAAAGTGATAGTTGTTGAAGGCTGAACACTGAGTCTCTCTAAAGTCTGTTGAACCCACGGGACAGTCCTATACACAAATATAAAAGAAGTAATAAATTCATAAACAACTTAAGTTCACCATCGTCATAGGCTCATCATCAATGCCACAGAATTCAGCAATCAGTCAAAGATTTCTTAATACATCCTTGATAAACTGTGAACTGATTGACATTTTGTGGCAATGATGATGATTACGATGATGATTTTATGATGAAATGTCAAACCAAAACTTTTTGCGGAAATTTTCTGGATGGAAAGTTTTGTTTCGCATTTTTCAAGAAAAACATTATAATAAAATTCAAATTGTTTACCAAACTAGTGTTAGAAGATTAGAATAAATGTTTTTTTTAATGATAATATCTTAAAAAATAAACAATTTTAAGTAAGTGAAAATGATTTGTTTTCGCTTTTTTTTTTGCATCAACATTTCACGAAAATTATTTTCGCCTTCTTCAAACTGATATAGAAAATTTATTTTGAAAGATATCATCACGAAATACCACATAGCAAAATAATCAACTATTCTAGTTTTTAAAACACTTCTAATTCTTTCTTACTGTATCTACCGAAAAAAGTTTTCTCACAAATTCTTTAACTTTCTCAAAAAATATGGAAGAATTTCACTATTGAGCCACATTAATTCCAGCATTAAGCAATTTTTCCATTTTCTAGTATGGAAAACTACTTTTATAAAATACTTTTAATGTAAACAGAGGAAAAAACCATTTAGTTGTAAACCTCGATTTAGACAATATTTAAACAAAAATTCAAAGTTTAATCAAAACTAGAAAAGTAAATAAAATTCAAATAAACATGTTTCCATGACAATATTTTAGAGTCAACTGTTTTCATGGCAGCTTTAAAAAAGATGATTTTATATTGTTTATTATTATTCAAACTGCTATATAGAGTTTATTTTCAAATATATCATCATCACAAAAATATATTTAATTCATTCTGTTACTTTTTTGTAGCTTAATCTAACAACTTTGTATTTCTTATAAAAGTTGCTTCTTAAAAAAAACCTCGGAATCTCAGAGCGTATGCAATTATGTCCCGGTAACATTTTTCCTCAGGTTATATAATTTTGTTTTATCTCAGAACTACATATTTTAATAACACAACTTAAAAAAAGGCAATGAACATTAAAACAGAAAAAATAAATTTCTAATAAATACCTCAGTATGACAGGATTTGTAACGAACTCTTTCTCCAATACAATATTTGCCACCATGTTCCGGCCTAAAGCAATAAATAACAAAAAGTTTTATATATTTTTCATTTTTTTTAACATTTGCTCACTTCAGTGAAAATTTACTTTGGATTGTTACAGTGTCGTACACTGCGCTTGATGCCACCACCGCAGGTTCGCGAACAGGGTCCATCTTCGGACCATTTTCCCCATTGACCATCTATCGAACGGTACATCGTGGTTTCCTTGCGTTTACAAGAACCTCGAAAGCACCACTATAATAAGAAATCAAAACATCGATTGCTGAATTATCGATAATAATTGCAGGTTTCATTTTTGGGCAGATGCAAATGACTTAGTTATACACTTGATTAATTAAGACCATTGAAAGCTGGTGTTTCGATATTTTAATGAAAAAATACCAGTATTTCATGAAATAATATTTCAAAAAGAAAAAATAAACAGTACAAAAATCAAAAATTTACAATTTTTTTTGCACAGTTAAATATATATTTCAAAATACACTTAAAAGTATTTTTGACCGTTCTATCAACATTAATTTCTAAAGTTCTCAAACAAACTGTTGGTCCTCAAATTTAACTATGTCTAGAAATAAACCCCAAGGACAACACAAAAGCACATTAAATTAAGCTGTTGTAAACGCCACGGGAGGTTGTTGAGCATTAACTTTTAACTGAGATATATAAAAGTTATTATGCGACTTTCAATGTCCTTAAATGTTGAAGACAAAGCAATATTAAGCCCACACCCATATAGGCATATACCAAAATCCAATGTCAATGTCAATACCCATTGTGAGTGCAAACTTTGAGTGTACAACAAACGGCTAGACACGAAAACGGACAAACAATAACAGCCAAAATAACAGAAAACTATTTAGACCTACATTACTTCAACCACTGATATACATTTAGAAATAACTCACACTGTTATCAGAACAAAGAGTACCGTCAGCCCAAGGCATGTGATGTGTACGGCATCCCTTATTATCGGGACGAAGACACCAAAGACGACCGCACGAAGGCTGTAAAAAAACGCACCCAATAACTTGAGTTATTAAAACATTATAATAAAAATACACCACATACAAAGAAAATGAAACTCAAACATAGGTGGCCACATTTAATAATAGCCAATAAAAACATAAAAAATTACAAGATTTGGCATAGCTAGACTTAGACCTGCTTCAGACGTACCAAACACGAACCGCCACCGCCACCGTGTTTCTTTTTTTTTTTTTTTTGCATCACAGTGGCGACGAGTGGTTGAATCCTGTCATAAAGTGGCGGCAACCACCACCTACTTGTCAATGATGGTCAAAGTAAAACCAGTGACCCTCACTGACAGTACGCTACTGTATTCAATGATGATCCGAGTAAAGCAAGCCCTGTCAACTACTTTGTAGCACTACAAAGTGGCACGACAAATGTGGTGAATGTGAAGCCAGCCTAAGCCACAAAATTTCTGTAAAAAAATGTGATTTAAACTCTACTTGCCATGTAAGGACATATGCTAGATCCATCTCCGTAAAGTAATTCACACTGTTTGTCTGCCGAGTATATTTGTCCAGCTAATTCGTTCTTTAACATCTTAAAAGCCAACCGATTGGTGGTTGGTTTATCTTTCAGGCAACTGACCGAATCTGTGCTGCACAAAAAGGCAAAAAAAAAAATAATGCAAAAATTTAATGAATCATTAATCATACAAGAAAATCATTTTTTTACAGTAAATATAACAGTCTTCTTACGATTTCAAATTACATAATTTGCATATTGTATTTTTTAATGATGAAAATTGTTTTGAAAATATTTGTCTAATTATATTAGAATTATCATTGAAAGCATATTACTCAAACTAAGTAAATTTGTAAATTTATGCTGCTATACGATTAAAAATGAACTTTTTATGGCAGTTTGAACAAACAATAATTATAAATGTGACCCCCCCCCCCCCCCCCCCCTTCACATTCCGTCAAAAAACTTCCATAAAATTTTTTATTATTCTGAATAATTTCAACATTAAAATACATTTATCCAATTCAATAACTAGTTTGTTTTCTAAAAAAAAAAACACTTGCAAGTTGCTAAAAGATCTTAAAAGTTGCTTTTAATATGTGGAATAACCAGAGTAGTAAACTTGTGTCATGCATTCCACCAATGCATAAAAAAAGGTTTATTTAATTTACATATTACATTTCTTTCTTTTATAATTTTTAAATAACCTGATCTGCATAATAATTTTACGCCTTTCTTTTTTTCTTTCTTATCGTTGTAATTTCACTTTTTATTTAATACAAGTATTTTTAAACCTTCATATTAATCCATAATTTTTTTTTTTTGAAATTTCTATATTCTCACGCCTCACTCAAATTGCCTTCTGGGGATTTTTGTACCTCACTGGATTTAAACGATCCCTGGTAACTCTGGATTTCAATCATATTATAATGAAATTATGTTTATTGTACATCTTTTAATATTTGCACATTAATTTACATTAGATGTAAATAATTATCATTATTCATATCTATCGAATAAACATTCTTATTACAGTATCAACTATTTTTGTGTTTTTCATATTTTACAGGTTATCATTTATAATAACAATAGTTCAATAAATTTATTAATTTTCGTCAATAACAAAAAGCACGAACAATTAATTTGAAATATCAAATTAGTTGTAATTACCAAAAAAAAAAGAGGCTAAAACATAATTTTAAAAAAATGATGACAATAAAATTCATAACCATAAGAATAATTTCTCTAAAACTTACTCGAAAAACTCGGTCAAGTAGTGTGCACTGCACGCAGACCAAGCCCACGGATTTGTATTAAGATCCACAAATCGTGCCATAACCCTCAAGTTATTTTCACTCGTGAAATTTCGGCATCTTATGTCGTCATCATGAGGTAAATTAAGTCTATAGATATAGAAATATAATAAAAACAAGAAAACATGTTTGATATGGTCAAAAATACCATAAGACACGATGAATAAGCAAAAAAGAAAACAATTTTCACCCACTTCTTGGAATTTCGTACAAAAGAACAGCATTGAAGTGTCTTTTTTTGGGGAAAAAAAAAGAGTTAAATGTTTTAAACCCATTCAAGGCAAAAATTTAACAGACAATGGAAGGTATTGACCTTCAGTTATGCCCATTATAGATTACACACGAGGTTAGATCTGCTTCTCAGATAAATTTCCAGATGCTGACAGTGTTGAGTGAGGGGCCTTCAGTAATTAACCTCCATCAAGGAAAGGGGCCTCACACAATTACAATTGTTTAACAGTACACCCACTCAGAAAAAACTCCAATTCCATTAAAGTTAACTCCCTTTTTTCTGGATTTATAGTATTAAGAGGGCTTTTCTTAGGGTATTTTGGAATGCAGCAAAACATTTAGAATCCTAGTTTGAATCAAGTTCTGAAAGAATTTTGAGGACTCATTTAAAACTAGACGAGTAAACAAACTTACGAAAGGCAATTTTTTGCACAGTGATATTTTTTTTAAAATAAACATTTTATGGAAGTTTTAAAAATAATCGAATTTTTAACTTTTTAAAAGTGCTATAGAAAGTTTATTTTAAAAGATTTTATCATAAAATTCTTGTCAGCATCTAGATATAGTGTGTTACTATTTAATGGAAGTGAGATTTGAAATTTTAAACCTTGGCATTAATGAGTTCAACAGTCAGATTGAAGTTTTTTCATTGGAATTAACATGGGAGAAAACCAAAAAAAAATTCAAAATGAAAAAATATTCAGCATCTTCGTTTATCTTTTTCTAAGTTAAATAAAATTCTATTTGGTGAAAAAAGACCAAACGAAAGTCGAGTTCAGCCTGATTTAAGAAATAAAGATTGGTTTCAACGATGACATCTAAAGTCAACCCCTCAAAAGTAGAGCTATATTTAAGTATACTTACACGTGTCCCATTTCATGAGCAATCGTAAAGGCAGTGCTTAATCCATTATCTTCGACAATCGCACAACTGTTGTACATGTCGCACATTGTTCCCAAATCAGCCAACCCTAAAATGAAATATCATGTTATTTTCAGCATTTTAAATTTAAACAACAACAAAACAAAAACAAAAAATTCGCAACTTTGAAGATTAACCAACCTAAAGTGTCGCATTTCTTTGGCGAACGACAAATGTCCTCTCTAAAAAAAAATTAAAAATGTTACCATATTATAACAGTCAAATGATAAAAATTGTGACAAAAAAAACAAACAACAAACCTTGTCAAGAGAATCGCAGTGTCATAGTGAAGATAGTGAGAGTCATCGTGATAGTTTTGAGTAGATTGCCATTTGCAAAAACTTCGTAAAGTTCGTGGCGCACTCGTCGAAACAAAATCACGATCCTGTTAATATGTGTGAATGTGTTTGTGGAGAATTAAACAAAAAAAAAGATACGCCGAATTAAAATAGCTCTGAAACAGTAAATTTCTCAAGTGACCGCGGTTCTCGAAAAAAAAAATCCCTTACATAATGAAACTTTTTTTTAGAAGAAACTTTAAAGACGAAAAAAAAGTCTGTTTCGAATCTACAATACAATAGTTATGTCATCTTTAAAATTAAACTTTCTATTGATAATTTAAAAATCATTTCAACCTAAAATGTTGATGCAAAAATTTTAAACTGCCATAAAAAGTTTATAATTAAAATTAACATACAGAATGTTAATTTTAATTATTTAATATCAAAAATTTTTCAATATATTTTTTTTCTTCAAATTCTTAAAAGTTGTTTCTGAAAAAAAAAATCTCTCGTGAAACACCTTAATGAATAATGGGGTAGTTTACCGTAGTTAAATATAATTAGTTTACCTCTTCTTCTTCGGTAACCACAATCTTTACAACAGACACACTAATTGCATTACCAATGGATGGATCACGAAAAATTTGAGCCACCTAAAAACACACCACACACAAAACAAAGTTTCATTAATATTACAATGGTTTATGAACAGCTGATTTTCGAACACTAATTCGAGAGCAAAATTAAGAGACACTTTAGAAATTGTTTCAGAAACTAGAAGGCGAGGGAGTGGCAGTTAACTAAACACATTTAACTTGAATTCATTTAGCTCATATGTGTATTCAATGTATTATAAGTGCTGTGCTCCTGAAACTGCAGATGATCATCATTCATCACAGATGATCGAAGTTCGAAAATCGGCTATTCATGAAACGAATTAAGAGAAAAATACAAAATATGCAAAGATCAATAAAAGTGCGGTTAGAAACTAGAAAAGAAAATGAATCATTTAAGAAGAATGTTTCAAAATTCACCATTTTTCGTTTTTCACTTCAAGTTGGGCTCTAAAATGGCAAACACATTAAAATTTTGGTGTTTTGTCAAAGTGAGATAAAAAGTTTATTAATTAATTTAAAAAGTCTAAATTTCAATCAGTTACTCTTATAAATTTCTAAAGCACTTTCCATTGTTGCTGATCCGAAATGCAAAATAATTATAATGACATTTTCACATTAAAGTAAGGCTGCCAGGTTCAAGAGAACTGAGGTTTATTTAGGTTAAAGTAAGGTCGCTGCTCTCTACTGCGCATGACGCATGTGCATTATTATACACATGCGCAGTACAGTGCGATCTTACTTTACATTAACCTCATTGTTCTCAACCCAAGGACTTAGTAGCAGCAATTCAGTACGAACATGTCCTGGAAAAATAAAATAAATGATAATGCGGACATTTCAGATAAAATAATTATGATGCAAATTGGACATAGGTCACAATATATATATATAATGTTGGATATTAATAACCACACACACAAATGCAATAAATTAAAAAAAGGCGTGAAAACTGATCTATTAATGTCAAATTTCTTTTTCTCTTTCAGGCAAATCGAGAGATTGATGATGAATGATGATGGTGATCAAAGTGATCAGACTTATATTTAAAAAAGAAGAAGAAGAAAAAAAAACCACACTAAATTATGATAAATGTCCATTTCAAAGAAGGTCTTACGGTTGACATCAGAGTGAGAATGTAATCATGAAGTCCACTGCCGTGATAGCGTTTCATTGTGCTGTCAGCAGTGACCATCACTTCTATGTGAAGGTCGTGCGAAATGGAGCGTTTTGCTCGACTTTTTCCCTTCAGCAGCAGCATTTCGTCACGCAAATCACCATTATTTTTATCCTTATTATTAATATTATTATTAAAACGAGTTGAATCTGTGTAAAGAAAAAAAAATAATAATAATAATAAATCATAGTTTGATTAATTGTTTACAAAAATCAACAACAATAACAAACAGTAAAATAATAATAATACATCATTAGAAATTCAAAATTAACTTACAGAAAGAAGAAAAAAAAAATCCTAAATAAATAATGTCTGTCCTTCGAACATAGTTTTGGTTAAAATTATATTTAAGCGAATTTTCTCATCTTAACAACCAACCACATTCAAAACGATTGTGATTCATTAGTTTCATTTGACACGGTAATTACTAATAGAATTAATAATCAGTCATTATTATTCTTTGGCGTGAATTTAAACCAATGTTTCTGGAATGCTGAAAATCTGTAGTCAAAAAATTAATGGCAGGAAACTGTTTCTGTGTCTAATTGTATTTAGCTGTCTGTGTTTAGAGAACTAAACACGGCCAAATTCTATAGCTTGAAATTTGGAGAATTTTGTTTAAAACTGTAAATTTTTTTTTAAGAGACTTAGAAACTAGAAGGGTAGTAGTAGCTCAAGCTCAATCACCTAAGAGTACAGAAACTATAATGAAAGTTACATCATTTTCATGTTGGTATCTTTTAAAATAAGCTTTTTATGTTATAATTTGGAAACAATCTAACTTCCAGTAGACAATATTTTTCATTTCTGACCTTAGATTAAATGATTGAGCTACCGTTCTAGTTTCTAAAACACTCTTCTGATTTTGCTTCTTGAAAGACAGAACAAACAAAATTCAAGACGCATTTACACTTTTAAAACCAACTGAAATAGCCAGCCATAAAAAGGGTTATTTAGAAAATATCATAAAATTTGTTTTATTTCATTCAATTATTTTTTCTAGTTTCGAATACACCTTCAATATAAAAAAAGCTAAGGACCTAAAAAATCTAGAATTTGCACCTAAAAAAAATTGCCTCTGGTATTTTAAGACCTGTGCGTGAGTTGAAATAATGTGAGCCAAAAAGAAGAAAAAAATATAGCGGAACATTTAATTAATGGCACCATGTAGTATAATTAGAAGTAATTCAGGGTTATAGAAACATTATATTATAATAAGGTTATAACTTATAACAGTAGCAATGAGGAAATTATGTTTTATTTCATTAAAAAAAATCTTTACTGGTATCTTTTTACTGCTGTGGTGGATGAAACATTCTTGTTAAGCTGGGTACACATGATCAATTCTAGCTTGTCAATCCTGGCTTTTCATTGTAAAAACTAACAATTACAATTACAAAAGTACTCTGCTAGCAGCCAAATAGGCCTATGGCAGAGGGACATAAAAGTCCACATGCAGCATTAAGCATTGTCAAGCACACATACATGCACATATATAAAAAACAAAATGAATAGACAATTGTCAATCCCACAAAAGAAAATTATCCCCATTCACCACTTCCTCAGGAATCTGTCCTAGCAAAAATCTCCCGAATTTTCCTAGAGTGGTCAGCCCTGCCCATGTCTAGTGGTGCTTTAGGAACATCACTAGAATGTGGTTTAGGACAATCACCACGTGTCATTTTCCGTCTATGCGGTGGATTTTTTTGTTAATTCAATCCAACTTTTATAGCTCTTCCATCTTGGCTCCATAACAAACTGTTCAGCTAGAAAAAAAAATCCACTTCAATTTTTTAACTGAATTAAAGAAAACTGGATGGTGTATACAGCTTAGATTGACAAGCACTGTGAAGTTGTAACAATATTTTTTTCATTAAATTAATAATAAAAAATAATAAAAATAATTGTCACATTTTTTACTTCTAAGATTTCTAGGCGCGCGCGCCTTGTACGCCTAAGCAACAAATTGCCAGGGCCGACAGTTAAAACACGTTTGTGGCGATTGTGAAAAAAACAGTCCAGAATTGACAAGCGAGATACATTGATCGTCTGTACCCATTTCTTTAAAAAAAAAAATCCAGGAAAAGATGTAGGTTTAGTAGTTAGTGGCACTGTGTAACATTTATGGGACCCGGTAGACGTGATGTTTATTTTAAAACAGTGGAATAACTATAAGCTTACATCTTGAATCAACATTGGCTACACACATTAAAATAACATTAGCCTCCTAAAATAGGTTTCTTGTTATGAATAATAACAATTTAACACGTGTGTCATTCTGGCTTATGTCGCTAACTATATGTACAAATCACACTCTCACTCTCCCTCCAATTATATATATATTCCTTCTTCCTTGTAATAACTAAAAATATCTTAAAAAGCTATAATATCACACTATAGTCTATATTTTTTGGCAGTAAGATTTAACTACAAGAAATGATAGACAAAAGTTGCTGAATATTTTCGCACAATATTTTGCAACGTTGCAATATGTTTCTGGCATTTCTGCAATACGTGTCCCCCCCCCCTTTAAGCCTCTATCCATACAATCAACTTTAAATTAAACTTGCATGCAATAAAAGTTGCAACAAGATATGCAAACTCAACAGAGTTTGTAGTGTGATTTGGATTTTGGACATTCAAATTGTTAAAACTTTCTTTGACTCTTTGTGTGAGAGGCTACCCTCAGTCTCATGGAGTTGAATTAATGTTCAACTTTTGAGAGACTTTTAATGATACTTGTCATAAACAGCCAATCAGAAATGACATCAGAAATTTGAATTATTTGCATGTCAAATTTTGTTTTTTATATCTATTTTGTTGCAGTTGCAGTTGAAAGTCTCATCGCAAATTTAATCGCATAAAAAGTTGCTTGTGTGATAGGAGGTTTAAAACATGGAGATGAGCTACCATTATGGATGTATCTTGGTTACATAACTGTAAAAATGATGACATCTTATAAAGTGTAAATGTTTTATTTTATTATTAAATATATATATATATATATATATATATATATATATATATATATATATATATATATATATTCGTCTGTTAGCTAATTTTAAAAACAAATGTGTGTTCAACCTATATGACAAAATTGCAATTAAAAGCATCACAATCTATAGGCTACAATACAAGTATGTTCAGACTAATAGAAGAAACCTAATCATTATCTTTAAAGCTAAGTTTAAAAAGTAAAAGCTTAATTTAAAGTATGTGACTGACATTTTGAGTGACAAACTCGACACACAACATTTATTAACAAAAATGCAGATGTGTGTTGTATGTGATGTTACATTTATGTGTGTATCTTATTCATTGCAGCATTCATTTCTGTGTTAGTCATTTTCGACGTGTCGTCGTCAAGCAGGCTGCTGCTGCTCCTATACATCATGCAAATGATTGCGAACACTGAAACAGTGGCACATAATATACAGTATACATGTATACACTGTATAATATGTAACAATGTGTGTTGTTTGTACTAATGGATATTTTTGAAAAAAAAAAATTAAAAAAGATCAGCCTTGAAGTGCATCGAGAGTTTAAAAGGGGTTATTATATTACTAAGCTTATGTCTCAAGTAGAGAGAGAGTATTTAAGAATTTTTCTTTTTGAGCAACATCAACAGCTGCAGCTTTTCTGAACAATGTCGTTTTCTCCTCAATTATAAACAGTTAACCAAACACGAAATGCAATCTTTTTTTTTAAGTCAGTAAACCACGTTACCACACCAAAAATTGTCATTGCATTTCTTCACCACTATAGATAAGCGCATGTTGCACAATTGTTTCTAAAAAAAAAATCACGAAGATAATTTTACATATTCGTGACTGTCAGAAAAGTAATTTTGCATTTAGACAAGAAGAAAAAAAAAACTATAGTACTATTTGTCAACTCAAGATCGCTGGTCGATATATTTAAATGAAGTTATAGTTTTTCAAAATGCTGTTATTCTTATTTAGATGATGATGTTGAGTCAGTAGCTCTCATTGTTAAACTTGCATCTTTTATTACCTGCACTTCACTTTCAGGATTTTATAATTTAACTAATCCAATGAAATTAATCTTGAGTTGATCAAATATTTGAAAATACATCCTGAAGTCCAGTGGACTGGTTTTAGCAGTTTAAACTAAATACTGTATTGTTGACCACGAATTATGGGTTTCACTTGATTATTCTACAGCATGTAGCACTAGGCATTTGAAAACTTCAACATACTTGTTTGAAAATAATTCTGGAAGATACCAGACAAGATTGCTGGTATGATGGGGACTGAATAATTTTAATATGCATCATGGATAATGTTGCTGCATCGTAATTGCAAGTATTCTGTAATTATTGCTATTGCTAGGAGCTGACACTCTCTGGCAATGCTCCTCTACTGTGCTGCAACAAACATAATTGGCGTTCTCAAATGAAGCCCTGATCTTGACCTTTAAGCACTGCATTGCATGACTTGCAGTGGTTTCTAGCACGAAAGGTTTTTGCATGAAATTGTGCAAAATGTACAGCACTATTTGACTCATTTTCAGCAGTAAAACATTGTATTGCAAGAAAAAATAAATAGAAAATTGCGTCCACCTGTGTGTAGTAACCCCTAAGTAGACTCATTGATTACCTAGCTTAGGATATATTACTCTTTCCAATGAATTCTTAAAACTTAAAATTGAAGCAACAACAAAAATCGCAGGTGCGGATTCAGGGGATGAAATTAAAAGTTTGTTTTTACTTCTATAATGCAATATATTTTAGAAGCAATATTTCTCGCATTCATATTTTTGAAAATAAACTTTTTATCACTTGTAAATGGGGCGCTTTCTCTAAGCGCCCCATTTACAAGAAGCGAAACGCGAAAAGCTCATGCAAAATGTAAAACCGTACACGTTTTTTGTTCCGTGTAAACGGGGTTATTTGTTTATTTTAAAAATTTCTTAACGTTTTAATATAATAATAACTGTTTTTATTTACTGCCGAGGTCTTGTTTCAACAGCTAAAAGAATTACTCAAAACTGTGACTTCTATTTTTATTTCATAATTAGTAACTACTAATGGTTAAAACGAACAAAAAGTTACAGAACACGGCCATATTTGTAATCATTTTATAATTAAATGAGGTTTATCCAATTAAAAAAAAAACACTTTATAAAACATTAACCTCGACAAATTAAAATAAATCAAGACTGAAACAACTGTAGAATAAAATGAAGCGCTGTGTGAGGCATAATTGTCAAAAGAACGATTATTTTTTATTTTAATTATTGCATATTTTTAGCTTCAATGTGACTTGATTTATTTATTGGAGTTGATGTTTTTCTGAAGTGTTTTTTCTCTGAAATTAAATAAGCCTTTTGGCCCTGAAAATAACAACATATGTGGTCGAAAATATCAATGATGATCCTTAACATTTTATGATTAAAATTAAAGTTTTAATTAAGGTAGTCTCTTATAGTGTAAACGACCCTCTTGAACTCTGGTTATTCTATTTTTCAGGAGCAAAATTATGTAAACTTGAAAGCGTGTTAGAAACTAGAAGGGTAGAACAATCACTTAAGGATATTTTCACGTTTGATATCTTTTAAAATAAGCTTTTGATGTCAATTTGAAAATGACAACAACTTTAAGTAGATGATCATTTTTAAATTTCGAAAGCTATATCGACATAAAAATACCGTTTTTGTTTATAACACACTTTCAGTTTCTGAAATTTAGTACAATTAAGTAAACAGAAATTTTCCATATGATACTTTTTTGGTTCTTATAAAGTTACAGGGCTGATATAATGCACACAGACCCCTTTTTTTGACCACTTTTCGACTGCAAGTGCAAAATGAAGTCGTTGTCGTCGCCAAAACCAACTACCTTGAGTCTTTTCCATAGAAAATACATTCCAAAGACAAACCCAACCACATTCAACTTCATTTTGCAGTAGAAAAGTGGTCAAAACAAGGGTCCCCCATTGAATTCCAACTGTTAGGAAAAAAAACAGTTGTCAACAATCGTAAATTGTAAACAAATATTATCAATATATCAGATAAAATAGACGAACAAAAGAAGGTGGCGACAAAAATATGTAACCAGCTGGCAAAAAAAAAAATACCATGAGTAATGGTTAATTTATTTATTTATCGTGAAACACGTTAGACAGCATGGCTTTTTTTTCCAGTTTTGTTCTTTCAAGATATAACTCGGAAGGAGTTCAGAAGAAAATAATAAAAAATCCCCCTTGACCTAATCTTTTCTTTCTCCTATTTTTTTTTTATCTGAATGCATTTAAAAACCTTGACCAGAAGATGGAAAAGATTTCTTCTTTTTTGGTACAATGTGACAAGTTACTCAAAAAGTCAAGGTAGATATTTTATAGGTTTAGGAATGGATCACACATTCAGAAGAAAAAAAATTCTATTGAAAAAGAAATTTTTCTTATTTGAAATTATCTGGCAGGAAATCTGGCCTTAAAATTTCCCAAAAAAATTCAAATTTTCATCCCAATGGAAACAAGGCTTAAAATTGATAATTCTCATTTTTTTTTATTTTTCGGAAGAAAATGCTCATTTACGAAATGAAAATTTTTCATTCATTGATAATTATAATTTAATAAAACCGGAAATGACAATAATAATTTGTGTCTAATGACTCAAATTTCAACCGTTCCATGGCCATGTTTATCACTGTATGAAACTTCTTTTTTTTAACATGATAAACATTAATTTCGCGTGTTATTAATAAAAACATTAAAAATAATAATCTTTAATCTCAAACCAGAAATTTGAGAAGTTGTTACTTTAAATTTTTTTATTAAAAAAAAACTTCAAAAGTTCTTAAAAACGTTTTGAAGACATTAAAAGTTGTTGCTAAATTATATTTAAAAATAAAGTAAAAAAAATTAAAACGTGTTAAAAAAGAAGTATTAGGCTAAATTGAAGTCCATCATTATTTGACCACTTGATTTTATTAATTTTTTCTTTCAGGTGTAAAAAACCTTAAATAAAGTTAGTCATGTTTTAGAAAAAAAATGAAAACAAGCCTTGAGAAAAGATAAATCTTGAGAAAATCGTGAAATAACAAGTGGAATTAACTTGTTCACCCACAATAAACCAAACAGTACACACCTTAAAATGTCCACGGGCCTACAGGTGCGATTGCACATTCATCACAAATGAGTATTTTTTTTTTAAAAAAAAATTAAAAGTGTGTTAGATACTAGAAGACTAAAATAAAAGTCTATTGGGTTGAGCTTTTAGAAAAGTCCACTAGGCCCATTAAAGTCCATTTTTTTTTCCCAAAAGTCCACCAGACCAGACTCCATAAGAAACCAGAGGAGTAAATGAATTCATCACTTCATGACATTTACATGTTAATATCTTTTTGTATAAAAATTTCAAATTCAACATTTTCTAGCGTTGAGCTAGAAAAAAAATAACAAAAACAAATCTGATAATGTATGAGAAATTTAAAATTAGGCCTTTTCAAACGTCCATAAAAAGTTTACTTTAAAAGGTACCAGGGTATCATCATTAAAAATTCACTTATGTAATGCAGCAGCTACTCTTCTAGTTTCTAAAAATATTTTCAGATTTGTTTTTTTGTTTTTCTCAACGTGATTTTCAAAAAAAAAAAAACGCTGAATAACTAAAATTTCTAGCAAAGTTTTTAAGTAAAATAACTTCAAAATCCTTGTTCTCTCTAATTTACCCCCGTTTACAAATTGAAAAGTTTTCAACAATTTCAACAATTTTGTTTATTGTTAAATGTTAAAAGTGTGAGACATTGTAAATAAAACAATAAAAAGTGTTGAAAAGAAACAAGAATTTCTTTTGTTGCTTCTTTGAATGGGTCGAGAGCGAATTTGTGTTGTCCCTCAATGAGATCGTCGAATGTACAACAAAAAAAATCTCGTACTTTTTTTGTTAAAATAAACGATAAAAATGCTAAAAACTTTAAAACAACCAGTAGTTTCCATCTAAGTTGTAAAAAAAAAACCTCTCAAAAATGTTGCCAAAATATTTTATGAAATATTTCACACTCTAGATGTTGGTTATTAGGAACCGCCAAGAGTAGGTCAAAAATAATATAATTAATTTTAAAAAAAAGCTTTGATGAGACATTATGAAATGTTGTAATTTATAAATTATAATTAGTGCTCAGATTTTTATGAAATATCAAACAAATGTTTCTCAATTTGTGGCCCAATAGCCAATTGTGAAGTAACAATTCCCGTTTAGATCAACTAACAATTAATTATGTTGGTTTTTTCATCAAAACACTGGTTATACCTTGTACACACACACCTGAGTTAAATGAATTCAAATTAAATGTGTTTATAGGTGAATTATACGGAATCCAGTTAAGGACATACGAACCAAATAAAAATTGACTTTATTATTAATATTTTAAATTGAAATACTAAATCACTATTTTAATGTCAGTAGTTTATATATTTTATATTTAAGTATTAACTCAACAATATTTTCAGATTATTAACTGAATAAATTGAATTCGTCGAAACATTGTTTGTTTGTCCTTCACAGGGCTCTGTAGAACACGTTTATTATTTAAATACATTTAAATTATCCGGTTTGTACTAGGTATTAGAGAGTAGACCTCTAGTTGACAACTGATAGTGACCAGACATCTAGCCTCTATAGCCAGCCTTTTTTAATTAAAAAAACGCATACGGTGTAATTGCAGTTGCTCTCTCATGATGATACTTACTGCACAATTTGCACTTTGGGCCACAAATTTAGAAATATTTCCTTTGATAATGCATAAAAATCCGAGCTTTAATTCTAACAAAAATACTAGAAAATATTTATGGAAAAGTAAACAAACAGCTTGAAATTTTATTAAAGTGATTTATATATAAAAAAAACCACTCTTCATTTCCATTTGAAAAAAATTTAATTAAATTTTAAAAGATGTGTGTTTCATTCGTATTTAAAGGCCACACAACACACAAATATATAATAATAATAATAATAATAATAAACCTGTTTAACTGTTTTTGTGTTTCTTATCTGTTATTGATGTTATCACACCTGGAAAAAAAACAACAATTCAAATACAGTTCATAAAATTCAAGTTAGTTAAGTTTTGTTTTGTTTTTTTGCAAGTGATACAAAATATATTTAAAAAGTGGTTTTGTTTTCAATTGTTTGTTGAATTTTTATTAATGGGCCACTCAATTGTTGCAGTAATTGTCATCTAATCGCCTTTAGAAGATCATTAAAACAAAACAACAACAAAAAAAAAAGAAAATGTGTTACTTTTAACAAGTTAATTTAATTAACATGTGTGAACACCCTCAATAAAAATTAACTCCCCGAACTGTTCAACAATTTGTCTTCAGAAGAAATTGTTTCTCAATTCATTTCAATTTGCGGCTTACAATAAAAAGAGCCATTTTTTTCAATCACGGTGTCAACCACCTTCCTTCACTTCCAATGTCAATCTCTCTTTTAGAATATTCTAATTATATTAAATCCGTCGTGCACACTGCACAAAAATATGACACTTTCTTTTTCTAGTTTTCCCACTTAATTTCAGACTTACCATTTTAGCGTTATTATTTAGAAGATTACTTAAAGTGGTTTTAAAGTGTAAACACGCCTCTCAAACTCTTCATTATTCTGTCTTTCAAGATGCAAAATGAAGAGAAACTTGAATGTGTTTTTAGAAACTAGAAGAATATCTCAATCACTTAAGGATTTTTCATGTTGATATCTTTCAAACTAAGCTTTTTATGTCACAGTTTGAAAATATTGTTAAAAGGCTGAGCGTGCTATTCTAGTTTCTAAAACACATATTCAAGTTTCTCTAAATTTTGCTCCTGAATAATAGAATGATCCAGAGTTTGTAAAATCAGCTGTTTATAAAATGTTCATAAAATCGATTTCTTTATAACTAAAAAATCGTGATTTTGTCATTAGTGTCTGTGACTATGTCTGTGACAACAATGTGGCAACGTTTGTCACATAATTCCAAAGAATATTCTTCTTCAGATGTTGACTTATTTATTTATAAAATAAGAAAAGAAAATCCTTTTGAAGTTTGGAACTAAAGCTTAATAATAAGCTTAACATCTTAAAAATATGCGGATTCAGACCCGGATTTCACAAACCTCCTCCACCTCCATCCCTCCCCTCTTTTAATTTCTTTTATTTCTTCATTATTAAATCAAGACTTAATTTTTAATCAAAATTTCTTTGTTAAAAATTCAACTGCAAATAAAACCCAGCAATATTACTACTACTACTACTACTACTACCACTACTACTAACACTACAACAACAACTACTACCACAACTACTACCAAACACTAAAGAAAACCCGGAAGGTGTTTCTTCAAAGACAAAAAAAGTCTTGAGTTTCACTTTATACTTCCATTACTTTAATTCCACTTTTCATAAATTTCAATTTTAATGTTAATATTTAAAATTAAATTATGTGACATTTTTTAAAACAAATTTACAAAGAAAGTTTCAGGCAATTTTCGCATTTCATGTATAAATTTTATTTTTTGGTTAAACTGATTATGGCACATATGGACATACCTACATGGTATCATAGTGTATCGATATCGGGTTGAAACCATAATTATGCATTTTATTTACTTTATTGCAAACCATTGACATTTACTAAGTCAATAATTTGTTTCGTGAGAAAAAAATTATTAAACCAATTAATTACCTTGAGCTGAACAATGTTCATGTGGTCCCAATCTGCGAGTGAGTACATGTGTAGGCATTTGAGAAGATGATGAAGATGATGATGATGATGATGATGATGATGGAGAAGGTGATGATGTTGATGATGATGATGATGATGATGAAGATGCCATAGAAAAACTGTCAGTTGAGTTTGTGATGAGGGGTTCAATGAAATATGTTGCATTTTCGGTTCCAATGTGTCCAGACTGAATAAGGGAGAGAAGAAAAACAAGAAGAAGAAAAAAATGAATATAAAAATCTTCAGGTATTAATTCATACCTTTCATTCCATTATCCCCTCTCTCTTTTTTAAAAAAAATTCCCCCTCAAATGTTTCAAAAAAACCGATTACCAAGTTGTTGACCTTTCAAATTAACCCCTACCCCCTACAGCTATCTAAGCCCCTCTTTTAATTTTTACTTTTAAGTTGCATTTTTCAACAAGATTTTTAAATTTATACTTTTTTTTTAATTTTTGAAAAATGTCATATTTGTCAGTAAATCTTGACATTTTCATTCAATTTGTCATTTTTAATTCTTATCTTGTATCAAGGTTCAGTGCAAATGTAATATGATTTTACTTTAAAGTAAAGTTTCAAGTGTCAAATAAATCAACAAGAAATTTCAGTTAATTTCTTATTATATTACACGTGAGAAAAATGAACTTTTCTTGAAATTATTTCATTTTGTTTATAAAAATTATAAATATTATATGAAACCTATATAGGATTACAGGTTACCAATTACCATCAAACCATCTTTCTAAAAGTTATAACCTTTTGAAATCAAGTTTATATCAAAAAAATGTTGTATAAGGAAGTTTTAATATAAAAATGTAGTTTGTCAACTTGATGGTGAGGACCACCTAAAGTTGGCTATAAAGGTGGCACATCATTAAATTTTGCTTTAAAGACGAAGATTTAATATCCTGTTTTTATTTCGGTAAAAATTATTCAACAGGTAAAAAAAAATGAAACAGTAGTAAAATTGCACTTTGCTCTGAGCAAAGTAGCTAAATATATTTTCACAATTCCCTGTCTCTATAATAACCACTTTAAATAACATATAATTGCCATTTTTCATTAATATTTACATTGAAATAGTGTTATTTTTAAGTCTCAGACCTATATGTAATTAAAATGCATTAAATTACCTGAAATGAATAACAATTAAAAAAAAAGCTAAACTAGAAACTAAAATGGCGACCAAGAATTATCACTAGAAGGAGTTGAAAAATTTGAAACTATTCAATTTTTACACTGATCCTAATATTTTTGCCCTTTTTTTCACAAATTTACCAGCATAAGATTAATTTTCACCTTCATTATGAAATAATCTAAACAAACTATAAGAAAATTACAATTTTAAAAATTAAAACTTTTTATGGTAATTATAAAAAATCATTTTTTTTTACTAAAATTTGAAATAAAATATTAATAAAATTCTATAATTTTCAAACCGTTCTAAAAAGTTTATTTTAAATCATCATCATCATCATCAATAACTTTTTATCAAAATTGTAGTCAAAATTTCTAAAAACAATGACAATTTTTTTCTGCTTTGTAAAAAAAGTTTTAAATGTCACTTATTGGTTATCAACGATCATAATTAAGACAAGATTTTGGCGGTTTTCAAAGACAAAATATTAACTTCTTGTAAAACCAAGCATCCCAAAAAAACTCATTATTCTATACAAGTAGAGGAATGATTGGATAACTTGATAAGACAATAGAGATGCTGTAACATTTTATTTAACTTCACGTATTTCATAATAAGTTCCTTTTTTTTGTTTCTATTTGAGACAGAAAAAAAACCTCCAGTGTTTTTTTTATGTCTTTAGTTATTTTTTATTAACTTTTTTTTTAATGCTCCATTATATTTAGACAGGAGCCTTTACAATCTTCTCAAAATATAACACAATTAAATTTCGTTCGTCCGCCCGCCCATTGTAAACTTTTACAACAATAAAAATAAATTCTTTCATCACTATATACAACTTGTATCTATATTACTCTTCTATGTACCGTCGTTCCTTTTAAACTTTAAATGTGCAATTATTATATGGTCAGAACTCGGAAACAAACAAACCCCCCCCCCCCCCAGATGCTGTTTTTGTGGGCATATTTTTTATTTTAAGAAAATAATTTTAATTTATATGAAATTAACAAATTATTAGGGCTCTTATTACAATATTCAAGCAAATGTTTCTCAATCTGTAGCCCAAGAGCCAATTGCAAAGAAAAATGAGACAAAAATATGGAAAAAGTTTGAGAGTCAATTCAGAATTGACAAGCTAGCATTGATCGTTTGTATCCAGCTTTAGATATATCAACCCCAAAAGTTTGTAATATTTTTTCAAAGTAATTTTGCGATGTAGCTTCTTAAGGCATAATTTAAAATAAAACAGATCCTCTAAAAATCTTTAATGAAACACCCTAAAAGTCTACATTATCACGTATTGCAAAATATAATATAAATAAAATAATAATTCACCTATGTTTCCATACTTGATGACCACTCTGTAAAAAAAGGCCTAAAAAGGGTGTGTGAATTTGTAAGAACTTAATTAGCCTCCAAATGCAAAATATTTATCTGAATAAAAAAAATTTGTTACTTTTCATATAATTTGCATCATCCATAGACATAACTTGACCAATGTCCACGCAATTCGTGAACAAACCATTCATAACAACATGTTAACATTCTTAAACATGACCTAACCATTCTAGATTGTAATTACATCAAAATCCAATGTCAAATAATAATAAGAAGACAAAAAAAAATCTCTCACAATTAAAGTTCTCACTCACCCACACACAACACACACAATTTGAAATAAATAATTTATAATTAATTAATTCTATATATATAGTATTAAAAAAAAAGACAGTGATAACCCATGTATAAATAATAGTGTATATATTACAATACATATGTAATTCATACATAATTCACTGAATTGAAATGGCAAACTTAAGCTGAACTCCAAAGTGTGATAATTTAATCAACACAATAAATATTAATAAATGGACACTGGTTCAAAGGTTGAGCGCCATGGCTTTTAATGTGTCCATCCACCATCATCATCATCATCATCATCATCATAGTATCCAACAGAATAATGATATAAAACATTTGTAAAAAAAAAAAAAGACGATGGAGACAACTAAATTTAAATTAAACGCAAATGCGTGGGAGGTCGAGAAAACGAGACGAGTAGGTCATAGGTTACTGGGTCAATAACGAGTAATTAAGGTCACAGATATTGAGGGCGGAGTTATATAAGATCATATTTCAACACTGGAGCTCCTTTTATCTATCTTCCATTCATTATAACCCACACAACCCTTTTTAATGTAGAGAAGAGTTCAAAATATGAAGAAGAAAAAAAAAATTACAAATTTAATTTTATTCATGAACTTAACTTTTGGTTAACTAATATAGTTAATTATCTAATTTAACAGTTTAAGTTTTTTTTTCTTTTGCTTTTAAGATGGTAAAACCATCTCGAAACCAAAAAACAGCTGATAATCGAACTCTTTTAATTACTTTGCCTATCAAGAGAAAAAAAAACTTAAGAAACTAGAACGGTAGTTAATTCACTTAATAGTATTTTTATTGTTGATGATATCTTTTAAAATAAACTTTTTTATGTCAGGTTCTGAATTTCTAAAAATGATCTAACTTTAAGCAGACATTTTTTTTTTAAATTTTTGTCTGTAAAAGTTTACTTTTGAAAGAAATCAAATTTGGTCATTTTCAATGTACTATTAAAAGCTTACTTTAAAAAATATCAACATGAACATATATACTATTCAGTAGACATTCTAGTTTCTAAAACACTTATCAAGTTTTTCTTACCGCTGCGCCAGAACAGTTATTTTTGCAATATTTTACTCCTCAACTTTCTAAACATCCTTTGCAAACTCAATAACCACACAGAGACAACAATTATTGTCAACTTTTTGATCTTGCAACATTTTTCTTTTCTCTCAAAACATACTGTAGTTGTTACTGGCTGACGTGTGTCACTAAATGTTTCCCAAGATTTCTGTTGCTTGTTACGGAATGTTTCATCTTATTGCATGTTTCTACATTTGGATCTTTCAGAGCAATAGTTGTCTCCAAAGATAACAAAAATGTTGCACGCTTTTTTCTGCAACTTTAAAGCCTCGAAATGAACTCGTAAGCAGCGATCACATTGGCAAAATTTAAAGCAAGATTGTAATTGCCAATGTGATTAAATACTCTTGCAAGACTCTTAAAGTGGTTTCTTGCACACCGTTTTGCAGAAAGTGTCGGAAATGTCCGCGTTTTTGTCGAATTGACACTCCACAAGTCTTGATATTTAAGCTCAAATTGCAAAATTTCCATAGTAGTTCAGATAGAGGAAAACAAAAGCTATAAAATGATATAAACCACACATAGCGAACAGGCAGTTTTTGTTACTACAATTGTTTCATTTTTATGGCAACTTCTTTTTTGACACAGGTCGCCATAAATGTTTGACACTTGTTGCCTCTGTGTGAACTAGGCTTAAGAAAAACAAAAACTTATGTCTGCAACAATGTGAAAAATAACCCTTCCTTCAATTTCACATATTTCCATACTAAAAAAAAAAACACAACTAAAATATATATATAAAAAAAATCCTCCATAAATTCCTTCTTCCATTCATATATTCAGCCATTCTTAAAGGCTGCGGCTAATTTAAATATTGAAAGCTGTTTATTTAAATATAAAAAAACTAGTATATCTCCACAGTTTAAGTAGGGGTGGAGACCACAAATAACCGTATATATTTAAAAAATATATATTATTCTTTAAATAAATATTTCATATGTCTGTGTGGGTGGCCCATAAACGGTTTTTTTCTTCTTCGTTTTCTCCTTAATAAAATTAAACTCTCATAACTTTTGAATATACTTTTTTTATATTGTCAATTTAATAGAAGAAAATGCAAAAGATTCTATATAATTATAATAATAATAATAATAATAATAATAATAATAATAATAATAATAATAATAATAATAATAATAATAATAATAATAATAATAATAATAATAATAATAATAATAATAATAATAATAATCCCTATAGAGATTTGAGTATTGACCATTTTCTAATTTTCTGGGACCTCCTGTTGAGTGACCCCCCCCCCCCCCTCACACCCCTATTGAACTTTTTCTTAATAGTTTTATAACCGACAACTTTTAGGTTGGTTGTATTATTTATATCAATACCGCCTGCTATGTTACTCAAGTGATCTGAAAATTCAGGTCATTTAACATAAACATACTTAATAATAATAATATTCATAAAATTATTATTCGAAAAATAATAAATAAAATATAATTAAGATGGTTTATGAACAACCGATTTTCGAACGCTTGATTATTTCTGTCTTTCAGAAGAAAAAAATAAAATAAACTATATAGAAAGTGTTTGAGAAACTGTAATACCTTGTACTTACACACATGAGTTAAATGAATTCAAATTATATGTGTTTATAGGTGAATTATACAGAATCCAGTTAAGGACATACGAACCAAATAAAAATTGGCTTTATTATTAATATTTTAAAATTGAAATACTAAATCAATATTTTGTCAATAGTTTATTATATTTAAGTTAATTAACTCAATATTTTCAGATTATTAACTGAATAAATTCAATTCGACAACATATTGTTTGTTTGTCCTTCACAGGGCTCTGTAGAACACGTTTATTATTTGAATGCATTTAAATTAGCAGGTGTGTGTACTAGGTATAAGGGTAATAATAATACTTTATCTACACACCTAAAAAGTTAAATGCATTTAAATAATAAACATGTTCTACAGAGCTCTGTTGAGGACAAAGAAACAACACATGTACTGTTTGTCTAACCTCAATTTATTGAATCGATATCTCACTATATTGAGTTAAAACCTCAATTTATTGAGTTAATATATAAATATATTAAATTTGTACTTTAATTGTATAATTGTTCAGATATCACATAATAAAGTTCATTACATCTTCTTTATATCCTTAACTGGACTCTGTACAACTCAGCTACACATTTAACTTGAATGCAATGCAAGTGTAAACAAGGTACAACTCAAACAATTAAGTGTATTTTCATGTTGATATTTTTCAAACTATACTTTTCACATAGAGAAAGGTTTTTTTTTAAAAAAAAATGTTGTCTACTTAATGTTGGGGCATTTTCAAATTCGCATAAAAAGCTTATTTTGAAAGATGTATCCTTAAGAAGCTAGATACATCGTTTAGTTCAAAATTTCTCCGAATGTAGGCGCTGCGATCGTTGTTGATTGAAAAACGGTTTTTTAACGTTTTTTCTCCCGGTTCGAAGTCACATAATAATTAATAGAAAAATAATTTCGCGTGCTAACCTTATAAAAAGAAAACATTATGAAGCCAGTAGATTAATGCACGTAATAAGAATTTTATTATTGTTCTGAGTTGTTTTTAACGGGAGTTCTTCAAATGTTTGGGTGACAGTTTTTTGCTCCTATGGGACTTAACATGGAGTTAAAAAAACGTAAGATTTTAAATGTTATTTAAAAATAGAAAGCCCTTTTAAAATTTAGAAAAAGGAATAATCCTGAAGGCAATAAACACATGTAAGTACGTGCTAATTTTTCTGATTGCTCTAAATGATTTTTAATCAGAGTTCTCTTAACTTTTGTTGGACGGTGTTTTAGTCCTATGGGACTTAACATGGAGTTAAAAAACGTACGATTTTAAACGTTATTAAAAAATAGAAAGACCTTTTCAAAATTGATAAAAACGAAACATCGTGAAGCCAATACATGAAAGTATGTGCTTATTATTTTGTTATTATTCTAAATCAGTTTTAACGAGAGTTTTTCAAATGTTTGTGGGACGGTTTTTGATCCTATAGGATTTAACATGGGGTTGAAAAAACGAACGACTTTGAACCTTGTTTAAAAATAGAAGGACCTTTCAAAAATTATATAAATCGAGCACGTGAAGAACAATACTTTTTATTGCATTTTGCGCTTTACTGTATTTGAATTGAGCGATTGTGAGGCGATTTCTTTCAGTTTTAGTAACACCATATAAGAACACTCATTTGTCTCGTTGTCGTCTGCTCAAAACAACAAGATGGACGTGGATCTAGGCTCTTAAGTGATTGAGCTCCTTCTAGTTTTAAAAACACATTCAAGTTTCTCTTCATTTTGCACTTAAAACTAACTTAAATTCAATTTTAAAATTCAACTTTAAAACTACCTTAAATTCAACTTTAAAACTACCTTAAATTCAACTTTAAAACTACCTTAAATTCAACTTTAAAACTACCTTAAATTCAACTTTAAAACTACCTTAAATTCAACTTTAAAACTACCTTAAATTCAACTTCAAAACTACCTTAAGTTCAACTTTATATAACAATATATAAACTTTTCTACATTAGAATTTTACCTGGCGCCACTTAGCATATCGTTTATATTTTAAATAATATCAAATTAGTGGCAAAATATACAATTTGTAGGCGTTTTAATACCACATTTAGATGATCATCCCTAATTTTGTCCTCGAAGTTGTTTAAACAATGCAAAATTGTAGGTAGAACCCCCTCTTGCAACAAGTTTTTTTTGAAAAAAAAAACCACATGTCACACCCTTATATTTAATAATCAAAAATACATATACACCACACACATATAATATTAAAATACACGATTGACCTTTGACATCATTTAACTTCACTAATAACCTTTCATTTCCGGTCAAATATAAGAAATTTGAAAGTGTATACCATAACGAGTTTAGTTTAATTGCGTTCGTATCATAATTGAATATTTAAGTGAAACGTTTAGTTTTCAATGCTCAATTATCACTTATGATTTTTTTCCCCAAGTTAAAAAAAAAATGATGGATGGAACAAACTTACTTCCGGATTTTTTTTTTTTTAGAAAGAACCATCAATGATGTACTTGTAAAGCAAAAAATATATATATATATATATATATATATATATATATATATATATATATTTTTTTTTATATATATATATATATATATATATATTTTTTTATATATATATATATACTGCATATTGCACATTTCTCTATTTGAGACTCATCTCTTCCACCCACTCAATTCAAATCCCATCCATTTTCCTGCAAGAATTTCTCGTTGAAATTTATGTTTCATTTGACGTCAACAACATTTCAAACTTCCAAGTTCAGCATTTTATCGCTAAAGTTTTTTTTTTGTTAAAAAAAGGTTATTCCGCACAATTTCTAGAAAGTGTATAAAGAAAGTTATTCTATATAAATACTAGACAATGTATAAAACCGTCAGTTCAGTAGTAATTTCGGACTAGGCAATGCACATACAGAATGCCTAAAATATCAAAACAAATAATGTTAAAGTTATTTTTTTTAAAAAAAAACTAGAATAATTGGTGATTACTTTTTCACATTACTGTACGATAGTTATCTTTCAAAATAAACTTTGTATAACAATTTGAACTAGCTCAAATTATTATCATGAAGTTGATGTAAAAATAGATTGTCTTCAAACTATTTAGAAAAAAGTTTATTTAAATAAACTTTTAATAATAAAATGATAAATAATAACTTAATCATTTTCTATTCTAGTTTATAAAATAATCTGAATTTTATTCTGCACACTTCCAACCATGTATTGAGATGGTTTTAAAATGCAATTATCCTGTCTTTCAGGTGTGCAAATATGAAGAGAAAATTGAATGTTTTAGAAACTAGAAGGGGTAGGTAGCTTAATCAAGGGTATTTTCATGTTGATATCTTTCAAAATAAGCTTTTTATGTCCATTTGCAAATAGGCCTAACCCAACAGACCAAACAGACGACATACCAGTAACCTTCTAGTTTCTTTTAATTTTTTGCTCCTAAATGAGAGAATTATGCAAAATTAATGTTTTGTACATTAACTAGGGATTATGTAAAAAGCCCGTTTTTTTTTCCAATTTGGCAGTTACATATTGTATTACACTCACGCAAAAAAAAAATGCTACACCACACACATACATAGATTTACAGGTTTTATTTACACCACACAACATGATCCCAGGCTGTGTGATGTATTTATAGAAATGCAGCATAATGCATTTTATCCACCCAATTCTTGTCTTTCATTACAGACTCACAGACACACGTAACACAGTTTCTCTTCCTATAAGACAAAAATTACCTTCCCATTCAATTTAACATGAATATAAAAAAATATTATAAACATGACCAACATGAATTTTCTATTGAATTATTTCTCCCCCCCCCCCCCATCCTTCATAAGAAGGGTCAAGATGACGATGACCCAAAGTGACCCACCACTCCTCTTTTACATGTATTGTAAATTTGTAATACACCTTTTTTTTTCAGAAATGTTTTCCCCCTCTTTTCCATTCACATTTTTGCTTTTTAAAAGACTTTTGAAAATTTTCAAAACGAGGCCACTTTACTGAATAAAGAAAAAAACATCTGTTTTAATTCAAATTTGAGAGAGAGAGAAAAAACTTCAGTTTCTGTAAATTTTGTTGAGATTC